>CM056380.1:38764139-39205270 GCA_029718625.1 Synaphobranchus kaupii | reverse complement strand
GCCCTCATCCGCGCGGGTGTACGCGCGCGCTCCCTTGCACCTCTCCGTGCAGCCAACGTCCTTGGCCTTCCTGTGGTCTGGCAGCAGAGCGTCCGCGGGGCGCCACCTGGTGTGCGGGCTGAGATCGTGCAGGGGTGTGGTAGGTGTGGCTGTAGTCCAGGTGGGCCCGCAGGGACGACAGGCTCCTGAACCTTTCGCCCTCGCCGCACCTGGGGCAGCGGAAAGGAAGATCCCTGATCTCTTTGCACAGTGGGGAAGTTCCTCACACTCAACTTCTGCTGCATCTCATTAATGACCTGGAAAGAAGACTAACTTTCATTATCATACATATACAGATGGGTGACAAATTAAAGGGGAAAACCAACATAGAGTGTCTTAGTAAGGTGTTGGGCCACCATGACCCGCCAGAACAGCTTCAATGCGCCTTGACATAGATTCTACAAGTCTCTGGAACTATACTGGAGGGATGGAATACCATTATTCCAAAAGATATTCCCTCATTTGGCGTTTTGATGATGGTGGTGGGGAGCGCTGTCTGGACATCGGTCCCACACCCATAGGTGTTCAATTGGGTTGAGATCTGGTGACTGCGACGGCCATAGCATATGATTCACATCATTTTCATACTCAAACCATTCAGTGACCCCTCGTGCCCTGTGGATGGGGGCACTGTCATCCTGGAAGAGACCACTACCACTACCCCCCCCCCCCCACCCCCCCCCCCCCCCCCAGCCATAACCAGAGCCAGACTGCAGGGTTTTTTTTCTTTAATTTGTCACTCGTCTGTAGATTAAACAAAGCACTGAAACATACGCAATTATAAATAGAAAGGATAAAAAATATATATATTTTGTACAGACAAAAAGAAAAGCAGGGACAAGTAATAATAGACAGATGATTTATCTGAAATGCTTCCTCTCTTATAAAAGAGAAATGCAAATATGGAAAATGAGGCTTCATGATACCGAAAATGGGTTGGATTGCTGAAGCCCATTTTTTGACTCACTGATTTTAACCCATCGTTGTGTTTTGAGTGCCAAATATTTTGATTGGTTGAAAGACTGAGAGCTCAGTCTGTAGCTCCGCCCATTGCGAGGCATAGCAGACATTTTACAATTTATTCTTTTGAGAAATATGAATTTATTCTGCTGGATGGATCCTTTACTAACGTAATGTGTACCTTGCTCAAAGGTAGCCTACATCAGTGTTTTCCTACTTGGGAAACTTCTGGACCAATTTCTCAAAGACCAGCTAGCTAACCTCTCACTACTGCTATGTGTCAGACCCAAGAAAAATGAGAGTGAAGTTGGAGCATTTTGGAAAAAAATCTAACTAGATTCGAGCTGGAAAAGTATTTTGATGATGTGCAGTATGGATAAAATAAATACATGTCAAATTATACTCATACTTGCTGACTGTAGGCCTATACTGCCAAAAACACTGAATCTACAGAAAAGACAACTTTCTCGGATTTAATAATGTACGTTTCGTTCGAATATACAGGCCTGACCACTTAGGACCTGGACGACTGAAAACATATAGCAGCAAGACTCCTCCACTTCCTTTTGTCATTTCACATTTGACCGACAAAAGCACCAAAAGGAAAAGTAGGCTACAACGATTCTGGTTCAGACAGAAATGGTGAATTGTCCCTGCATAGACATACGTCGCTATGTGTGACATGTCATTGCTCATTTGAAAGCAATTACTAAACACCAGCACAATAAATTGCTGTGTACACTTTATTCTGGGACTGCTATTGAGACGTAGGCTAGCCTATTGGCGAAGGAGCAGGTGGATTTAAAATGGAAAGATCGGTCATCTATCAACAGTCATATAAACACTGACTTGTGAATGCCTAACAGACACGGTTTTTTTTTTGTAATCAGGTACCTCTTCTCTTACACTTGCGACGTCAGCTCAATTTCATTATGATACATAGATTATGGTATATTGTAGGTTTTATATGCAGGTGACTGGCTAGCTAGTAACCGGTAACCAATCGCACATGCACAAGCGAAGCCACTAATGAATGCATCCATGACAATTACATTTTGGAATGATAAAACTCTCGCGATCATTTTACATACGAAAACATAGGTTTATTTCTTGCTAAATATAATTTGTCTCGTTATTAATCTAGCTACGTAATTCATAACGCCCTTAGAAGACAAAATGTAACAGGTCCATTCCGTTAGCTACATTGTCACGATGAGAGAGACATCACATGTCAAGAGGTGTAGCCTACTATACAAAAAAAGACTCAAATGTAGCCTACAGTTCACCATATTGATTTCAGTACCTATGGTAGTTAGGAAAATTGCGTTATTTCTACTGAATCAGAAGGCATAATTATGTCAGCGTGATTTTATAGAAATTATGACTTACAGCAAGCTCAAGTAAAAGGCTGTATGAATATAATTAAAAATGGCTATTTCAACGATCTATGATATACTTAGAAGTTTTACCTGGATGCACAAGACGTCATACAGCCAGTTTGGTTCATGTGAAGTTTTATTCCTTGCAGGTCGCTATTCTGGCTACTCCCGTGACACAGACTGGCCAGACAATTGAGGGAACCAATCAGTAGCCTGGAATTTCCCACTGATACCACTTAAACATGCCCAAATTTACCTTGGGATAAAACACGGGTTTAAGTAGACTAGTAAACGAGGGAGTGCCAGCTTGCTTGGGATACTCGGCATTCAGCGTAAAAATGCCATGCCTTTGAGTTACATACAAATGCAAACTATAAACTATTCGTTTTATGGCTAGATTTTAATTTGCAAGCCGCCTCACTTGGGAACATAACCACGGTGTCACAATGGCTAAATCATTTTAACAACTAAAAACATGCATGACCATGCATGGCAATGTTCTCACTCGAAATAAACGAGAAACCATGCTTGCATAAATGGATACCATCGGATAAGTCACTGAGTGAAATAAAAAATCAAATCAAATAACGTTATGCGCGCTACTCTCAATCTGATTCCTTACATATTAGCATTCTCGTCATAGGCAAAGCGAGACGGGCATTTGAACGAAACCATTCCGCGACAGACGGGGATATAAATCAGCACAAAGAAACTTCAAAACAAAGGGTAAAATACTCTGATTTTCTTTAAGAGAAATCAAGACATCTTCGAAAAATTGTTGCATGAAGTACGATCCCAGTTAAAAACAGGTAACTTTCATGGAAATATTGTGGCGAAAACTCCTAAAATTCAAAAATTGAAATATGGTAGAATCCTATTGTGGATTCCAAGAGGCGGACCCTGTGGGTGGACCTTTCTCCGCTTAGTGAAACTACAGACGTGACGTAGCAGCTGTTCTCTGTTTATTGTGTCGGGGACTCGGGGTTGCTCTCCGCTCAGCGAATGGCGAGTATGGATGGTCCGCGCGATATTCAAAACTTCCGAAGGAATGAAAGGGCCAGGGCTACTGTATCGTCCTGCTCTTCCCTCGGTATGGAGATAAAAAGAAAGAAGATCCGACAAAGTACAGTATTTCTACCAAACGAGGTGATCCACATTTTTGGTTAGCCTAACATTCTTTTAGAAACTAGCTAGCCTAGTTATATAAACGTAAGATTGCTGGTTCCCAAGAGCTACTGTTAAGTTAACGAGCAAGCTAGCTAATATAGCCTACTTAACCTTCTGTCATATCGAAACCGTTTACCGTGCTTTGATTTTCTTTCCTTGTTGCTCATGTTGTAGGCCTATCCAAGGAATTAATACAGGAATCCACACTACGCAAATTTCCAAAATCACTTCTGCAGTTCCGTAAACCTCCAGATTTTAGGCTAGAACCAGAAGCTTTAGGCTATATTGAAACCCCATAACGCATCCTGTAATCTTTCTCCTATAGTAGACCAACATTTTGAACCGTTTCGGATTGATAGCTACGAAAGTGGTGAGATCAGTTGGCGATTAGCCTCGTCGCTATTTTGTTGGACTGATGTAATCTTATTTTCCGCCAGTTGGCCGTCTATAATCTTATCTGAAAAGCTGTAAATTGAGAAGCCAAGGCCAAAGGACTTTCTTAAAAAAAAAAAAATCAGTAGCCTATATAAAAATAGTATGCTCTGCACTCAGTTCGTGTAATTTCGACGTTTAGATCATGGTTTTCTTTTGTTTCTCACTAACAAGCTAAAATATTCTTACAGGCAAAGTTCATGACAAGGTGTACAAGTCTGAATGACACTCTTCAGATTGTAGAGGACATGAACTTGTTGTACATACGCCAGATTTCTAAGAAAATAAAGGTAGACAACAATGTGTTAAAAAGGTGGATGATGATGGTTATTTTCAAAACTTTTGCCATTACATTGGATTTAATGTCAACTACAGAGTAGGCTAATCTATCCCAAAGGGCGCAAATTTCATCTTGCTCCGATCCACTTGATCTCTTCCAGATAATAATGTAAAGAGATTCAATTATAGCCTAGTTTCCAGATTATGCATTATTAAAGATGAAACCTGGCCTAGCATGTGAAAGACAAAGTGCTTTGATTTGGTATAAGCATCATCATAACACCTGTTTGACACTGTCTGGTTCACTCTAGATGCTAGATGTCTTTTGTGTTTGGTCACGTATTCACAACCACACTCCCACCCCCACACACGCATTGACGTCATTCCATTTTAGGTGATTGGAAAAAAGAAAAAAAGGTCAAATTTTACACAGTGTGTCACGTATAGGCTATTCACTACATAAGTGTCTCGTCATTAGGCTACCCCTCTTGTGACTTGGGATGTAGCAATTGATCGTGCCTGCGCATTGAATGAGAATAGTGTTCATTAAGATTAGCTGAGTGACTTTCAGTGACGTGTTAGAGCTGCAGTGTTCATATCCCACTGTTCTTTTTAATTTTCTTGACCTGCCTGTTTCCTGCACTAAAGTTAATATGTTCTGTGGTCCTCTCGACCGATTGCGTATTTTATCTTAATTTTTTAAAAAAAATGGTCATAGCCTACATTCATGTTTATTCTGTGTTTCTCATCTAACCTTCTATGCAAGTTAACAGATGGTGTTTTTTTGGAGCGTGGTAATATACAAAACATCACATTTAAGCTCTTAGCCATTTGTTTTAAAAGGATATGAGATCTGTTGCACTAAAGTTGTTCCAAAAATTTAAATCGCATTTTCTTTCAGAGATATTTCTTTCAAAAAAACATTCTCCCCCTCCACCCGTCACCCCCGCCTTCACTCATTTAGTCGAGCTACTGTCTTTTACTAATAAACATTGAGCGTTCTCTTGTCAGCGTATGCTCTTCTGCAACACACTGCCATCTGTTGTGTTGCAATTCTGAGAAGCAGGTGTTGTTGCATTTGCATGTGTCTATATACAGTGTATATATATATATATATATATATATATATACACCGATCAGCCACAACATTAAACCCACTGACAGGTTAAGTGAATAACATTGATGATCTCGTTGTTATTTTGGTTCTGTACTCTAGCACTTTGAGTTTGAAAGGATACAATGACAATGAGGTTGAAGTGCAGACTGTCAGCTTTAATTTGAGGATATTCGTCCATATCGGATGAACCGTTTGAGGGTATTCATCCATATCGGATGAACAGTTTTGAAATTATAGAACCTTTTGTACATAGTCCCCCCCATTTTTGGGCATCAAAAAATATTGGACAGTTTAACATAATGTAGAATAAAGTAATCATTTTTAATATTTGATCGCATATCCTTTGCATGCCATGACTTCCTGGAACAGTATGGAACACATGGTTGGCTAACTGGCTCTAAGTCAACAAGGGTCTGACGTATCAAACAAGCCTTAAACCATCACTCTGCTGCCAGAAATCAGAAAGACAGTAGATATGGATGGATAACTTGAAGGGTTTCTTCTCCTGACTTATTTTCAATAGGAAAATTTGCCAGGAGAAACAACCCTTAAAGTGATGGTTTGAGGCTCGTTTGATACCTCAGACCCTTGATGACTTACAGCCATTTTACCAACCATGTATTCCATACTGTACCAGCATAATTTACAGCTAAATCTAGTCCCACCCCCCAATTCCCATAGAGATCCATTCAGATGCAGAGACATTATAGTATCGCTTGTAAGAGTACCAGAAAATAAGATATCAAGAGTCTTTTGATGTTGTTGGGTCACAGACATCAGGAAGTCATGGCATGCAAAGGATATGCGATCAAATATTAAAAATGATTACTTTATTCTACATTATGTTAAACTGTCCAATATTTTTTGATGCCCAAAAATGGGGGGGGACTATTTACAAAAGGTTCTATAATTTCAAAACGGTTCATCCGATATGGATGAATACCCTCAAACGGTTCATCCGATATGGACGAATATCCTCAAATTAAAGCTGACAGTCTGCACTTCAACCTCATTGTCATTGTATCCTTTCAAACTCAAAGTGCTAGAGTACAGAACCAAAATAATAACGAGATAATCAATGTTATTCACTTCACCTCTCGGTGGTTTTAATGTTGTGGCTGATAGGTGTGTATATATATATATATATAATTTTTTGTTTGTTTGTTTTTGTTTTTGAAATATTTTTTTGGTCCTGCAGGACAGCAGTATTCACGAGAAGATAGACTTTGAAGTCCGCATGCGAGAGGGAGCGTACAAGCTCCTTTTGGCCAGCACCAAACGAGACCAAATCCTGAATGCCTCCAAAAGCCTCCTCACCTGTAACACCCGCATCAAAGCCTACATGACAGAGCTGCAGAAGAGAAAGGAGGACTTGGATGCAAAGGCTGCAGCTATGGTGTGGTGAGGGTCCATTTATTTATCACAGCGCCCCTAGTGGAGGGAGTCTGCTCCAGACACTGCTTTTTTTACTGTTCATATAGCAGTCTTTTCAGTGGAACCAGTTTTGTGCGTTTATACTGGCATTTGATGCATAGAGACTAGAGCATTGATACTTCTTCCGTTTTGCAGGTTGTCAGATCCGGTTTCTAAGGAGCGTGCACCATGCAAGGGAAAAGTTGCCCTTTCAGGTAATGACCAGTGCATTGTGGCATTGAAGTTGAATTAAAACTGAACGAGAACAAGGATTGGTGAAAGGGCTAATGTAGTGTACTCTTGCATGTGTACATTTTGACAATGTTTTCGAAGTAAGTACAGATGTTTCATGTTATCTTGGATGATGAACAGCAGGTCTGTTTGCTGCCTCGTGTTACCAGAACACTGGTAACATGATGTGTTCAGTGTAATCTGTGTCTCAACCATAGGGAAATTAAAATGGGCGCACAATTTTGGGTGGCATGCAGGCAAAGAATAAAAATGCATCTGCTGGTGTACAATTTTTACAACCGCCAAGAGACTTCTTTTTCTTAAAGGTGTAATGCTGAAGTGTGAGGGTGGTATGGATGGGAAGTGGGAGAATGTGACTAGACCGCTGCTCCTGGGAAAAATCCTTAGAGAAAATTTCATAAACTGGATGCAAAGTTATCCAATTTCCAGATCAATCTCTCTATGTTCATATACAGTATATTTGCATTAGATACAAAAAAAGTGACAGTGCATCAAAAGTAATGAACAGTACAACATGATGTCCTTTTTTGTTACCTTTCTAGGGCTCAGAATACCGTTAATGTGGAAAGACTCTGACCACTTCAGCAACAAGGGAAGTAAGTATTTTTTGTATTTTGACTAAAATTTCATATAAAGGAAAAACACCTCAGCTGTTCCCATCCTGCTACTCAGTAATCTCATACTCAGCAAAAGTAAAAACATAAATAAATAATAATAATAATAAAATTCCAGTTTCTAAACTCTTCACTGAGACTGCTGAGGGAATGATCCCTGGAGATTTTCTGTAATAATAAGACTAATGAACGTAATATTTTTAATCATTGCCTCATTGTCTCATTTTGTTCATTGTATTTATGAATCCTTTTCGCAGGCTCTAGACGAGTGGCTGTATTTTGCCTGATGAAAATTGGAGCTGAAGTTTTTGACACAGAAATGGTGGTGGTGGATAAATCTGCGACAGATATTTGTTTTGAGGGCTTAACAATATTGTAAGTATTGAGTCAGTAACATTATTGAATGGATCTTATATGCACAGAAAGTGGAGTTTACATGTTGCATAAGTAGACTTATAAGAATGAGAGATGGACAATATGGAAATTCTGGGGCCAATATAAATAGCCGATATTTGACTGGTTACATCGGCTAATGCGGGTTACCCCCGTTTTACACTATAGCACAAATGCAAACTGCAACCACAAAGTTTTCACATTCATGGAAGATGTAGATGAGCACAGACGTCAACTTATGAAGGAAAAAATTAAACAACTTTTTGTATAACAATATTTCAACTTGCCTATTTTATTGAGAAGTGTGTGTGAGTCTAGAAAGCTACTGAGCCTCTGTATATAGTTTAACTGGGATAAAAATGAAAATGATAAAAAAATAAGAACTTCAGATGACTGATTAGGCTACTTCTTTAGAATGACATTTTCATTGAATTAACGGCATCCACGGCACATCAAATGAGTCACCTCTGCTGTTTATTGCTTATTGGCCAATACAGAAAAGTTTATTTTAAGATATTATTGGCTGATACAGGTAGATTATTATCATTACTTTTGTCATCTGTCTACTGTCTTTGTAATCTTTTATTTGTGCGATACCAGACATGGGATAATGTCTTCAAAGTGAAAGAGAGTGGGATGGGATGGGGGGGGGGGACTTTCATTGGCAAAAAAAGGGATGGATTTGAGTCTCGCTGGGGGTCCCTGGATCAGAAAAAGTTGAAAACCCCTGGTTTAGACGATAGTTGTTTTGTCATTTCTGTCATATGAAAACCTGCAGTGTGATTGAATGGTCAAGCGGCCTCCAGAGACGTTGCAGTCTTAATGCATTCTCTTTGATACAATGCAAGCTGTAAATGCAATCAAATCACAAATTAATCCGTGAACATTCTTCAGAAGCAGATGCCTTTTCTGGCCGTCCTCCACCGCAGGCTTTCACTAGGGGCGTTAATCTTGGCGGCGAGGGTGGAATTTCAGCGTCGGGAGCTGACCTAGCCAGCATTCTCGCGTTTCACGCGTGCACTCTCCATTGCAGCTCGGAGGCCAGACCGCAGTTTGAGCTCACCCTGGAGCTGTACAGCTGTGCCATGGAAGAGGACATGTCATTGGTCAACACGCCAAAGAAACTGGCTAAGAGGCTGCGTAATTCTCTGGGCAAGGCCTCCGGGAAAAAACACTGCCTGCTGGAGGCTGGGGATCCGGAATCTTTCCTGCAGTCCAATCCCATATGCCCGTAAGAAATCTCCATTTCCCTTTGCCAATTATGTCATCCTTGATATAACCGACTTCGTCTCATTGCTTCTGCTCCTGAGGCTTCGCTAAACAGTGTTTCTAATAAAGGATGTTGCTCCAAAAAGCAATTTAAGAATCCTGAATGAATTCTTTCCATTTTAATTTCATCACGGCAGATCCAAATTACATTTACGTTTATTTTTCGGTCATTTAGCAGACGCTCTTATAGATTTACTTAAAATCTATTTGCACAGCTGAATATTTACTGAAGCAATGCAGGTTAAGTAACTTCTTCAAGGGTACAAAGGCAGTGCCCCACCTGGGACTTGAACCAGCAACCTCTGAAAAGTTACAAGGCCAGTTACCAAATCATTCTACTGCACTACCCTGAATTAAATCTTTTTTGTTCTCTGTGCAACAGCTGTATGTATACCTGTCTCTCAGTAGGTGGCTGTTTTCAGCATGAAAGTATCTGTTCTGAGACCAGCATGCGGATCGCTGTGCTGGGAGTGGCTCTGGTGGGAGTGACGACCATGTTTGTTTTGTTTTCCAGCGCAGCGAGGTACAACCTGCTGGCATACACAACGCTGTGCCTGGACCAGGCAGAGGGAACCTTCCAGTCCCATTCGCTCATAGTTGCCCAGAACGGTGAGACCACCACGCTAAAAATAAAAAAAAAACCTTCCCCGGGGCATTCAAAACCCTTCTTTGAACCATCTGCACATTTGCCATTATGAACAAGATATGCACAATGCATGCTATTAGTTAGAAGACCTTGCAATAATGGTATTTACACACAAATTGTTTATTAAAATGGGATGTAAATATCGTTTAAAAGTTTTACCTTGTGAACTTGTGAATTTGACACCCGTTTAGAATGTAATCGCATGAAAATCATTACTTGGCACATCAGTAATTGTTTTATTTTACAGTCACTTGAAAGTGAAAAACTATTCAGAGGTGTTATAGATGCTGCCGAATAATTTTTGTGCGTGTTTGTTTGTTTGCTTGGGTCTAGCTGAGTGTTCCTCTTGGCTGCCCCTGTACGGAAGCCTCTGTTGCCGCTTGGTGGCCCAGCCGGACTGCATGACCCAGGAAATGATGAGCGGCTTCCTTAACCAGCAGGTAACCTGCACACCTGAATCGCTGGCAGCCCCAGCAGGTAACTTGCACACCTGAATCGCTGGCAGCCCCAGCAGGTAACTTGCACACCTGAATCACTGGCAGCCCCAACAGGTAACCTGGCATCTGTGCCAACGTTGTTTGCACGTACAGACTAAAGCTAGGTTCTCACAGGTCTCTGAGCTCAGATGTCTGGCTCTCTCTCTCAAAAACAAAGAGCCAATCCTGAAGTGAGGAGAGGAGCCTTGAGATCAAGTACACCAGCAGGTTTTGGCTGAGATGCCCCAGTGTGGTGGTACCATTTTCCCAACCCCCCGCTGATTAAGTCGGAGTACCAGTTCCAACCACATACAATAAAGAAAGGAGGAATACATTTTTATTGAGGAGAATTGTCAAGACTTTTTGTATTAGCGAACAAATGCCTCTTTAGTTTAGAAGGAAACTAACTTTCCCTTTATAATTAACAAATTATTTTCTATTCAACAGAAAATGACAAAAGGGATTGTGTAGGTAGGAGGAGGGTTTGGAGCTTAACTTAAAAAAATAAAAACTAAATAAAAAAAGCAAAAAAACCTAAATGCTGCACAGCTGGGTAATGATTCAGGGAAACCTGTAATGGATAGCACCCGGACACAGGTGACACAGCAAAGGTGTATATTTAAAAAAATAAAACACCATGAAAATTCACAATACTCTTAATACTACCCGGTCTGACAACTAAAGCAAAGAAAATCTCAGATGAGTCCTAAAAGACTAGTAGCATTTCTTGCTAAAAGATGCTGCTGACACGAGGAGCGTAGCAAGAGATAGTCAGATCAGAAATGAACATGTATGCCATTTCCTGCCTCTTTTAATCCCAACAGGAAAGATGTTGTCACACCCTGATTGGGCAAGAGCAGAATGCACAACAGCTGCTCTCAATGACTAATTAGCAGCCAGTCTCAAAGACACTAACAGCTGATCCACATTGCCCTACAATCAACTACTGAGTCAAAGGAATCTCGAACAGAGTGAATACGAAATTGAGAAGAAATATCGAACTAAGCGAAACACGAAATGACACGCACTGAAGGAGACTAACTAGCCAGCACCGTAGGATATGGATGACTGCTACACCTGTAAGCTTCAACTTTCCCTGCTAACGAGATTTTTGAATTAAAGTGTGTGCTTTTGGTGTGCTCAGCAGAGCGTCGGTGGTGTGAGGAGGTGCTGTTCGCTGTACTGCGTCCTCAGAGCTGGCAGCCTAGCCTGCTACTACTCTCCAGAGGAAATAGAGGCCAAAATGGAGCCTGCCCAATCCATCCCCATCAACAAGGTAAGATGAAAATGGAGTCTGTCCTAACCATCCCTATCAACAAGGTAAGATGAAAATGGAGTCTGTCCTAACCATCCCTATCAACAAGGTAAGATGAAAATGGAGTCTGTCCTAACCATCCCTATCAACAAGGTAAGATGAAAATGGAGTCTGTCCTAACCATCCCTATCAACAAGGTAATGTCAAAATGGAGCCTGCCCTAACCATCCCTATCAACAACGTAAGGTCAAAATGGTCACCGTAGCAGCCAGACACTTCAACACCTCAGATGCTGGTAGAAAATGAAAAAGCCCTCCTGCAAATCCTTGGTAATTTTAAATAAACATATAGAATAGAATAACTTTTATTTTCCCCTTAGGGAACTGCAGTTGTAGCCCCAGCAACAATAAAAAAGACATAGACAGTGGGGCAGACCCACAACACACAAACAAACATATCAAATAAAGACATTCAATAGAATCATTGCATTAATCAAGTGAATTAAGTGAATTCAAGTGGAATACAGCCATGATTAAAAATAGCCCCCGCTGTCCCGAGATGTCCACTGTCATTAAAGGTTGTATCAGCGATTTTTGGTGACGTCACTTCTGAAGCGAAATCCCAAACAAACAGAGCCAGCTCCAGCTCAGAGCCAATTATGTTATGTTTTAAAAAATAGTGTTCAAGCATCCAGAATTATAACCACGTTAATACCGTTTGTAAGAAACCAAACCGTTTGTAAATCCGTCAAGATTTCAGCGAGATAAGAGTATTAGCGTATTAGTATCACCCACCCCTTGTCGGTGATTGGTTGGAATACTGTTTATTTTGGTTTTGAGTGGTTGGTAGTACCATTTGTTTTTGTGTACGATCTCGGAGCATAGGCTGCCTACAGAGACGCGGTTTTTTGACGGCCTGCTTATGGGGCGGGCAGCTAGCGGATCGTGAGGAAAAATCAGATGAATGTGATCATTTATGTTTCGACCCAAAATCGCTGTCCAACTTTAAGCAGTCCAACACACAAAGTCCCAAAATCGACCCAAAATCGCTGTCCAACTTTAAGCAGTCCAACACACAAAGTCCGCCTCCACGACTTTCCTCCATACACGCAGTGTTGTGGTCTCTGTACACTGTCGAAACGGAGCACCGAACTGCGTCAACCTTCCCAGTTGTCGCCTCACTCCTCCCCCACATTATCTTCTTCTTCCCTTCCCTGGTTGCCTTTTGAAGATTGCCTGCACTTCCGGATTAGTCCCGACATCTTCAACTCTGGCGACGAGCGATGGTAAACTTTGTTGCTGCAGATCCATAGGACATTCCCGAGCATATGTTGCAAATGCGTCTCCATGGTGATGACCACAAACAAAATTATATCGACAATTCATCAATATTATCAAAACAAGCAGCAGGAGTGCCCTGAAAAATCTCCAGCCCGCTTCCCTGTCCCACTACAGACACACAGCGCATGAAAACAACAAAAGACAAAAGCCTGACACAACAAAACACATTCAAATGAACAAACATGAACACGACAGACAGCTGGACTACGTCGCCATTACAGCACCACGTGACGATCACTAAGAAAAATAACGTGGTATAAGCATTTTGGTTTCTTGCAAAAATGTGAGTAATTTGGATTTATTCCAGTACTAGTTCCAAAACCTTTTTTTGTTAGGCCCCCTTTGGTAATGGAATTGTTTTTTAAGCCCCAAAATACATATTCAAATACATATGACTGGGATTATTATTATTATAATTATGTTGGAGTGCCTCGCAGTATGAAATAGTTGTTCTCTGTGCAGGACACGCGGATACGCAGGGTGGATAAGGACCACAGAAAAGGATCAAACAGCCTAATGGTCATCAACCCTGTGGCAGGGCAGGCGGGAGAGAGCAGCCTGTTCACTGCGGAGAGCAGCGAGGAGCTGGAGGCCTGGATGGAGGCCTTCTGGCAGCACCTCTATGACCAAGGTGAGCTCCGAGCGCCAACCGTGCGGCCGCGAGACCTTCAACCGCGTTCGGCAGGTCTCTCAAACAACAACATACGGTTTCTCTGGATATGAAATTAACTTTTCTACCCACTGGCCAAAATGGTTTGTGGATTCTAAAAATCACCAGCCATTTTCAACATTTTACCAGCCACGTTACCTTTTACAATATAACACAACCTGGTTGGTTACCTACCAAAGTGGGTGCTAGAGTAGAACTCAACCACAATCAAAATTTTACCAGCATGTGTCTGGTGGCGGGTGTTAATTTTACACCCTGAACACGTGTGCGCATAGCTACGCCATTTCTGGTCGCGATCGCTTTCTGGTTGAAGGGCTGCTGTTCTGTCCCACGAGCCTGCCTTTAGTTGTCTGCGCAGTGCGCACACATCTTCTCCCGCGTGTCCCATTTGCACCAGTGAGTTTTAACGGATCTCGCGAAGGGCTTCCTTGTAGAAGGCCGATGTCGTAACCGCAGCGTTTTCGCCCTTCCAGTTGAATGGCAACACTGCTGCAGTGAGCTGATGAAGATTGAGGCCTTGTCTCCACGGAAACCACCTCTCTTCCAGGCCAGACATGCAGATTCGGTCTACAACGATCTGAGTGAGTGCATTTCACCCGCGGCAGCATGAATATTTAAATTCTTCAAAGTTCGCTTAAATTGTATATTTTGAGTTTCAATTTGAATTTGAGAAAGAGTGAGAGGTGATTGGTCATGTGCGTGATGACTGCTTGGTAGTTTTTTCAATTATTCAGCATGATTATCATAGATATTGCTGCACTGACGTGCTTGACATGTGAGCCGAGGATACAGTACACAACATCATTACACAAAATCACACGCCACGCCATTTCTCCTGCAGGCATTGGCTCACCGGGGAAATTTGAAAGCCTCACAGACATCATCCACAACAAGATCGAGGAAACAGGCGGCATGTTCCTCATTGGCCAGGAGGAGCAAACTGAGGCCCCCGATTGGGCTGCTTTGTTCGGGGGGTCCCGCCCTCTGGTGGTGCAGAAGAGCGTGCTCTCCCCCGGCCGGCGGGACGTGCACCCCAGCCCCAACAGCTGCGCTACCAAGAAGAGGCGTGCCCCGCCCCCGCCCCCCAACAAGCAGCCTTATTTGCCAGTCGACGACCGCACCCCTCGCGTCCCCCACAACAGCACCCCGCCGAAAAGTGCCCCCTGTGCCCAGCTTAACAGCGCCCCCTACGCCCCGAGCATAACCAGCGCCCTCCAGCAGGACAAGGAGAAGCGGAGGAAGCCAGGCACACGCACAGGCAGGCCCTCTCTGGACGCCAAATTCTCCGCCATCATCCAGCAGCTGCAGAAGAGCCATGGCCCTGCCCACAAGCCCGCCCCCGTCTGCCCACAAGACTCCGAGAACCAGCCGCCCGACCCAAAGCCAGTCCCCGCCCCGCGCCACAAGCGCAAGTCCTTCAGGGAGAAGATCAATCCCAAAAGCTGGTGAATTAACCCAAGACTGCGCTATTAAACCGGGGCTGCATTCGGATCAGAATTTTATGCTTTTTTCCCGTTCCCTTCCCTTGCTTCCAAGAGGTAAATTTACAAAATGCCAGGATGAAATATGGCAGCCACACCAAATGGGATTCGGTTCCAATTTAAGAAAGGGGAGTTAATAATTTTATTCCCTCACTTCCTCGTTTATCCTGTCACAAATTCCGTCACAAGATAGCTCACTCAAGGGAAGAGAGCAAGGGAAGGGGATGTGTTAAATTGGATCCGAATGCAGCCCAGATCCTTTCAAACTGAACAAACCACTAGCCACTTAACACCACTTATTTCATGTTATTCATGCTGCTTTGAACCTGTGAAATTTACTATTATTATTAACTAATAATTTTGTCCACACGGTTGAGAATGTTTGGGATTTTAAAGAATGTGTTGTAATATACACTTTAGAAACCGAGCAGTAGCCACAATAGATTGTTTAGCATTTTAGCTTAAGATATAGTTGTATACTACAATTTACTAACTGAATTTGAAAAATGTATCATGATGAGAAATTAATGTAAGCTATCTTAACAAAGGTGCTGAGAATGTAGTTTTTCATAGCAGGAAGATGTGCAATTAATATTCCTTCATTTCACTTTTTTTTATAGCCTTATTGTAACATAACAAACGGTACATTTCATGGAGGAGTGTTTGCTGGTCCTTCAGAATAAATAGTTCAGACATGCCCTCATTTCAAATTTAACTGTTCACTGGAAATTACTGCTGGCTCTTACTAAGGCTAAACATTGATAGTTTATTTTGACATTCTCTTGAGAACAAAAGCCACGGGGTGACATTTAGGTGTCACAAAAAATGGAAACTGCCTCATTATTGAGGAGTGGAGGCAAAATGTTTTTTTGTTCTTTTTTTTAGTTTTTTTTTTTAAGTCAAGACCAGCCAGATATGAAAATATTGCATCATACAAGGAAGCGTTGTATAACATCTGTCCAGATTTTATACACCAAATACTGACAATGTAAATATCCGTTTATGAAGACAATGGATTAGAGAGGAAAAATACATTTCCAAATCAGAAGTAGTTGTACACTTTAAATATGGCTGGTTAAAATGAGATGGACTTATCTGGGGATTATTCCACAAAGCAGGATAAGCCAGTAAGTCAGATAACTCCAATATCAGCAGCTAAAATATGTTCGCTGCAGATACTCCTAAACCAGGTTCTAGTGCATTTTCATCAAATAACATCTCAGCCTTATTCTCACAGTTATCTGGACATCTTGATAATCCTGTTTTGTGGAATACCCCCGATGGTCATAATCACTCCCCATTGATTACCTGCTGTTGTAAGGTCTAATTATATCAGAGGAGATGCTGCCTGCCAAGGGTAAAAATACGGTAACATCAGTACACGCTGTGGAACAGCAGGTGGCGCAAAAATCAAACTAACAGGAACTCCACTCTGCAGATATGAGCACAGTGCAGTGAAGATGCAGGCAAATTTTCCAGCTTTATTATTCCAGTCATATAATAGATCGCTTTGTTTGCAAAAGACAGTTTTGGATTGTGTGTATGTGTGTGTGAGGAGTGTGTGTGTGAGAATGAATGTACATGCAGTTCATAAGACGATAAAGCGGTTAAAGACCTTGAGATGTGTTCCAGTTAGAGTAAAAACATTACTTTTAGTAAATCTGGCTGACCTGATACGCAGAGTCCCCTTCATAACAAACAGGACACAATTTATTCAGCCTTAGCCTGCATTTTACAGATTAGTTTTCATCCGTTTTTTTTTTTAGGTTGGGTGTACTGTTAGTTTAGCAGAAATGGATAAAGGCTGAACACAGACAGGCCCTTTGGGAGATCCCGCGAACATCGCTGCACAGGCGCAGAAAATGGGTGTGAATCATCTGTAAAAACGCTGCACTGTGTAGATATGAGAAACGGGTTATTGTACAGTCATAATACGAGGCGCGAAGGTGACCCCATTTTGGGAAGACACGGATTCATTTATAGAGCATGCTTTGGGGTACAAGGGGTGAATGTAATCCTGTAATGGAATTCCCGAGGAAATGCCCGTGACCGAGGACGTTTCGCCGAGGATGTAGAAATCGCACGGCTGTGAAATGGCACAACTTGGAAGAAGAGTGCTGACATCAGACGTCTTCCTCTGAAACTCATTAAGACACCTCTAGGTAATGGGTTCAAGCACAGGTATCTTTGGGGCCTTTGGGACATGTAGTTCTTTGCATTCCGTGTTCCGTACACTAACTGAATGGAAAGTAGGACAGTGTGGAGACAGAAACTACAAATGCAACACAGACATAACTCCCAAAATGTGGAATACGCTGGTTTGGATAGTTCAAATTATTCACCGTGATATTCATTATGTCCAGGTTTGTAATATGAACAACTTGGGATTGGGAAAGTACACAATATGCAATTATTACTTGTAAACAGTACTGCCTACAATGCTTTTGGGCAGAGCAACACATTTGAAGCAGGAAATTAAATATCAATGAAGTAGGTAGCAAAATATTTTAATTATACAGTGGATCATAAAATACAAAGTTTTTTTGTTTGCCAGTGATGTGATTGGGAAACTGACAGCACATAGTATCAAAAGCATTTCCAGAGGTTCAGAAACAAAACAAATACAAAACATACCAAGGGTGAAAACACTCCTACCTTTCTATCTGTAGTGTTTAAACTTAATTATATGGTCATTCAACCTTCAAAACAATAAAACTACACCTTTACTATAGCTTTACTATATACTGTACAACAACCACAAACAATACTAAAGGTTTAAATGTACATTATTTACAGTGAAGATAGATCATATGAACGGGCTTGGGTTCAGACATCCCAAACAAATCCAACTGACTGGAGCTCACATACTGCTTAATGTGACATAATTACAATGAAAGAAATCATCTAAGTGCTAAGAACAAACATTCTTGTTTTTTATATTCCCAGTGCTTTTTATGGCTGTAATGATCATCTGGTCGGCAACTTTTATTGTAGCCATCAGTGACAGTGACACTGATTATACAGTACGTGTGTAAATCACTGGCTGGGTCAATCAATAATAGTCTTTGTTCGTAATATTATTTTTCCCTGCACAGTTTGGCATGTTCACGGGTCATTAAAGTGAACTCTCCAAATAATCTGTGAAGAAAAAGAGTTACACGTTACGTAACAGGTTTACTCGTGAGTGAAAGTTCAGGACAGTGTTGATTGAATGCAGGCCAGTGACTGGTGAGAAGAAACCTTATCCAAAGCTTGCCATTTAAAACAAAATTGTTCTCGTTTTTGCTTGGACATATCTTTACAACTCCTCTTGATTATTATCAAATACATTGTAGCTACTCATAAAAAGGCACAAGAACTTGCAAAGCAGATTTAACACACTTCTCTTCGCATACAAAAAAATGTGGCTACATATGACAAGAAAATTCCAAGAATGACAAAAACATTTGACTCCTGCACCAAAATCAACGCTGTTTAGCACTTATAAAACATTTTATTACCCAAAATGTTACTTAGCAACCATGAGTGCTTCTCCAGTCCTATTTGGAGAAAATGCATTCCAGCTAATGTAAGTTCTAATAGCGACTGACGCATTTAAAGGCTCTTATAAGTCTCTCGTGTCTTACTTCTTTTCCTTTGTGCAAAAATGACATAAGCCTCTAATTTTTCAGAGCTTACGGAAATTTATCATATTACATATTGCATCATTATAGTAAGAACCCTTTAATTCAACCCTGGTAATGATCTTTTTGTCATTATAAACTTTTCTTGAAATTCCATTAAAGTTAACATGCTTAAAGTGTACATTGGAAAGAACACAGTCACCTTTAGAACATGATTTAACAATGACATCTTCAGCTGTGCAATGCTGCACAAATCAAATGGCTGAAAATGGATCACACTTTCCATGTAGAAAATGGCATTTAAATAATTTACAAAGGAGTCCTGGACATTACGCTGCTGCCTGACAACGTACAGTTACATGTAGTTCAGCTTAGCTAGACATGACCATGGCCGTGAAAATTATGTCCGTTCTTGCATTGCTGTGGTTGCATTCAACTGAACTTAATACCTGTTGTACTGAGTAAACTCAAAAGTACTATGTTGTGGATCATTGTACTGTGCACTTGAATAAATCTACAACAAACAGACAGGAACCGTGTTGAAATGCAGATTGTTCTTTCCTGATCGTACACCATGAATACAGTGCTTAAACAGTGTTAAGTGTAATGTAAATGTTTGAAATGATAAATTGCACTGTACATTGCATTGATTTGTCACGCAGGGTTTTTTTCTTTTTGTCCTTTGGACACCCCATTGGCGTCGCAATCTCATCATCCCTGACTCCGAGATCTACAACCGCTTCACAGGGCCGAGGCAAGCTTACTGGCACGTTTTGAAATGTGCAAATCGTTAACGTGAGCGCGGGAAAAAAGAAATCTCCTGCGAAAGAGGTTCCATCTCAGATTCTGGCATCTTCCCTCCCCTGCCGGTTTTGTCGGTTGCATGTCACTGCCTGTGTACATCTCAGCCGAAAGGAATGACAACTCAGGGTCGCTGGCCTGTTAAAAAAGGAGAACTCCCCCCAAAAAAATCATAATTTGGTACGTTCTTTCTTACCCTCAGAATAATTGGTTTGACCTGCACTTGATTTGTGAAAGTGAAATTTTTAATCTGTATCCGCTCAAGACCATTATAAGTGATATAATGCCATTTATATGCTATTTATAAGTGATATAATGCCTTTAATGCCTATTATATCATTTTATAATTTATGGAGAATGTGTAAGGGTGATCTGTTGTTCTCTCTATTTTGCACATTTTTTTAATAGGAGGTCAGTGTTGAGGGGCTATTAAAGTTTGGTGCTGGGGTGCAGAGAGGGGAGCTGGGAGGGGCTGAAGGCGGGCGGGGGGGTTAAGAGCGGACATGGGGAACAGGCCGTGGTGCAGGAGGTCCCCGTACGAGGCCCTGCCCGGGTGGCGATACAGGTGCGGAGCGGCGGCCGAGGCCAGCAGCTGTCTCTGCACCATGAGGGAGTGGAGAGCGAAGGGGGGGAGGAAGGGCGACACCACGGCCTGGCTCTTTAAGCACTGCAGGGGGTGGGGGTACCCCGCCCCGGCCCCCGCCGAGGCGCCCAGCCTGTCGCACGTCTCCTGAACCCCGGGGTACAGCGGCGGGAAGAAGGGCGTGCGAAGGGGGTACTTGAGACCCTCCGCAAAACTGTCCCCAAGTTTCTCCTCAGCCTCCGGGTTCGGCGTGCGGGCTCTGACCGGGTGCATGGGTGTGACTGCCCGGATCTTCTTCTCCGGGGGCCCCCTCTCGAGCTCCTCCAGGCTCCTCCGCAGGGGCCGGGCCGCGCCCACGCTCTGGGGGCCGCACCGGGCGGGCCCCGCCGAATGGCGCCCGAGGACGGCGTCTTTCCCCGGCGCCTGAAGAAGAGGGAGTGGGTCCAGGGGTTTCCGGGGGGCGGAGACTGTCATGGGGGGCACGCGGCAGGCTTTGGGGTGATAGGCCAGGCTGGAGGCCTGGAGGAGGGGAGAGGCGGAGTCTCGATGGTGGGCGGGGTGGGCTAGGCCGCAGTGCCCGTGCCTGATAGAGGATGGTGTGTGGGGGAAGGATTTGGGGAGGCTCAAGTCCGTTGGCTGGTCGTCAGAAGGCATCTCCCCGCAGGGCGGGCTGGTTTCTTCGATGAGAGGCGGGCGGTAGCCTGACCCCGTCCTATCGGGATGCATGTTCGGGGTGAAACATAGACCGGTCCCGCCGTTCCGGATAAATGAAGCCTCCCGGCTCAGGCAGGGTTCACCTGGCCGGTACAGACTCAGCAGGGGGTGAGTCGAGTAGAAGTTTGGGAAGCTGGGCCCATGAGAGGGGTGTCCCATTTGTTTCTCCGCCGGGTACGGACCCACAGCGTGGCTGGGCTGACCCGGGGCCCACTGGTAAAGTTCTGAGGTCACTTCCTGTTTCCTGTTTTCCAGAGCCTTGAAGCTCTGAGCGTGCTGGATGACGGACGGCCTGCTGACCGCGGCCCCGGGCGCTTGTGGGTTTTGGCCGTTGTGGTTGGCGTGGGCGAACGAGTAACTGTTGGGCGAAGCGCAGCCACTAACCTGGGATAGCAGCTTCTTCTTGGCCAGGGGTGACATGATGCCAGCATTACCCCCGGGGGGCGCCAACGTTTTGTAGCTAAAATAGGACTCCTCCTCATCCGCGGTGGCCTGTGGCGGGTTCTGCTTCGGGTTGGGCAGCACCAGGCCAACGTGGGTCTCGGTCTCTTTGGCCGCAGGCGGGTCCGCCTTGCCGACAGAACAGAAGGATTCGGGTACGTCGACCCCCCGGTTTTGACCCGCTAGGGAGTGGTGGAACTCTGCCGCCGGGTCTTCATCCGGGATCGTGCGGCCCTGGCTTTTGGGGTACCCCTGCGGGTCAGCCGGGACCCCAGAGAGCCTCTCTGTCGCGTCGTACTCGGCGGAGAGTTCACAAGGCTGCGCTTTCTCCTCCGCTGGGTCGCCACAAACCGTCTCCTCTTTCACGGTGAGCTGCAGCTCCTCTTCGTCCTCGTCTTCCCTCTTCCTCTCCTCCTCGGCTTGGTCTGCCGGCTCAGCACTCTCCTCCTTACTGGCAGACACCTGCTAATGCACATAGCATAACAACATAACATAACAGGCCATTCAGCCCAACAATCCTCACCATTTTCCTACCACTAAAAGGTAGCTAGTGCTCCCCTACAAACTAGATAGTATCCAGCACCATATCAAGCCTGGTCTTGAGAACACCCAGAGTTTCTGCCTCTACTACACACAGAGGAGTCAGCCTAGACTAACCTGCTGTGTGACTGTGTGCCACCATAATAAACCATCACGTGTAGATTAAAGTACAGCATTTCAAATCAGTATGTGACCCAGGTCTGCTCAGCATGGCTGCACATATATTTAAGTTATGCTTCAGGCTCCTTAAACTTGATTCCTTATAATGATGCGTCGTTGACATTTTCATTATTTCACTGCGACTCACAAAGTGACACTGCTGTGACAGTGTAACCCATTTATTTTACCCAGTACAGAACAACACAAACTGTGTTGCACATCTTGCTGTCACAAAGCTGAATGTCCACAGCATACCCAGTACAGAACAACACAAACTGTGTTGCACATCTTGCTGTCACAAAGCTGAATGTCCACAGCATACCCAGTACAGAACAACACAAACTGTGTTGCACATCTTGCTGTCACAAAGCTGAATGTCCACAGCATACCCAGTACAGAACAACACAAACTGTGTTGCACATCTTGCTGTCACAAAGCTGAATGTCCACAGCATACCCAGTACAGAACAACACAAACTGTTGCACATCTTGCTGTCACAAAGCTGAATGTCCACAGCATACACAGTATAGAACTGAGTTCCACCTGAATAGTGACAATCAAATGTAGGTGTTTTTGTAATATTGGTGGTATTCATGTGCCTTACAATTCAGCACTCTCTGAAAAGCTGAGTAAGGTCTACCACGGGTGGACAGACTGCTAGATACTTAGTTTGCAAACACACAGTCAATGTCTTCATAAACTACATAAATGAATGAATTGCACTGCTGTTTGAACACAATTATTAAAGCCTACTCTCCCCCTGTAATGATCGGCTAACCACAGGAAAATTACTTTCTCGATTTTTCATTGCTCTCAAATGAGGCTTTCTTTGCTTCTTTTTTCACTTAACTGGGGGAATTGGCAAATCACAATGGAATCGCTGGCTTTCTGGAATATAAACAGCCCTATGAAAGTGGAACATATGGCACCACTTCTCGCACAACAGTCTATCAGACTTGATCTAAAGCATCTCCACGGACACCATCGGTTTGCACTTTGCAAATAGGCCTAAATACAGCACTGCTCTAAACAGGAAACGCACAGGCCTACTCTTGCCTTTCCTGTAGTACAGCTGCTCTTAGGTTTCCTCGCAATTGTTTCGACACATTTCTTTTTAATTAAAACGAATTTCTCAAAATTATAAACACAAAACCCACACGGCCGACTCTTTCTGTCTTGTCAAAATCAAGCACTATTTTCAAAACCACACTCTCATCCCAAAATGACATTTTTCCTTTGAATAAAAAACACTAGTCAACAAATGAATACAAATTATAAATGGCAATTACACACTGGTGTAAAAAATTTAAGTCACTATTACCATTATATTGCTTAGGAATCAGTATTGTTTGAGTACTGGCCAACTCAAATATTGTTATTTTAAATTTTTCCAAATTACAAAAACGTAGTAGAGAGTAAAATAAAAACAAACAGGAGAAAATGAAAAAACAACTGTACTGGGAGTAAACAAAAATTGTAAAAGTAAAACCAAAAATAAATTTATCTGGTCCCTGCTCTTGATCAGGCCACATATTCTCATGTACATCACACATTATATTTTCTCTGGCCACGCAGTGGGAGAAGTGTCTTTTGGAATGACACAGCCACCCTTGGCATAACTGAGAAATGAAAAGGCAATGGTTTCATTGAACCAACTTCGAAACAGCATCACGGTGGAAACTCACATTGTCCCATATGACGACACGTGTAAGCTGCTCTGGTCTATATTGTGTGTGTGTGTGTGTGTGTGTGTGTGTAAGTGTGTGTGTGTTTCTGTGTGTATGTGCATGTGTCTGTGTGAATGTGTGTGGAGCTCATTTCTACAGCACTGTGAAAGGCATATTTCCCCTGTGTTTCAGGTCCTCTTTACAGCAAGGCTGGTAAGATGCTAAGACTGTGCTTAGCTACTCTGAGCTGCAGAGGGGAAAGGCTCTCCCGTATTTGCTCCATGTAGGGGTGGCTTCGGTAAGTACATGAGGGATACTGCCAGCTTAGCTTGTGCACACTATGATGTCTGTACTGTGGTCCCCTTGTAGTAGTATAAATGAGGTACTCTGCATTACAGGAATCACTGAGTATTGATATGTTATAGTAAATAACAATAGAGCAGGTCTACCTATTCGCATTTCTAAATGTCCATCAGCCATTGTTCTCCACATACAGGAGAGCTCACATTTTGGCCTTTTATTTGTGCTAAAGCTCTGATTGCTGATTTAACAATTAAATCAACTAGTATTTTACCTGTAAAGAATGTGTGTGTTAATTGATATTGGAGTTTATAGTTTTTAATGAAAGTGTTTTTCACGTGAAAACAAGAGATATACTTTTTGAAAATTGTGCCTAAAACAGGAGAATTGTGTGAAATGCATTCAAGAAGTGTGAAATTTGTGTTAAAACAAGCAAAATAGTGCTTATAATTTTGAAACAATTGTCTATCTGTTGGCACATAAACTTAATGTTTTATTTATAGGGTCATAATACCAATTTTAGTGTCTAACCAATTGAGAAAAACTGTAATACACCTATATTGCATTTGCTAAATGAATGTAAAATATTACCCTGCAAACTGCTCTCAGTCAGGGTGTGAATGTGGGAGTGTTGTTTCTACAACCCAGAATTCACAGGGAAACAGGATTGTAAAACGGTAGATTACCTGGACTCACTACCATAGGAACATTTTCTAGGCTTCTACTCTGTTGTAATGTGTCTCAATTTGCCCTAAATTTATTCTGTTACAACCCAACTGTTCTTGGCAGCACCGTTTTAAAACTGGCAGCTTATTTGTTGAGTAAAAAAAAAAACCAGCTTGTCTGAGGCGAGTTGTCTTTTTTACTTTGAGAACAAAGTTGTTTGGCAGCGAGTGTGGAAGTGACTAACGGTGACTAACCAATGAGAGATCGGGGCTTTTCGGGAAGGTGTCCATCTCTCCCGGTGCCTTGTGGTCCTGCGTGACTTTCGGACGCTTCCCCGCCGTGGCTTTCGCCGTGCCGTCGACCTCCTGAACGACGAGTTCCTGCCGTCTGGGTTTCACAAGGGGGAGGGGCTTGTCCTCCTCTCCTTTAATATATCTCTCATAGGGGAGGATGAGCCTAGAGGAGAGGCAGGGGGAAGAAGAAAGCTGATTGGTTCTGACCCTTGACTCCGCCCCGCCCCATTCCATGATTGGAAAAACCTATTACAGAAAAGCTCTACCCTGATTCCTTTATATTGCCTTCTACAAACACAGGCATTTTATAATAATTAACATTCACAAACTTAAAGTCTGTTACAGCTTATGGAAAAAAAAAAAAGAAATCCTAAATGTGTAAGGACGTTAAATAACACGCATGCGTGCACCTTTGTATTCCTGAAAAAAATCGAGATGGAGGTGAATCTTCTTGGTTCTGATTAAAAGCCTGTCTGTTCCCAGTAGCTGCTGACATAAGACCAGTCCCCGTGTGTCGCCACAGTAACTGTGCCCCAGTTAAATCTCTCTGAGTGGAGTCCCCAGGGATCTACGCAAATGACTGCAGCTTGAGAAAACACTGCCATTCTCCGCTTCCAACGTCATGCGATATCCTTCCCTTTTCTCCCCCACCGAATTTGTTCCAACCAGATTAAACACTATGGAGATTTCTGCTCTAATCTATTTTGTTCCACATTCCACACAGGGCTCTGATAAGAGGTTGTAATTGTACAGGATATATTTTGTGCTGCAATCATACGGTTAGAAAAATAATGTTATGTGATTAATGAGTCACAGTGGGAATAATTTGAGGCATGTAGAATGAAAAATATAAGCAACTACAGGATGCTGCAGAATTTCAGTCTGGCAGCCTGGGAATGGAGTAGTATGTGTTCACACACACAATATTACATTATAATATATTATTATATACTGAAGGATCAAAGTTTACATGAGGGTATATTAACCTATATATAGAGACAAAAACATACTCAATAATCTCAAATTAACTTTTTCATAGTATTTAAAATTTTAGTGTCATACAAATAATGTGCTCAATGCACTTGGATACACTGAGGCACACAGTAACTGGTAGACACTGAGCGTGCTCAGTCATACAGTAACTGGTATACACTGAGCGTGCTCAGTCATACAGTAACTGGCACACACTGAGTGTGCTCAGTCATACAGTAACTGGTACACACTGAGCGTGCTCAGTCATACAGTAACTGGTACACACTGAGCGTGCTCAGTCATACAGTAACTGGTACACACTGAGCATGCTCAGTCATACAGTAACTGGTACACACTGAGCATGCTCAGTCATACAGTAACTGGCACACACTGAGCGTGCTCAGACATACAGTAACTGGTACACACTGAGCGTGCTCTGACATACAGAAACTGGTACACACTGAGCATGCTCAGACATACAGTAACTGGTAAACACTGAGCATGCTCAGACATACAGTAACTGGTAAACACTGAGTATGCTCAGACATACAGTAACTGGTACACACTGAGTATGCTCAGACATACAGTAACTGGTACACACTGAGTATGCTCAGACATACAGGAACTGGTACAGTAACTGGTTAAAAAAGAACTAAGGGTAGCTAAAAGGCTCTTTGAAATGAAAATCTCCAAAGATGCTAAAGATAATCCTAAAAGATTTTTCAAATACTGTAGTAGGAAAAGGAAAGTTAAAGAGGAGGTGAAGTGCATTAAGAATAAGGAAGGAACACTGCTTTATAAGAATAAGGACATAGCTGATGCCTTAAATAGCTACTTTGTTAAGGGTTTTACCAGGAGGATGTTGCTAATATGCCAGATAGTATATTCTGTGCTCAGAATGTCTTTGCAGATATTGAATTTGAGGATAATGTTGTACTAGATAAATTAAATAAACTAAAGACAAATAAGGCAGCTGGCCCCGATGGCATATACCCAAGGGTACTCAAAGAATTAGGGGCAATCATCTTTAAACCTCTGGCATGTATTTTTAGACAGTCTTTGAAAACTGGAGAAATACCAGAAGACTGGAATCAAGGATATATAATACCAATATATAAGAAAGGGGACCGCACTGATCTTGGTAACTATAGGCCTGTCAGTTTAACCTGCATAAGCTGTAAAATATTGGAATCCATAATTAAAGACAAATTTGAATTATTTATTGAAAATCATAACATCATACAGGATAGCCAACATGGTTTTCGCAAGGGAAGGTCATGCCTGACAAACCTTTTAGCATTTTTTGAAGAAGCTACCAAGCGTTTGGATTGTAATAGGGCTGACGATATTATATACTTAGATTTCCAAAAAGCATTTAATAAGGTACCACATGAGAGACTCATTAGTAAAATGAAGATGGTAGGAATTACAGGAAGCAGTTCAGAGTGGGTTCGGTAGTAGTTGGAGGGACCTTATCTGAGCAGGGTACTATGGGCAGTGGAGTCCCACAGGGATCGGTACTGGGACCACTGCTCTTCCTTATCTACATAAATGATCTCGACAGTGACATTGAAAGCACATTGGTTAAATTTGCAGATGATACGAAACTGGGAGGATTAGCCAATAGCTTGGAATCCACCAAAATAATTCAAGAGGATTTAACCAAAATTCAGAGATGGGCAGACACCTGGCAATGAAATTCAACATGGCAAAATGTAAGGTTCTACATGTGGGTAATACAAATATAAGGCAGGATTACTTTATGGGTGGTACAAAATTGGAATGTGCTCAAGTTCAAAAAGAATTGGGGGTAATAGTTGATCAAAGCCTTTCTGGTTCTAGTTAATGTGCTGCAGCAGTCAAAAAGGCCAACAGGATGCTAGGATATGTAGACAGGAGTATAGAGTATAAATCTAAGGAAGTTATACTCACGTTATACAATACCCTCATCAGACCACACCTAGAGTATTGTGTGCAGTTCTGGGGACTGTGCTATAAGAAAGATATAGAGGCGCTGTAAAAGGTTCAGAGAAGGGCGACTAGACTAATCAGGTTTTGCCAGGTTTAAAAAGATAAAAGTTATGAAGAAAGGCTTAGGATACTTAATCTCTTCAAACTTAGCAAAAGGAGACTTAGGGGAGATATGATTGAGGCTATTAAATTCATTAAAGGGATTAACAAAGTCAAAGGCAGACAACTCTTCAAGGTGAGCTCGGTCAACAGAACAAGGGGGCACAATTGGAAATTAGCAAAAGATAGATTCCATACAAATATTAGGAAGTATTTGTTCACGCAGAGAGTGGTTAATGTATGGAATAGATCGCCAGGGCATGTTGTAGAGGCAGAAACCTTGGAGGTTTTTAAATCCAGGCTGGACACGGTACTGGATTTAATTTAATTTTAGGTAATCTATTTAATTTAATTTAATTTATGTATATTTTTGGTTTTATGAGTATTTTGATTGTTTTTATTGCTCTTAATGATTTATTGGTTTTTAAGGTATTTTATTGGGTTTATTGTTTATTGATTGTATTTATTGATTGTTTTATTATATAAAAAAATAAAAAAATAAAAAATTTCACAGACGAGCCAAGTTTGGGCTGAATGGCCTGAACCCTTTTTTTATGTTTATGTTTTATGGTACACACTGAGCATGCTCAGACATACAGTAACTGGTACACACTGAGCATGCTCAGACATACAGTAACTGGTACACACTGGGCATGCCTGGGCAGGGTGAGGGCAGCCAACCAGTTATGAAGCCCAGAGAGAACATTCATCATCAGCTCCCATTACCAAGAGTTTAAACAAGTTACAGCTGCTAAAACTTCTAAAACGTTTGCTCTACACAGCTAAAGAAAAAAAAAAAGAAACATACAGCTGTGAAATACCTGATTCCCACACTGTAATGCTTCAATTATGTTTATGTAATGAAAACCTAATACACACATATGGATTTATCCAGTATCAACTAATGCTGGGAAATCTCAAAAAAATCTGACGCGGTTTGCGTTTTTCCAAACCCTGAGATGTAAGTCTCTTGTTTATGTAGGTTATAGCATGTACAAAACTACACTTTTTATTACCTTTACACAAATGCCAACATTTTTTCTATGTTTCCATTTGAGGAAAAACAATTAGATAGCCCCCTCCTCTTTAACAGCCCCGCAGATTAAAAAATATGGCAAAATGGTTCCTGCCCTTTCAGAGGGACTAAATGCAGGAGCAGGGTTTTTCTCAGTGAGTGGAGAGGCTGGAGGAAGCAATCCCATATGTCATGGGAGAGAAGTTGCCATTCTTGCTTTTTCTATCAGGTAAACTGCAGAAACTGCATATTGCATAACAGCGAGAAATGAACCAACGGCAGAGTGCTGTTCTCAATGCCCTCACACTTTCATTAATTCCAAACGAAATACGAATTCATTCACTCCTGACATTTCACTGCTTTTACAGGAACATGGCATGGACTGAAATGCATGATGCAGGGGGCTTCTATTCCCCTTTTCCAGCTGACTATTGGGGCCTGCTCGTGTCTTTAAACCTCAGTAGGATGCCAGCCCAGAAAATAACGACAATAGTACGCTGACATTCCAGTCAACTGTCAAGTAAGGCTGCAGACATCCTATTATTGCCCTTCTGTCTCCGCCGGTTGCTTCTAAAAGTCACCAACTTCAATAGTCATTTAGATTCTGTCAGAAATATGAGGTGAAATTTTAGCCCTCTATTCTAAAACCATGGAAATATAACTGCACTTCCAGTCCAGGACCACGTGATGCAGTCTGCCAATGAGTCACCGCAGCATCTCAGTTCTCTCTTATTCACCGGAATATGAATTTGATTAATATGATATCGCTTTTGAAATGACAGAATGCTGGATTCAATTTATGAGTAATTTCATCCTATTCACTAACTTCTTCAATGCATCTGTCAACTGTGGATGGGCGCAATACGCACACACACATTAAAATGTATTACTTGGTACACAATTATGGCATAATTGACCACCGCAAATGGGTAGTGTTTTCCTAAAGAAAACACACGTAAACACTTTCATGAATGGACACGTTGTAAGCACTTGAACACATTACACGTTGTGTCTCAGAGTATTAGCTTAATTCTCATGTAGCTTGTGCATTATGCATGGGGTGTATGATGAAATCTACCATGTTTGAAAAAGAATGACTACATTGAAATAATTATAAATGACTGCTTTCCCCAAGGGTCAAATCTGCACATGTTCTGAAATATTTCCCAATTGGGTTTTCCAGACAATGTCCTTTTTAACTATGTACTCAATTCATTGCAAAATTATACTGGGTAAATGAGTCATTGATTCATTGACTGGCTGACAGATTGATTGCGTAGAAATCTCTTTCAGGCGAAGTTCCTTGGAAAGCCACACAGTTTTTTATGTTCTCTAGAAGGGTGTGACTTATGCCGCATATTGAGGAAGAACAGACCAATCCAGGCGCCAAAATGACTCTGGAAATGATCAAGAATGCACTTGAATCTGGCCGGAACGCATGGCACATTACTGTATTCTTTATTCTCTACTAAAGTAAAGTAGTCTAATATCTGGATCTGTTCTAATGCTCAAAAGGCTCATTGGATGTGTATAATAGGATTGAAAGCTGGGGCAAAAGGGTGCCTTGCTCTAATGGCTGAATGGAGTTTGGATGAGGTAAAATGTAACATTTTTAAAATATATAAAATGAACTAAAATTACCTTTATAAATCAGAAAAGGTTTATTTTTTAAAAATACAAAAGTCCCTGTTCTCTGCAAATATGTCCCCTCTTATACCACCTATAATGATATGTTACAAGCCAGGACCTAAAATATGGTATTGGGGGGGGGGGGGGGGGGCTCAGAAATACACTCCTGTTGTAAACTACAAGTTTCCAATACTTCAGGGTTAGCCGTGAACTGTCTAGGCCTACACACTGCCGTAGTGATATCAACTGTCCACTAGGGGTGCCATTGCTCGGGCATTGGTAATGAGATACATCTGCAGTAACCGCTTCCTCAGAGCTTCTAATCCTCGACTTATATAACCGCCATTTCAATAATAAGCATTCAAAACACAGACTCTTTTTATAATATTGCTTGAGGAACATAATAATCACACAATGCGCTGCGCTTCACTCCGAGCCGCAGTTCTGATTAACCATGTCCTTGCCCAGGGATACATAACACTTTAAGTGGACTGAGTGTAATAATAACGGTAAGATAGCCACCAGTAAACAAGTAGGAATTAAATACTGGTACAGGCATTATACCCACGTGATCATGCGATACCACAGGGTAAGAGAATATGATGCATCGGAACAGCCGTTTGCTTTAAGAAGAGTGACTGAGGCGTTCTATGTCTTGAGAGCTACACTCGGATGGCATGATTATGAATACAACGTTTTGCAATATCCTGCACAGCCAACATTAGCACTGTGTATAGGAAGCCAGGCCCAGCTGAGGCAAATGGAGCCTTCCTGTCTTGCTCACAGGAGACAAGTAATGATAGATAAGAACCGTTGGGGAGGGTGGGGTGGGGTTTGCATACAGGAAGTGGGGAGCACGGGCTTCACTATACAGCAGACGCACCTGAAAGGTGGAGAGCGTTTGCTCAAGGGGTGCGGTCAACTCATCGGTCTCAACGATTCTCTGCAGCAGCAAGTTTCGGGGACCTTTTCCCAGGTAACCCCCTGATGTTGGTAAGGAGCACAAAAAAGTGAAAATAAATATTGCGCTGCTGTATGCACAACCTGTGCCACCCTGACCTTACCGAAGTCTGCCCCCCCCCCCCCAGTGGAAATGCCCACATTTACATAGCAGCTATGATGAAACAGAGATGCAATGGATTTTTACACCATGTTTTACAATAGATGCCAGTAAGAATGACATTGTATGAATTTATATTTTTATGACATTTATGAATCAAAATCATGATGAAATTAGCAATTATATGCAATACATTTTATTTCCATGCACCTCCTTTTGTTGATCATTAGAGGGCACACTATTGCCATGATGAAAAAATTTCACACATTTTTTCAAATTCTAGTCTAAATGCGAGAGAAATTCATGTATTTTAATGATTAACAGTCGCATAAAACCATTTCAATCAGTTGTTCCATTATACAGCATTGATAATATATTGAACTTGACTCAAACTCTTATCAGAAAGGCTTCAGGATTAGACAGAGCTGTCCCTCACTTTGCATAAAATAATTAAAAAAACACTTGATAGAGGGATTACGACGTCATCACGACGTCATCACGTCGATGACGTGACCTTGACATGATGCTGACAGTGGGGGGCAAAATTACCTGTGGAAGCTAAAAGTTGTGTGAGAAACTTTTAGTTCCTAGAAAACTAAGAAACTTAAACTAACAAATTGAATAAACTTCACCAACGCAATGGCACCTAAAAGGAATTTATCGGATGATATTGAGGAATTAAGAAAAATGAGTGAATTTCTCACAGAAGAGGTTTCTGCTGTTCGCCAACAGCAGAAAACAATCATGGGCCTGGTGGAGGAGGTGAAATCCCTCAGGAACCAGAACGCCGAGAAGGACAGAAAGATCGCGCTGCTGGAAAACCGGGTTGACGACCTTGAACAATATTCAAGAACCAACGACATCATAGTCTCCGGATTGGATATCAAAACCCGGTCTTATGCCCATGCAGTAAAACGCCAAAATGAAGAAGATCCTACCGAGCAGGAAACCGTTTCTGTGGAGGGACAGGTGGCAGCTTTTTTCCAGTCTCATGCAATCATGCTGGACATCAACAACTTGGAGGCATGCCATCCCCTTCCTCGCAGACTTAAAACCGACAAACCAGCCGTGATTTTAAGGTTTGCAAACAGAAAATTCAAAACTGCACTGTTAAAGCAAGGTCGACAACTGAAGGGTACAAATGTATATATGAATGAGCACTTGACAAAAAAGAACGCAGATATAGCCCGAAAGGCCCGTTTACTGCGTTTCCAGAAGAAGATACAATCTACGTGGACCTCTAACTGCAAAATCTTCATCAAGCTGAACGGCGCCCCAGAACAAGCAAAAGTTCTGGTCGTCAGAAGCATGGAGGAGTTGGACAAGTTTAAGTGACACCATCCATCCATTGTAGGAACGAGGTTTTCTCGTTGGAAATGACTCAAATGATTTTTGCATGGAGAATTTTTTCTTTTTGTTGCATGTGTTTTTGGACTATGAATCCTGTCTGGACAATGTTTATATTTTTTAATAGATATATTTTTTTTATTCTTTCCTCTCGTCCAGAGACTATGCTACCTTTTTGTGCATTTTTTCATGACTGTGGATGTGTGTGCACGATTGAACGGGTACACTCGAGCAGCTGGCTACAGCAAGAATGGTACACCTGATCAGGTTAAAATATGGCTGGGAGTGTTAAGTCTACAGAAAATGTGTGTATACTATATAGCGTTTCAGCATTTCTTTAGTCAATATGCATGACTTAGACTCAGACATTGACCCAGATAGTAATTTGTTAAATAATGTGATAAGAAATTGTTGTTACTACACTGATGATCAGTTTAATAATAATCTTAACCTAAACCATAGTATATCGATTATACACTTCAATAGCAGAAGTCTATATGCAAACTTTCAAAATCTAAAAGATTATTTAGGTCAATTCACCTCACCTTTTAGTGTGATAGCCATCTCTGAAACTTGGCTTTGCCTGGAGAAAGGGGTGGATTTTGAGTTGGAGGGGTATGACTTCAATTACATAAATAGAGCCAACAAAAGGGGTGGGGGGTCAGCCTTGTATGTAGATAAAAGACTAAAATATAAGATTGTAAACTGCATGACTACTGCTATTGATGATGTATGTGAATGTATTTCTATAGAGATTTTCATGGAGAAAAAGAAAAATATTATTGTCAGTTGTGTTTACAGAACTCCCAGCTCCAGCATAGAACAGTTCAGGGAAGTGATGGAAGGTATGTATATGAACACTGAGCAGAAGGTCACTTTCATTTGTGGTGATTACAACAGATGTATTGAATCCTAACAAACTAGTATCGACTACTGAATTCACTGCTGCAATGTATAGTATGAGCTTGTATCCTATTATTACTAAACCAAGTAGAATAACATCTCAATCAGCAACACTAATAGATAATATATTTACTAATAACTTGGATGACAATTTAATCAGTGGATTACTAATAAATGATATTAGTGATCACCTGACGGTGTTTGTAATATATGATTGCAAACATAAAATTATGAAGGAGGAAAACGGCTTCAGCGGCAGACAGGAGGATCCGGCATCGGTAAGCCGCGACGGTAAGCCGCGACGGCAACGCTCGCGAAGCCGACAATGCAGCTGAAGCTACCTCGGTTCAACGGAACAGCGTCGCTGGAGTCGTACCTAGCGCAGCTAGAGCTAGCAGCTCAGCTGGCTAGCTGGACGCCGGAGCAGACAGCGGGACACCTGGCACTCACCCTGGAGGGCCCAGCGCTGGAGGCGATCCTGGACCTGCCGCCGGCGGAGCGACAAAACCTGCAGGCTCTGACCGCAGCACTCCAACGGAGGTTCACCCAGCACCGCTCCGCCGAAGCAAGCCGGGAAAAGCTGCTAAGCCGCTACCGCTGTGAGGAGGAGAGCTGGGGAAAAGTGGCGGCCGACGTACAGCGCTATGCCCGCGAGGCCTACCCAGAGTTCGATGCAGCAGTGCAGGAGAAGCTAGCGCTGCATGCATTCCTGCAAGCCCTCACGCCAGAGCGCCTACGTGACCACGTTAGCCTACCCCAACCGGGTTCCATAAGCGAGGCTTTGAGCAAGACAACTCGGGCGGAAGACACTCTAGCTATCCGGCCCACTCCACAACCAACCCGCCAGCACGTCAGGGTGGCCGACGGCGAGGAGGTCCGCTGGACACGCACGCCACTACAACGACCAGTGAGGCGACAAGGCTGGTGCGACGAGCCGGGCTATATCGCTCGCGACTGCCCAGCTCCAGCACCAAAGCCACGGAAGCCCCCGCCGTTGGGGAAACGAGGCAGGGACGGCGCAGTGAGGAGAACGCCGCCCCGGGAACCAACCCTCCTCAACCAGGTACACACCCCTGTGCCCAAACCCAGTCCGGCCTTACCCGCCCCAGTGGCAAAGATTCCAGCTACCTCTGCGGAGGCTAGCACAAACTCCCATCCACGGGTAGGTCGGCTGGGCAAAGCCAGTGGGTTGTACCTCCACTGTCAGCTGGACGGGCAGGCCTGCCGAGCCCTGGTGGACACAGGGGCTACCATCTCCCTTGTCCGGCCAGGAGTACTCCACAACACCGGCGGGCCCCAACTTCCCGGGGCGTGGACGCCCACCGCCACACCGCTGACATCAGTGACGGGGGCAAAGATGGCGATGAGGGGGAAGAAAGAGGTGAAGGTGACGGTGACCGGGCAGGAGGTGTCGCACGAGTTCTGGCTAGCTGACATCGCGGACTCGTGCATCATCGGCCTGGACCTGCTGAAACGCTGGGGAGCCTGCGTTGATGTGTCAAGGGCCAGCATCACCCTTGGCACGGAGACTGTAGCCCTCCAGTCCGGACAGACATGAAAACTGGCCCGACGAGCACGCCACCTAGCCACCACAGCCCGGCCAGCAAGCAAGCTACTCCAACTAGCCACCGCACCCAAGCCACCGTCACTGACCACAGTGCCCCAGCCCGACCACTCGCTCGCCCACCACCACCAGCCTGCCACACAGCAACCGCCTGCCCAGCCCAAACCAGCTCTGCCTGCCGAGACGACAGCAGCTGTCCATGCCCTGTGGCAACGAAGCAGCAGCGGGCTCGACCACCAGCAGCGCCAGCAGCTCAAAAGCCTCCTGGACGGAAACGCAGACCTTTTCGCGGTGCGGGATGAGGACTGTACCCAGACCGAGCTGGTGCAGCACACCATCAACACCGACACAGCTCAACCCATCCGTCTGCGGCTGCACCGGATGTCCCCTGCCAAGCGACTGGTGGCAGAGGAAAAGGTGAAGGAAATGGCAGCTGCTGGTGTGATCGAGCCCTCCGACAGCCCGTGGGCAGCCCCTGCGGTCCTGGTCCAGAAGAACAGCGGGGAGTGGAGGTTCTGTGTGGACTACAGGCGTCTTAACTCTTCGACTACCAAAGACTCCTACCCACTCCCCCGCATCGACGAGGCCCTGGACCACATCAGCGGGTCGAGCTGGTTCAGTTCGCTGGACCTCCGCAGCGGCTACTGGCAGGTGAGGCTGGCACCCGAAGCGAAGCCTAAGACCGCCTTTACTATAGGGCAGGGTCTGTGGCAGTTTCGGGTGATGCCCTTCGGGCTATGCAACGCGCCCGGCCACGTTCGAGCGGCTGATGGAGCGGGTGCTAGCGGCTGTCCCTCGCAGTCGCTGTGTCGTGTACCTGGACGACCTCCTGGTACACGCCAGTGACTTCCAGCAGGCCCTCGCTAACCTGACCGATGTGCTAGCTGCAATCCGCCAGGCGGGGTTGAGGCTAAACCCAAAGAAGTGCCAGCTTCTCCGGAGGGAGACGGCCTTCCTAGGGCACATCGTCAGCGAGCGGGGCGTAGCCACCGATCCATCTAAGGTGGCTGCTGTGAGGGACTGGCCGGTCCCTGGCAACGTGGTTGAGCTGCGAAGCTTCCTGGGCCTGGCGTCTTATTATCGGCGCTTTGTCTGGGACTTCGCTACCCTGGCTAGCCCCCTCCATCGCTTAACGGATAAGTGCCGGCCGTTTGTGTGGCAGGAGGGGCAATCCATGGCCTTTGACCAGCTCAGGGTGGCCCTCACTGAAGCTCCGGTGTTGGCGTACCCCGACGCCCAGCGACCCTTCATCGTCGACACCGATGCAAGCAACACCGGATTGGGGGCCGTCCTGTCACAGGAGGACGAAGACGGTGAGCGAGTGGTGGCCTACTACAGCCGGGCCCTGGGGAAGGCGGAACGCAATTATTGCGTCACCAGGCGGGAGCTGCTCGCTGTGGTCAGGGCGTTGCACCACTTCCGGCCGTACCTGCAAGGCAGCCACTTCCTCCTGCGCACCGACCATGCCTCGCTCACCTGGCTCCTAAACTTTAAAGATCCTGAGGGGCAAGTTGCTCGCTGGCTGGAACAACTGCAAGGCTATTTCGAAATCCGGCACCGGGCAGGCCGACTTCATGGGAACGCAGACGCTTTATCGCGCCGGCCGTGCGCAGCCCAGGAGTGTCGCTACTGTAGCCGCCAAGAGGAACGGGACCAGGTGAGCCCAGATGTGGCGGTGGTCCAGGAAACAGACAGCACGCTGGGCAAGGTGCGGGGCTGGCTGGAGGCGGGGCAGCGTCCCGAGCGGTCGGTGGTGTCGGCAGAGAGCCCAGAGCTTAAGAGCTACTACAGCCTGTACAGCAGCTTGGTGCAGCGCGACGGTCTCCTCTACAGACGGTGGCAAGCCCCAGGCCGGGGCAGCGACATCCTGCAGCTGTTGGTGCCACGGGCGCTCCGCCCTGATGTCCTCAGGTTGGTCCACGGCTCGGTGGGGGCGGGCCACTTCGGCAACAACAAAACCCTGCATCGGCTGAGGGGGAAGTTTCACTGGCCAGGGTGTCGTCACAACGTCAAGCTCCACGTCCATTGCTGCGACTCCTGCACGGCACAGAAAGGGCCTAGTCAATGCTCCCGAGCACCCCTGCAACAACACCTGGTGGGGGCCCCCATGGAACGGGTGGGGGTGGACGTCCTCGGGCCCTTCCTCGTCACCGACTCCGGCAATCGCTACATTCTTGTAGCGATGGATTACTTCACCAAGTGGCCGGAGGCATTCGCTATCCCAGACCAGAGTGCGGCGACGATGGCGGAAAGGCTCGTGGAGGAGATGTTCACCCGTTTCGGGGCCCCTGCCGAGCTCCACAGTGACCAGGGGCGCAACTTCGAGTCCCAGCTGATGGCTGAGGTCTGCAAACGGCTGGGCGTGACAAAGACCCGAACGACGCCACTCCATCCTCAAAGCGACGGCCTCGTCGAGCGATTTAACCGCACGCTAGCTACCCAGCTAGCCATCTTAGCCAGCCAGCACCAGCGGGACTGGGATCGCCACCTGCCCTTGGTCCTGTGGGCTTACAGGTCAGCCGTGCAGGAGTCCAGCCAACTCACCCCTGCTGCTCTGATGTTCGGACGGGAGCTCAGGACACCAGTGGACTTGGTGTTCGGGGCTCCGCCTGAGCCTGAAGAACCCAGCCGTACTCGGGAGGAGTACTACCACCGGCTGCGGAACCGCCTCCTCGTCGCTCACGACTTCGCCCGCAAGGCCCAGGCCTCCGCCGGCTTTAAGCAGAAGCGGTGGTATGACACGCGCTGCAGAGGACGGGCCTTTGCAGCGGGAGAGCAGGTCTGGGTTTATTGCCCTGAGCGGAAGAAGGGCCTGTCGCCCAAGCTGTGAGCGAGCTGGCGGGGGCCTGGGGAAGTTGTGTAACGGCTCTCTGAAGTGGTTTATCGCATCAGGATGCCAGGCCGGGGGCGCCTGGTGGTGCTACATCAGGACCGGCTCGCGCCCTACAGGCCCCTGGCAACTTCTGATGCAGCTGAGCCGGAGGTGAGCAGCGACACTGCATTACCCAGTGAGCCTGAGCGGAGCGACACTCCGCTGAGCGCTACCGGGAGACCTAAACGACACCGGCGGCCCCCAGGCCACTTACGGGACTTTGATGTGAGTTGTGGGTGGACTGCGGGGTCGTCGGAGACTTGTGACCCCTTGGGTGGGGGCAATGTGGCGGCCTGGGGGTTGTCAACTGGCCAGCTAGGACCGGGTAGTGAGCCGCTACCCGGTCGAAGTGTAAATAATTGTAAATAACGTGCTGTGTGTGTTTTAATTGTGTCAGCTTGTTAGCCGTGTATTGTGTTAACGTAACTGTAAACTGTAACTGTCATTTAACTGTCACTTTAATTTAAACGTAACTGTAAACAAACTGTAATTTATGTGTGGCTGTGATTGGCTAGGAATTTTAAGTGTGTGCGCCAATCACAGCCGACTAGTTGAAATATAAGGCAGTACCTGAAGCGATTCCTGGTCAGTCTAAGAAGTGTGCTTCAAATGTCAACAACGCTGAGCTGGATCCTGTAAATAACCAACGGCTCTTTTAAGAGCTGGTAAGGTAGCGTGAATGAAACGAAGCTCGGCAGGAGCGATTCGGGTACTGCAAACTGCTGTCTCCCTCCCTCATTCTCCGCGCTCGCTACAGTATTTAGAAGTGAGTTGTTGTCCCAAGAATGGAGAAATGTGTATGAAGCAGCGGACGTAGACTCTGCATATGATTTGTTTCTGGATACATTCTTAACAATATATGATAGAAGCTGTCCAATGCAACAAAGCAGGAAGAAACCAAACGCCTCTGATAAGCCCTGGATCACAAAGGGCTTGTTGAATGCCTGTAAAAAAAAAAGAATACCCTATATAGAGAATTTATAAAATATAGAACTATAGATAAAGAAACTAAATATAAAAAAATTTAAAATAAATTAACTGATATTATTAGGAAATGTAAGAAGGATTACTACAATAAAGTATTAGAAAAGAACAAAGATAACATCAGGGGCACATGGAATATATTAAACTCAATTATTAGAAATAAAACAACTAGCTCTAGCATCTCAGATTATTTTTTAGATAATGATAAGACAATCAATGACAAGCAGGCTGTGGTTGAGGGATTCAACAATTTATTTGTGAATGTGGGGCCCAAACTAGCTAAAGAAATAAACCCTCCACAAGTGGGAGGGTTTGAACAATACTGTGGAGAAAGAAATCCAGCTACTATTTTTTTGAGAGACACAGACAAAAACAAAATTATTGATATTGTTCACAAGTTTAAAAATAAAACATCTATGGATTGGAATGGTTTCGATATGACTTTGTTAAAACAAGTAATCAACATTATTGCAGACCCTCTAGCATATATATGTAACCTATCATTCAACTTGGGCTGTTTTCCTAGCAAAATGAAAACTGCTAAAGTGATTCCGTTATACAAAGCTGGAGAAAAAAATCTATTCACAAACTATAGGCCAGTTTCACTGCTCTCCCAGTTCTCAAAAATTATTGAGAAACTCTTTTTTGCACGGTTGGACAGTTTCATTGAAAAATATGATTTGCTTATAGACAGTCAGTATGGCTTCAGATCAAACCGATCAACCTCAATGGCTCTAATGGAATTAACAGAAGAACTAACAAGTACAATAGATAACAAGAAGTATGCATTGGGTGTTTTTATAGATCTGACGAAAGCTTTTGATACAATTGATCACGATATTTTGTTACAGAAATTGGAAAGGTATGGGGTAAGAGGGGTAGGGCTCACTTGGTTAAAAAGTTACATTGAAAACAGACAACAGTTTGTGCAGATGGGTGATACTAAGTCTACTCTGTTAGATATTACATGTGGTGTGCCGCAAGGGTCAATTCTTGGACCAAAATTATTTATATTTTACATTAATGACATATGCAGTGTTTCTAATATTCTTAAATATGTTATTTTTGCCGATGACACAAATGTTTTCTGTGCAGGAGAAAACTTTCAGCTGTTGTTGGAGGTTGTCTCGGCGGAATTGGGTAAGCTAAAGTTGTGGTTTGATGCAAATAAACTATCATTAAATATAAAAAAAAACAAATTCATGGTTTTTGGTAAACGTAATATTCATTTTAATACGCCGGTTGAACTAATGATTGATAGCGTTAAGTTAGAAAGAGTATACGAGAATATTTTTTTGAGTGTGATAATCAATCACAACTTTAGCTGGAAACCCCATATCAAGTATGTCAGGTCCAAGTTAGCACGTAGTGTGGGGATACTCTGGAAAACAAGGCACATTCTGAACCATAAATCATTGCACACATTGTATTGTACTCTCATTCTACCATATCTGATGTATTCGGCTGAAGTGTGGGGTAACACCTACAAAAGTACCCTACAGACAATATGCATCATGCAAAAAAGAGCAATAAGAATAGTAAATAATGTAGGATATCACGAACACACCAATGCACTGTTTCTAAGGTCACAGATACTGAAATTTAGAGATTTAGTGGATTTCAAAACTGCACAAACTCTGTATAAAGCAAGACATAATCTACTTCCAAGTAATATCCAAAAAATGTTTGTAGATAGAGAAGGGGGGTACAACTTAAAGGGTAAGTTCGCTATTTTGGACCTTGGACCCTATTTGCGGTCCGTCTTCCATGAACCTGACCCATGAAGTCCATTTTTTCGCTGATCGGTCCAGTATTGAGTTCGGTACAGATTTCCTGTAGGCTCTCACTGGGCTACAATAGAAGTCAACGGGGCAATTAGAAATGTTATGGAAAAACAACGATAAATGTGCTTTTATAGCTCAGTGTGTATTCTTACGGTCTCAGTATGCTCTCCTGTGAAATGTAGGCTATCGCAAACGCAAACCGAACGTTGAAACAACAGTTCCATTTGAAACAGAACTATTTCTCCGACCGCACTACCTCGCACTGACTTCGGATAACATTACCTGCGCAACTTCAGCCTCTCTCTTCTCTTGCTCTCTTATCATCCATCTCTTGTAGTTCCGTGTCCGTGTATTCTGGCTCAAATCTGTAGCGAGTAACGTCAGTCAAAATCGAATTCTTCGTCTTCGTAATCATTATAGTCATCCATCATCCAAGTTTTTTTGTGGAAATTGTAGCCTACGTTGCTGCAGGTAAACAAACGCAGACTGCTCAACTAGATAGTTTCGTAAACGGCCGGCACACCTTCCAGCTCCCCTACCCCCGACACATAGTACTCCGCGGGAGCAGCGAAAACAAGCAACCGAGAAGTGTTTACTTCCAAGCCATGCCAAGCACGTAAAAATGTTCGGATTGAGATACATTTCACAGGAGAGCATACTGAGACCGGTACCAATACACCCTGAGCTTCCCGTCTCATTTATTGTACATGAAAGCACATTTATCGAACATTTCTAATTGCCCCGTTGACTTCTATTGTAGCCCAGTGAGAGCCTACAGGAAATCTGTAGCGAACTCAATACTGGACCGATCAGCGAAAAAATTGACTTCATGGGTCAGGTTCATGGAAGTCGGACCGCAAATAGGGTCCAAGGTCCAAAATAGCGAACTTACCCTTTAAGAGGGAGATGGAATCTGAAACAACCAATTGTTCATACCACTCTAAAAAGCATGTGTGTATCTGTTTGTGGGGTGAAGCTGTGGAATAGTTTACCTGATGAAATCAAAGAAAGTAAAAATGTGGCACAATTTAAAAAAAGGTTTAAAAAAAATATTCTTGAAAGATATAGACTGGATGAGGTTTAGAGGTATAGAGAGATATAGACTGGATTGTATAGTGATAAAAGAGAAACTGTCTTTTCGCTTGTCTGAGAGGAATATAAAGATTATATAATTGGTTTGTATGGATATTGTTAGAAGTTTAAGTAACGGATTGTGGGGAAAATTGCTTTAGGTTTTTGGTTTATTTAATTGTTGTATTTGAAAGGCTCTTCGGGCAAATAAGTTATAGATAGGTTAGGCATTTACAAGCTAAACAGCTTCAGCCTAAACCCTTTCGGTCAGTCATGTCTGTGTTTCTGCTTTCTATTTTTTATGTGTGGTGATTGTTCTTTGATTGCTGATCGAAATACATTCATTCATTCATTCATTCATTCATTCATTCATTCATTCATTCAGGCTAAAGCTATGCTCAGACTGCAGGTCCTGTTGCTCATTTTCAATTTGTTGCTTGAAATCAAATCGTTTTTTTTGTTTTTTTTTAGACTCACCATATTCATTTTTGAAAGCCACGCAATAGCACTGCCAATGCGGAATTATGACAGCAACCTGCCGTGTGGAGAGTGATGTAAAAATCACTCTGTGCCGGCTCTGGTTGGCAGGGGTATGCTCTTCTGTATCAATTGGGCTTTTGATCAAGGGCATGCCCCACCCAACTAGCATACACCTGTATACTAAACAAATGCACGGACAAAACGATTCAGATCACATACAAATGTGGCATAAGTCAATACTGAAAAGACTAAATGTGGTTCTCTGCTGTTCGCTGTTCTTAAAACATCTGAAGTGAACATGTGTCATAAAAAGAAAAAATCATAATCAGGCCATTATTGGCTGCAGTCTGAACATAATTTAAGAGTACAAGTGTTTTTTCTTTTTCAAACAAATAAAACAAAAATCCATGCTTCATTCAAACAAGAGCACACCCTATCATGCTTCTTTCAAGATAAAAAAATAAAAAGATCTCCCAAACCTTCCCCCCCACATCTGATTTTAATCAGCGCTGACTGAATTACCACCAGGTGTGTGATTGCTTTTAATTCATTCTGAAAACCTGAGACCCATAACTGACATCAGCCAATTAAATGCTTAAGGTGAAAATTATGTTCTAGCCAATTTAGAATAATTTGACATTTGGTTTCTTTTGACACGTTTAAAAGACCATTTGTCTTTTAATGAGTCACCCTGAGCCACATCTTCACAGCATTGTTCTTAAACTTTCGGGAGTAGCTCCAACATTGCACTTCACACAATGTCTTCTTATATTTAATCACGATCAAGTTACATTCATCGATATAAGCAGCCAGGTAGCAGCAGATAAACTGCACTAATATGTAAACTAGCTAATTAATGCTACAGTCCAAATAAAAAAGGGCTCTAACTAATGCCACTGTCATAGATACCAAAGTGCTTTAATTAAGCATCTAAAAGTTTCAGCAATTGGCTCCACTGTCATAAAGAGGGATTACTTAACCCAATCTGGAATTAGACTCAGAAGGAGGGAAATACAGTAATAAGTGAAGCTCTTGTACAAAATTACAGTCATGAGGAGGTGCCATGTACTAACGTCTCCACAATAATGCCTTATTCTCTCGTTCTGTTGTTAAGAGGTCTGGGACATCCTGCCCTCATTTGGTGGATATGTGGACTTTATGTGGTGGATATGCATTCATGTGTGTCCTCTTATGTCATGCATACGAATGTACATACAGGCTTTATGAATGCTACATACTTCTCACCTAAGCTGAAGTGTTACCAATTATTTTGTGTGCGATTTTCAACAAATGTGTCATTTTCAGCTACAGGGTAGACCATGTCTTCAACGTTTCTCTGGGAATTAGACAGTGTGGCCCTGTAGACAGTACCAGTGATTTCTAACCGAACTGAAGTTTTGACAGAATATGACACCCAACTGCCTTTCCAGCTGTACTATACTTTATACCTGCTTCATGGGTAAAATAATTTGTAAGACTTGGATAAATTCCTCTTAATGTGGTTTTTCAATATTACTGCATGTGATGGTGACATTATAGCGGTGACAGGTAGATTCAATGGGAGTACCCTTATCAGATATGAAAAAGTTTTTTTATGTTTCATTTATCAACACAAATTTTATTTGTCTTATTTGACAAATACAACGATACAAATGATTGCTGCTTTCAGGTATTGGCTATATATTAAAATGCACTGTTGTGAATTATGTTCATTATTATGTTTTCAAAAAAGGAAAAAATATTTACGATATATCGTAATATATTCATTTTCAGTACAGGAAGGTTCCATGGGGGTTTTCCCTGTTGTTGCAATCAAAACAATGCTATTTCTACAATAATCTCATTGTCATGTCATTGAGAACTAAGCACTGTCCTATTAAACTTGCTTGGCATGGTAACAATTTTGCAACTTAAAGTGACCACTGAAAATAAATTAACTGATATTATTAGGAAATGTAAGAAGGATTACTACAATAAAGTATTAGAAAAGAACAAATGACCTGAGGACCTGTACAGTGTTACCATGTTAAAGCCTTGAGTCTTGGGTAAGCATTTAATGTCTGCTTTGTTAAATGTAGCTCTCCGAAGATGTAAATTACCCCTCAGTTGTTGTAATATAAATGCACGGCTAGACGGGAGACCAGAAAGTGTTTGCTACCTAATAATAAATGCTAAGCAAACAACTGGAAGCCAGTTATTGAATGTGATTGAGGACTCAAACAAGCGAGATTCCTGGGACCAGACAAGAGTTTTAATAGCACCACAGGAAAAGGTATGATTAAAGTCAGCTAGTAAACAATCAGTAACTAGTTTTAAGGCTGCACTCAGGAGCGCAGGAAGTAAAAAGTCATGAAGAAGAGGACGCACATCTCTTGTGTCTTAGCTTTCTAACTTCCGTTGAGAAACTGGCCTTTGAACCACCCCATGTTTCGTACTGAGGTGTAAAATCCGGGTTCAGAAAGTAAAGGTCCTCCCCTGTATTTTGTCCCAATCACTTTGGATTTGCTAATTAGAACAATTCTTCAGCCAGGAGGTAGAACTAATTAGTGAAATCAGCTGGCTGAGTTCATGGGTGAAAGAAACACAGGGCAGGGATTTTACCTTCTGACCCCTGGATTTTACGCCTCTGGTTTCGTAACTAAGGGACCGTAGAGAAAGACGAATGCAACTTTTTGTTCTGCCTGGCTTTTGACCCAAAATGTCCTCACCCTCTCCTGACAGTTGACATCCATTAACTGCGAACAGTAAACCTTAATTATTAAATGTGTTGAATAACATACAGAGATAGGTGCATTCCAGAAATACGTTCTCTATAATTTTCTGCTTGCTCTGCTACTGGAATTCGCCTGCTGATTTATGAAGACATTTAAATGATTATTCCGAAGACACACAAAAAAGAATATTGTACCTTGCTGCTGAGCTCCTCACTCAACATTTTTCACTCAACATGTAGTACAAACACAGGCCCCTTTTTTTCTCCAGACTTTCTGAAGCCCTAAATCATAAATCAGCCTTATGTGATTGGTGCAAACTGATCCAGAGTAAGACTGAGAATTCTTGGTAAGACCAAGAATACTACCAAAAGACACTAATTGTCATAAGCATAAAGTTACAAGTTCAAATCAAGAAGGTTCTAAGTTTCAGAAGTCTATTGTTGGCTCTTGGTTATATTTCTGAGGTACCCCGGCCCGGCTGGTATGTTAAGGCAGCCAAAGCATAAGCTGTGGACCTAAGAATCAGGGCCTCATTTATACAGAAAAGACACCATTTGGCCGCACCATAATAGGGCGGGGTACCTGCAGGGCAAATATGTAAACATAAATCTCAACCCAGGGGAACAAATGGTGGACAAAGTGGAGACGTAAATTGTTAAAAACTCCTAAGGTCACAAGGATGGCTCAGGGTCACAGTTGGTCAGTTATTTTAACTGACTAAGAGGGGTCAATTAGACTACTCTTCTAAGATTACACAAAGTCTAAACAAAGTGAGAGAAATACAGAGAATGTATGACCACTACAGATAATATGAGAAGAATACAGACATTAGGTAATGATACATATTATAAATACCTAACCTGTGATACATTTCTTCAAGCACACCCCTATGGAATAAGAATATGCTGCAGTATATTGTAAATATATCAAAATTATCTTCACAATATATTTAAAATATACTGCAGTATATTACATTTCCATATGGGCACATGCCTACTAATAAGAACACACATACAGTATTTGTATATCTGGAGCTACACAGTGTTACTACACATCAGTGATTATAAAATTTAATAAAGATAGTTAGTCTAGTAATTTTCCACTTCACCATGATCATTATTATAGTCAGGGTATGAAATTAACTTTTGCACCCACTGGCTTGATTTGGAAGAGGGAACATTTAAATATTATTTGTGGCAGTTATGGCAGTTGAATAATGTGGAGGGAAATGAGTCATTTTAGTCACAAGTGAGATGTGTCTGACTGAAGACTGAATGGGGACAGCGTTCCTCAGAGTGATGGGCAGTGCTCACAGTGAGCGCATCTCAATGAACATTTCCATCGTCTGGGAAACATTAACATCACAGAACAGCACAATCACCCATGGGCCGCGCTTTTCCCTCGAACGAACGCCACGATGATTCGTCAGTAGGAACGAGGCTGTGACACTCAAATGTGAATGGAGATGAGGTAGTTAGACACAGCAGAGTTTCTGATTCAGAGTCTGATTTGAACATAAACAAAGGAACGTCGCGAAGCCAACCTGTATTTAAAAAAACCCTCAATGAATCCATCGTCTGCCTCTGAATATTTCAGACACAATAAAACAGTCATTTGAATAAGCGTCTGTACCTTGCTGAATAACATGCAATGTATGAGATTGGAATAATCCAAGCTTAACCTGTCATGTTTACTAAACAACCATCTTTTTGACTGCGCTCTGTTAAAAATAATGTAGAATAAGGCCTTAATCTCTGACGGGGGAGAGAGACTGTGTATAGGAGGCTGAGAGCAGACACTCTGCTTCAAAGCTCAGTCAGTAAAGCACACTTAAAAGCCCTGCATTATAAATCTGTCATATTCACTACCGTCTCAGATACATTCACTGAGGGATGTCGGCTCTGAATTTAGAGCAAATATTAATTCTAAGGGGAATACAAGATCAATAAAGTGGGATTTATATTCAAGGTTTTCTCTTTCTACACAAGCACAATACCCACATACACAGCTTTCATGCTGTGCATGCATTTCAGTTTGCATATCTGAACTATGAATAAACCTGATAACCATACATGATATGTATGGGATTTTATATCATATGTAAGACGGATTGGCTGTAGAGGTAGGTTACTGTGACAATGTACTGCGCAGCCTTGAGAATCAAATAATTATTTGTAATGCACACAGTTGCCATGGATCTTTTCCACTTAATTATACACAAATGCATTTCCCAGAAGTATATATTAAGTACCTATTAAAGTCTGGTGACTCCTGGTATCTACAGAGCTGCATTCATAACTATCCATCCATCCATTATCTAACCCGCTTATTCCTGGCCAGGGTCGCGGGGGGTGCTGGAGCCTATCCCAGCATGCATTGAGCGAGAGGCAGGAATACACCCTGGACAGGCCCATTCATAACTAAAATTTCTGAAACAAAGGCTTCACTGCAAACTAGAATAAAAAAGTGAAATAAATAACAGGGTCACCACTGATCAATGGCATTGACCTATATAATTAATACAATCTGTGCGAAATGTAAGGTAATGGATGCTGGTGTCTCTCCCGAGGTTATTAATGTCTTTTTTTATGACCTAATTTTTATTCAATGTGTTACTGCACTGACAGCTAATCTTAGGAACTAGTTAAATAAATATCATTAAAAGCATTTATTATTTGGAGCCTGGGCTTTAGTGGATGTTAAATATTGATTTCCTTTATGAGAGTAACAGTCTCATAACTGATTTAAGCAGCCTACATTTAATACAATTACTTAAATGATCTTCTGTCCGGCTACGGCAGTGTAATTTAATGTCCCTGAGAGTGATCTGTAGAGAATACACTAGAAACTCGCCTAAATAAAACTGATAATGTAGCTCCAGTGAAAATGTCCCCAGCCAAGCCATTTATAAATGACATATATAGATAACAGAAAAAAGCAGATCATTCCGTGCATGAATGTTCCAAAAATGAAAAATGGGTTGTTTAAAATGGGTGCCTTCAATGGAGTCAGGCCGTGCTTCACTGAATCACTATTTAAAGGGTATGGCTGAGAGGGGAATCACAGTTGGAGAGTATATCTTGTTTAGTAAGATTTTAAAGATGTCCTGGGAGCCAAGCCTTTGTGGAGAGACCGCTTGGAATGAGAAGGCACAGACAGACCTAATTGCACTTGCATAACGCAGAACAATGATGTCATTCTGCAAGTGGAAAATGGATATTCGAGTTTGAACCTGTGCTGCGCGTACACATACAAACACGTACACTTAAATGCAGGCAGTTACAGATAAAACTATTTCCTAAATAAGTCAACTACACAGATAAAAACATCAGCAGACCTCCTATTTGTAGATGACATTGCGCTCTTTGTAAATGAGAATGTGGTCCATGTAGAGCTGTATCGTATTGTTTTAGCAATAAGTAGAAACCTGTTAATACTATAGCAGGCCAGCATTGAAGCTAAATCAAGAGCCCCTATCAGATATAACCCATGCCTCTGCCGTACCCGGTCATCCACACTGGTCATTCTGTCTCCACATACATGCACACACACACACACACACACACACACACGTATGCAAATCATCGACAAACATGTGTAGCTGCTACACATTGCTCAACTGAGTCAGCCAGTGGAATTGGAAAATGTTATAAAAAATTTTAAAATTTGTTTCAGATTTTTCCCATTTTCTCTCTATGTAATTCAATTCCCCGTAGCAACCACTTGAGAATTAGCTGCTACAACCCCGTCAGCCGGTAGTAGGAAGGAGGGCGCCGCGTCCTCTTCAGGGCGCAACTCTTCTGAGTTCCTAACTGTGATTCCAGCTCACCCGAGGCCATGTGACAACTCTCCCCTGCCAAGTCCCACCCCTCACCCCGGGAGCAGCCGCCAATTGCCACTCAAGGGACTGGCCATACTCGGATCTAGCAGGACCGGGTATCGAGCCCCCAATCCTCGGGGCGCAACCGCACAGACTAAAAGTCTGCGCCTTTGTCCGCTGTACCACCGTGGTGCCGGGAAATTTTTTTAAATTTGATAACAGAATGTGACTTTTCACAGTACTAGGGAGACAGAACTGTCAGTATTGAGTACAGAGCTGAATATCTGGTGTGTCTATAGGATCTGTGACTGTACATTCAGCGGTAGGCAGATGGCGAACTCAGAGGGTAAAGGAAGGACTGTGGGCCCTGTGCTTTGGGCCTTACCGCTCGTAATGTCTTCGCGTGCACGTGGCCGCGCTGGTGCTCCCAGGATTCCCGCCAAGTTCGTCGTACACATTTTTCCACTGCCGGCGGGCCGTGATCTGAGAAGAAAGACGGGCGCGAGGTAAGTGTTAAGTGGGCGAGGCTAAAACCGAATCAGAACCTCGTAACGACTGGCCGCCACTTCACACCGTTGGAGGTGTCACGCTAGGATGACTTGCGTTTTCACCGACACTTCACCGACCGCGCATCGTCGCGAGACTGCGGCTACACCTTGGCGCTCTGCAGTCTCTACGTTTCGTGCTTTTCAGCACTAAAACAGCAGCGCTAAAATACCTCAGCACTGAGGAACACCCTCTGCATTCTGCAGTTAGAGGCAGAGTTGAGATTCTTCAGTACTATATGTCATGTTTCAGTTTAAATAGCTACCATACACTATGAGTGAAGGTAGTAATAGTAATGTATAATGAATCTAGGCTTGAGACAATTATATATTTTTTTCAATCATTTCACTAAACTCCAATAGGTAAAAAAAACAGCATACCGAAAAACAGCAATATAGCAATAGTCACTACTAGTGGACAAAAGACATTTGCACAATAGTCCCGATGACCTACTCATGTTTGTTTAGGTATGTGGTAAACCAACAGACTAGCTGGACAAGACAAAACAAATCAAGATGGCAAGACAGCACATACCAAGGACAACCACGCTCATTTCACATTTTCTTAATACAATATGGTAATCAAAATGGCAATTTAGGTTTTTATTACAACGATAAAATTAGTCATGACAGCCACAATGGAGCATGTTAGTTTCACATCATGATCTGTTAATTATTCCGCTTGATGAAATGCTTCCAGGTAAGGTAGCTGCACCATGATTAGCCTAGGGTGGTCACACCTGGGTCATGTCTGCTTCCTCATTGTCAACAATGTCAAATACAGTCCTTTTCAAGAGCCAGACAATTCATGAAGAAAAGCATCTATGTTATACCATATATGAGTTTAAATAAGTGTTTTTTACATAAACACTATTTTGTCCATGGTATTGTACCCTGTTTTGTGCATTTTGGTCCTCAGTGAAACCCATACACAGCTATGTATATAATGTATTATAAATCTGAAACCTGGAATTTTAGTATTGAAAATAACAGCCAAGTAATATATAAAAAGAAATACAGTTTATAAGGATGGAATTGGAGAGCTAAACCAATAAAACCCTTGTGAAAAGAGCCAAATTCAATCTCAACCTCATATACTGTAGTTGAAAATTCCATAGGGCAGGTTTTATTTGTGGAACCTGTCACTTTATTTGATAGAATTAGGAGGAAGGAGCAGGAGAGTACCTGCATTTGATTTTTAACGCGTGAACTCAAATGTAGTGCACACTAAAAAATGTGTCAAGTGTTAAAATCTCTGCACTGATGTATGGTTTCACATCCCTAACATTTGAAAGTCAGGTTTTATGTTTGCTTTTTGACTAGAAATTCTGAAAGGCTAAGCTATCCAGAACTTATTCCCATCATTCTGTGGAATGTAAATATTTCCGATGACATCATCGTCCTCTGATTTTCAGTTGCTTCTAACTGAATCTGAGGTGTGGAGAATGGAATGGAAATGTAATTCATAGCTGTATGGTCAGTAACTTCATTCCTAATTTAATTTCATCAGCATATAAGTAATTCTTTGTTCTTCCTGCAGGCAAAGACAGCTTATCCTACACGATAAACCACCTGACAGAAGAACTATGTAACTAGCATCCTGTTTACTCAAAATATTTGCTATCTGGCTGCCTCTCTCTCTCTCTCTCTGTTTAACTTTACACTGCTAATAAACAGGTACTTACATTTCCAAACAGATTAGTCTGAAGTGACTTTGATACTTTTCCCATATTGTAACCAAACACGTGTTAGGTAAGCTGCCAAGTGGAGTCTATTTATTGTGCTGTTGGTTTATTATAAAATGAAAGCCTCTCTAGAGACTCAACATGGGAAAAATACAGACTCTACCAATTTTCATAACAGAGTTAGATATGTTTTCCACTTGCAGATAGCGCCAGTGCTACGTTGCTTCTCCACATGTGAGCCTAACTGGTGTCTGGTCCAAAGACACATCTGACAGGATTCCCTAAAACCAGAGAACGATCCAGTTCTTTTAAAATTGAATAAGGAGTGATGTACTGTACAGTCAAAGGGGGCGAATTTGCAATGACGAACATTAACGACGCAAGCACTTACCGGCTCATAGCCTCCCAGTTTCTGGGCAGCTTGAAACATAGTCCAAAGGTTTACTGTTAGAGGGATAACAAGCATTAGGATCAATAAATAGTCACATACGTAAAGCACATTCCTCCTGTCTAACTTTCATATCCAGACTCAAAATGCACAGCTTCACAAAATTACTCCCATTTCACTAAAATATAAATGGAAAAACACATGATAAAATACAATACTTCACATAATACATGAAATATAATACACTCAGTTATGTGATATTTTAAAGTATAACTGTTTCAAGGAGGGATTCCTGACCAAATCCGATTGCCACTTACACAACGCCTTGCATTTTGTCACAATAGTGTTTTCACGTCTCTAGATGTGATGCTTTTGATTTATTTTTTCTCCAAGCTGCTGTTTAAAATGCACAGTTGAGGTAACAAAAGTATGTATTTTTTCACCTCGGCTAATAGCATTAGGATTTCAGTCTCTCATCAGGCTCACTGTTAGCGGGGCATTATCACGGAGATGCACACGTCTGATCTGCACACGTCCAATGAGACCAATTACCTTCTCTCCATATGTAACTATGGTGAGGAAGCTGGAGGAGGATAGCTGTCTGTGGCCCCCCATCAATGTGTGTGTGTGTGTGTGTGTGTGTGTGTGTGTGTGTGTGTGTGTGTGTGTGTGTGTGTGTGTGTGTGTGTGTGTGTGTGTGTGTGTGTGTGTGAGAGTGTACGTGCGTGTGTGTTTGTGTGATACTTAATATGAAATAAACACACACACACACACACATGCACGCACACACATCGCAGACACACGGTAAGGCGAGGAAACCACAGGACATGTGCCACAGTATAACTGCTTAACCATAAGCTAAATTATATCCTTTTTGGCACTTGCTTTACGGTTCAGTTTTTTTACACACGGCAACATTCTCTGTGTTAAATCAACTCTAACAGAGATTATGAGTCCCATACGGACAACACAGACTCTATTACAATTAAAAGTACTCTATCACATTTATTTTACACTACATTTTACTGTGCATGGCTACTTATCGGCATGCTATGCTGAAAAAGGGTACTGAGATACTGTAGGTTCCCCAAAAATGTTTTTTTTAAGATGTGTGTGTTTGTGTGTGAATTTGTTATTTAATATTGAGTATCACAAATCTACTTCTCTATTTATCCACCCTTTCCCAAAAGCAGCCCAATCTGAAGATAAACGAAACATGAAGTGAGCCCAATATGGGTAATGTAGTCTTTCCTTAATGCTGTACACGCTGCAGTTTAATTTAACTTCCAAAGGTTATTTTACCTAGCAACTAATTAAACCAATGGCTTGAGCAGTAACATGTGACATATACCCCATGTACAGTTTATAAAGCAATTTGTTACTGCTTATTGCTGTCATAAAGTTGATGATTTCCTTCAGGTTATTAAGGCACAGTGACTCACTTAAAGTTAGAAGACAAACTTTGTAGTAGCCTAGTCTTTGAAATAGCAACAGAACTCTGAGACACTGCTTGCTGTAAAAATAAATATAGTTTACAGCCTTTACATTATATTGAACATCCAGCTGGGAACTTGGATGTATTGAAAAGTGATTATTTCAGCTAGATTTTTTAGTTTGTAATCGTTTCCCTTCAGTGATAACTGTTCATACATTAGCATTTTTCCCAGCAAGCAAGCACCCGTCGGCCGAGCAACTGGCACCAGCCTTCGGCCCGCTATCTTTTCACAAATCGTTTCGTAAATCTTTTCGAAAATTGTTTCGCCATCGTTTTACGATTCGTTTAACAGCCTCATCTTGACTGCTTTGCCTCAACTGTCCAATAGCAAACTCCTCTAGTGCCCATTTGCAAAACTGGCGCACCGACAACTGTGGCAGTTCTTCTAGCGGGCAGACGGTGGGTGCTGAAGGCTTGCTGGTGGAGGTTGATCTCCTGTGTTTTGACTATACAAAACGTTTTGTCCTCCAGTTAATTTTCTCCCAGCTGTACCCCTGAACAGTACCCCTTAAGGGTACTTCTGAATGGTACCCCTTAATGCAGTGGTCCCCAACCCTGTTCCTGGAGATCTACTGTCCTGTAGGTTTTCATTTCCACCCTAATTTGGCACACCTGATTCTACTAATTAGCAGCTCAACGAGATCTCTAGCTGTCGAATGAGATGTGAGTTTGAGTTGGAGTGAAAACCTACAAGACGGTAGATCTCCAGGAACAGGGTTGGGGGCCACTACCTTAGTGCTACCCCTGAGAGATACCCCTGAACGGTACCCCTTAGTGGTACTCCTGAGTGGTACCCCTTAGTGGTACTCCTGAGTGGTACCCCAAGCGCATCTGCAGCAGCAGGTGGGCGGGGCTGGCAAATGCGGCAGAGGAAACGCAGCACTCACTCTGCTTGAATCCCAGGTACGGTATCCTCTCGATCGGGGTCCCCCTCTCCTTCATGTACTTGTACAGGGACACAAGGAAGGCCTGCTCCTCTCCCTCGCCCTTCGCCGGCCTCGCCTTGGTCTGTTCCTCCACGGCCATATTTTTACAGCCACTGCCGCTGATTTTGGGTTTGGTCACGACTGTCTTCAGATCGGTTTTTACCTGAAATGAAACAACATTTTAAAAAGACGAGAAACACACACTCAGTGAAAAAAAGCAATAATTTGGATGGCAATAAGATTCTTGCAGATTACTGACAATCTTTTTTTCACCAAAATCCAGAACAAAATTCTTTCCTATGACTACATGTTTTGATCTGTATCATGTTTAATTTTACGGGCAAATATCTACAGTATTTGACCCTGGCCTCAAAAACATTCTCACATGAACATACAGTTTAATGTTTATTATTGATTTATAATGACCCAGAGGCAGGAAAGAGGCAAAGAAAAAAATGTGACTTCAAAGGTTCTTAGTTATTCTTTCTTATGGAGCTGGAGAATTTTTACCTTGAGTTTGATAAGAAGCAGATTTGTTTGACTTGATCTGTACATCAGAAAGTGATACCCCTTTTCGTTGAGCGGGTGAAAATTAAATAAGGGTTTGTTTATAGGGCACTTGACTGTACAGTCTGTCAGTGAAAATGTCCTTGAGGATCATGGATAGGTTTTTATCATGCCCCATCCAAAATGCTTCTAAAGCTGAACATCACCAGAGCCAGTGCACTGGACCTTTAAGTCTCACTCTGTTCTTTGCACACAGCTCAGTAGTTCCTTTTGATTAAATGAGCATACGCCAACCTGGCACCCTGGGCTAAATTATCAGCGGTTACCCCTATGAGTATGAGCTAACACGTACGTATATGTAATTGGGTCTTGAAATTAAATTGTAGGTTTGAGGGAAAAGTCTGTAATGGTAGAAGATAAACACACAAACGCAAATGTGTTCAAGCAAATGACCTTCAAACTAAAACAGTCATAAATGCTTGGTACTAACATTTTCTCTGGGCCATATCTTTGTATAGCATCTTTTTAAAGTTCAGAACCTTGAGAAAAACCTTGAAAAATGGAGGTCTAGGCAGCAGTTTGTGGCACATGGATGCAGCCTGTGGCCCTGGCTGTCTGAAGGATACCAGATACTCTGTAGAGAGACTGAGAATCCTGGTGACTGATGTCATAATGACTCACAATGATGTCATAATGAAGCTGCCTCAGGAAGTGTCACTCCTGGCCCACATACTTCTGTTTGTTCATCTGTTACAGACCATCGTCATTGATATCACATTAATGGCATTCGTTTTTAAATGTGATATCAAGGCAAGCAGGAAATGCAAAGTCAAACAAAAGTGTTTGACCAACTGTCCTGACATTTCACAAACTGCAAAAATGAATCATAATCAAACGAAACTACCATAAAAACTACCATAGACATATGATAACAATGTAACAAAATCTAATCTGGCCAGTTGGGTATGCATTTTCTCATTAATAGTGTAGATAAGTAGAGACAAACAATACATTGTAACATATTGATTTAGTAAGAGTACTGCTACAGATATGTCTGAATGAAACATGGTTTCCCCCAAATTCCATGAGACCTTATCCTACACGCATACAGGAAAAATAAACACTATAAACTGTTACCAAGCTGGTAATGGAAAGAAAACCAATTCAGGAAAAGAGGTGATTAAAATAATTGAGAAGGAAATAAAAAGAGGAAGAAAAAAAATTACATTATGATATTTTATACTCAGGCTATTTTTTAATTACTTTTTTATACTCATTTTATACTTATGTTTATATAATAATGGATCATTATTAATTCCCAAGAAAGGTTGGATTTGTGTGCCTAAACCGGAATGTGGAGAGCAGCCACTCTGAGGAACAGGGCTAATAGGCGCTTTACCTTGGCAGGTACAGTGGTCTCCATGCTGCTGTTGTCCTTGTTGGTGCCCTGGGAGTCTCGGCGCTGGGAGATCGATGGTTTCTTTTTGCGAGGCCGGCCTTTCAGATTGGGGGCTGAGGAGTTGGGACAAGGTAGAGCTCACTCACACACCCAGGGATAATACACCATACACTAACACACCCAGGGCTAATACACCATACACTAACACACCAGGACGAATACACCATACACTAACACATCCAGGCCTAATATACCATGCACTCACACACCCAGGGATAATACACCATACACTCACACACCCAGGGCTAATATACCATACACTCACACACCCAGGGCTAATACACCATACACTCACACACCCAGGGCTAATATACCATACACTCACACACCCAGGGCTAATACACCATACACTAACACACCCAGGGCTAATATACCATACAGTCACACAACCAGGGATAATACACCATGCGCTCACACACACCCAGGGCTAATACACCATGCGCTCACACACCAGGGATAATATACCATACACTCACACACCCAGGAATAATACACCATACACTAACACACCCAGGTCTAATATACCATACACTAACACACCCAGGGATAATACACCATACACTCACACACCCAGGGATAATACACCATACACTCACACAACCAGGGATAATACACCATACACTAACACAACCAGGGATAATACACCATACACTCACACACCCAGGTCTAATATACCATACACTCACACACCCAGGGCTAATACACCATGCGCTCACACACCCAGGGCTAATACACCATGCGCTCACACACCCAGGGTCTAATACACCATACACTCACACACCCAGGGCTAATGCACCTTACACTCACACACCCAGGGTCTAATACACCATACACTAACACACCCAGGGCTAATACACCACACAATCTCTCACCCAGGGCTAATATACCATACACTCACACACCCAGGGCTAATACACCATGCGCTCACACACCCAGGGCTAATACACCATGCGCTCACACACCCAGGGTCTAATACACCATACACTCACACACCCAGGGCTAATGCACCTTACACTCACACACCCAGGGTCTAATACACCATACACTAACACATCCAGGGCTAATACACCACACAATCTCACACCCAGGGCTAATATACCATACACTAACACACCCAGGGCCAATACACCATACACTAACACACCCAGAGCCAATACACCATACACTAACACACCCAGGGATAATACACCACACACACACACACACACACACACACACACACACACACACACACACACACACACACACAGAGAGAAAGGCTCATTCTGTTGGCATCTAGTAGCTTGGTAAACCCACCTCATACCTTTGTTGAGGTAAAATACCCAATAAGGGCAGCTGATACCCTGTAGCATTCAGAAACAGGTACGCATTTTCCTTTTCTTTCTGAGAGCTTACATGCCATTCGTACAGGTTTAGGTTCTTATGACCTTATGTTAAGGTCATATATTATTACTGAAAATGACAGATATAAACAGCACATGCACACACACAAGGTTTATTACCCAAGCAGAGCGACTATACTGCAATATTAGCTCACGTTGTGCGCAGTACAATAATCTGTACTGTGACGCTAGAGTATAAGTATTTCTTTGTAGCGCCCTGATAAAAAAAACACTGAGCTTTCTTTCAAGAAGAGCCACAGGGCAGTACATTTACAGCAAGTACATTTTTACATTGATTCCATAACATGGCAGTTTGAATGCAAATTTCTTCGGTTTTTCAAAAAAAAAAGTACCATCTCTGGAATTAAATGATCTGAAATGAGAGAAGTACAGACTGTAAAATAAAGTGGTGGCGCTCAATTGAGTCAAGTCAAATGAAGAGTTTTGGTATTCCACGCACAATCATAATTAAATCAAATCACAGGTTAGATACCTCCGGGCTAATGGCTCTGTAATTTCATTTATTTTTGTAACCAAATCATATTTCAGTCGTAGTTTAAAACGAAACAACCAAATCTCACAAAATATCGCACAAAGTAATTACTGGAGCTGAAATATGTTGTGACAGCTTGACATTTTACTACATTATCCATCAACCAGTAGCACAGAATTGCAAACCAAATTAACAACAGTTTTACTAGGCAAGCATTTACTATATCTTATCACCTTGGCAACGGCAAGGCTATTCATTTTTTCTGCACCAGTGCTGTAACAAATGCTTTTACTTGTGCCTCAGAACAAAATATGAGACATCACAAGGGGATACAGAGACAGTCTTCAAAAAAAGCCTTCCTTACAATTATCAGTTGCTGCATTCACTAAATTAATATAGGCTACACTCAACCTTAATACACACTCCCACTTATTTTTTCCCTCTCTGCACCAATCCTGTGAGTAATTTGTCCTGATTGCTGAATTAAAAATAGCTTCTATTCAATGTGGCTCCCTGCTTGCTGCCTGGGCCAACAATCTAAACATATTCAACACATGCATATTTTTAACTATAAACACTTGAGTTTAACATCGTGTTTGCAATGTGGCCAGAGATAAGACAAAGTTAGGCAGGCGTGACAATTATTTTCAACCAACATCCTGTCAGCAAATATAGACGATCCACACACATAACCACACACATAACCAATCTGTTACTACCTCCCCCATTGTTTTACCCTTCTACTATATATATATTTTTTTCTTTCTCCTACCTATTGTATGTATTTTGTCTTCTCTTACTTTATTTTGTTTTCTTAATTTCGTTCTTGTTCTATACCTCCATTCTATACCTCCCTCAAAGAGGTTTCCTGATGTTTGGTTAAAAATATAATTAAAAATAAAGTTGACCTCCAAAGAGGGGGGGTGATGGGAATAAAATAACAATAATAAAAAAATAACATTCTGTCAGCATTCTGTACTGTGGAGTATGTACTTCTAATCAGACTCCATAGAAACAGTTACCCTCAATTCACCCATCTCTCCCTGACCAATCAGGGTTTAGTTCAGTAGTATGCAACTAATGACCAGCACAGCTACAGCAGAGCTATAGCCAAGCACACCTGAAGCACTGCATAGCTACAACATGGACCAGCGCAGCCCAACACTGCCCAGCTACAGCACATCATAACACAGAACTGCACAGCTACAGCGCAGTAGAGCACAGCACAGCGCAGCCCTGAGTTTAGGGATCTTTGACTGTATGAATATGTTGGCCTTTTGTCTCTGTGCTTTGGCTTCTGTCAGCCTTCCTCAGAGCTCATATAAGCAGAATAGAGACCGGCCGAAATAGACAGGGGACGAGGGGATCGTACGAGAGACTCTGGAACGCGGCTTCCTGGCTGAGAGCACCCCTACTTCCTCCTGTCGCCAAAGAAAGGCCCAGAAGGCCAAGTGACCAGGCGCAGCTGTGTCACACGTCTCTCGAAGCTGTGTCACATGTCTCTCTAGAAAGTCAAAGGGGAAACAGAGCTCAAATGGAGGAAGAAGCTTTTGCAAACCCCTTCTTTTGTCTCTGAATCTAGAGATGTAGCAATACACCAAGGCTTGCTCTGTTCTTTATTATTACATTATATATTGGCAGAAGCCCTTATCCAGATAGGTGTACAGTGGTGCCTGAATTACCTCATGGGTTTAGATTAGTTATGTTGCTGCGCTATACAAATGAGAAAACCACTGAAAACCACTGAGGCTCCCTGCATGTAGGCCTGGACAATTTTTTTTTACTCAAATTCATTTAATTTCTGCTCTTCTCTTTAAGGAAATACCTGATGTTTAAGCCGGATCTCTGGCCCGAGTGCAGACACAAAGATCTCTCGCTGGAGGGGGAAGTCTTTCAGGAAATCAAATTAAATGAACAGCGTTAAAAAAAAAAAAAAATTCCCCTGAGGTCACGAAGAGTATGTGAAGAATTTCAGCGTGGTCCAGGCTTTGCTGGCTGTGGCCATCTTGAGTAACCTGCTCATTAAGTCATTACGTTTCGATTGGGACAGCGATGACGCTATCGTGAAATCAAACGGGCGTTTCTCTGAAATGCTATTTCGCACGCTATTTTTACCATCATCATTATTGGATTAGTCTCCCTGGAATGTCCCCGATATCATCTCTCATCCAGCTATTTCTCCATCCTTAAGCAGCACTCAAACGTGTGAAAGCCACAATCAATGCAGCACTTAGACGGCTTCATTTGCTATGCAACAGAACATATCCTTTAATGTCTGACAGGAGCTCATCCAATCCCATTTAATTAAGAGCAATGCAAACATAGTATTCGGCAAACACACTGCAATTACAGGACTGTTCAAAAAAACCTCCAAACATTTCTGCAATGTCCCGCTGCAGATATGACCACTCAATCAGATATAAGGTGGAAGTTAATCTGAGGTTGGTAGTGGCACTGACAAGGGTCTTTCTGATGCATTGATTCCCCGCATAATGCAGGAATTGACTTGCAGCATTCAACCAAGTACTGATCCTCCTCATTCTTCCATCCATCAAACCCAGCTGCATCTAATGAGATTACATGTTAAATTACACACACTGGCCCCAGTGCACAACCAGCACTGGTATATCTCTTAGTCTCTAGCTTGGATACAATCAACATTTAACTTTGACTTGCAAATAAATCTGTGAGTGTGATAGTTTTTTCATTCTTAAAAGAGGAAGAAGCTTTTGCAAACCCCTTCTTTTGTCTCTGAATCTAGAGATGTAGCAATACACCAAGGCTTGCTCTGTTCTTTATTATTACATTATATATTGGCAGAAGCCCTTATCCAGATAGGTGTACAGTGGTGCTTGAATTACCTCATGGGTTTATATTAGTTATGTTGCTGCGCTATATTTAAGCCCCCAAATGTAACAGAGACAAAACCAGTTAGGTTTGGTGATTGCTAAACTCACCAAACTTAATTTGAGAACAAACACTTTTAATTTATTCACAAGTCAAATTTAAGGATGTGTGCCAACTGAATCCAAGCCTCGCTGCAGTTGTTGTCAGTTTCATCCACCGAACTGAGTTTTATAGCACAGGGTGCAAAACACACAGGAAAATATTGCCTATGGAGCACAGTAAACGGCAGTCTCCTGACATCTGTCTGCAGGGAATCCAGTGTAACGTCTGTAAAAATGAAAAAAGGAGAATCAGTTTTCTCTCTCTCCCTCGCTCTGATTTAATACTGCTGTCTACAGCAGATGGCACTGCAAGACTCGGCCAGAGGAAAACATACACCATGAATAAATGATACGTTCTTCAGTAAAATACTGCTGTTTGCTCCAAAACCCTTGTCCAAAATAGCAACTGTTCTATTTTTTAACCTTATATAATTATGTAGCTCGTTCTACATCACCAGAGACCTATATTTCGCCATCTAAATCCGTTCCTCGGCTAGCTCGGAATGCTGGTCTCTTGTAATATGCAGTTACGTCCTATTGGCTGAACATGATTACATTTTACACGTTTTTTTTTTTCTCTCCTCCACCGAAGGGGAAACAGTACAGTGTAGCGGCAGTCTGTGAAGCTCTGGGAAGTGAAAGGTTAAAGGTCAAATGCTGACTCAGAGGGAGCCAGGTGTGGGACTGTGGAGAGGAAAACTCTCTCTCTCTCTCTCTCTCTCTCTCTCTCTCTGTCTCTCTCTGTCTCTCTCCCTCTGCAGCCACATCGGAGCGGGGCTTGTGTTCCCATTTTTTCCCGAAGCCGATGTATAACGTTTCTTTGCGCTTCTGCAATGTTTATTTCGGTGTGCCGCTGCATCAGCTGTAACTCATACTGGGGATGTTTAATTTATGGATTTCCTTTGACTTACGCATTCATAATTCATATCTCGATACACTGTATTTATAACGTCTCTATTTGACTGCGGAGTGTTGTGCTTTTGTAATATTTATCTGAGCTTGTCCACTGTTATCCCTCCCGCGCATATGCCCCTAAGCCCGGGAGACAGAGAGCTACTGCAGGAGGGGTGCGTTAATGATGAATGCACTGTGGAACCCGTCATACGTGAAGCACGGTGCGGTAGGCGCTCGCAATGAAAAGTGTCAGGCAGCATGAGATAAGTGCAAATGTGTGAGAGTGAGACACAAATGGAAAACAGAAAAAAAAGATTGCAATATATACTGTATGTATGTATTTTTTTGGATGAAAATTATAACTGGAATTCACGTGCCTATATCAGCTGCTTAGCATGCAAGCGCACACACACACACACACACACACATAGTATGCAGAGAACAAAGGACAAATACATACTGGCAAGAAAGGATATTTTGCTCATCATATTTTATACAGTGTGCTGATGTTAGCAGCCAGCATTGTAAACTCAAGACCAACTGTCACACGATCATTATCTAAGAAAGAATAGCAAAACAACGTCCTCTCTCTGTCCCTCTTTTTCTCTCTCTCGATCCTCTACAGACACACACACACACACACAACCAAACAGACACATACAAACACAAACACAAATACTGAGTGATGGTACACTAGCATACAAATATAGTTCTAATTTTAATGGTTTACATTACATTAATCTCTTAGGTTAGAAAGCCTTGCCTACTGGCAATTAGTTGCCCTCTAGTGTAAGTAAGAGGCACTGCTCTGAATTTCAGGAATAATGACCTCATACAGATGGAAATAATGTTGGTTATTTCTCTGCACTGGCACAATGAGAGAGGAGAATTTAATTAACCACTTCACTCCGTGACAGAATTATTCTACCGTCACATCTGGATTCAGGCAGTTTTGACCAATTAATTGTAAAATAATCTCATAATTAAAATAATATTCCTCCGTGAAACACAGCCGTGTATCACATATTCAAACCGCAGTACACAGCTGACACCAACGTATTTCCATTTTTTCTAAAAAAAATTCTGATTACATAAGATTTACGCTTCTTATGTTTTTTTTTTGTATTTTTAAAAATGTATTAAAAAAAACGAGAAAAAACAACCACAATAACAAAGGTAACAAATCTAACAATTATAATGAACAATGTGACTGTTTATTATTGTTGAATACTTGAGTTAAATGCATATGCTAAGTGATCCAGCATTACCGTATGTTCATTGTCTTTCCTGATTAAGAGCCACATTGAGGAATTAACATCTATTCCCTTGTCCTCAATTATTTCCACATACCCATCACTACTGAAGGCGAGGAAATTTGATGGGGCATGTTGACAAACGAACAAACAAACAAACACACACACACACACACACACACACACACCTCACTAAGACTAATACTCCAGGCAAGAAATCAACACCAGTTGTTCACATCACCACCAACAAAAAAACAAGCTTAAAGGGTAAGTTTGCTATTTTGGACCCTATTTGTGGTCCGTCTCCCATGAACCTGACCCATGAAGTCCATTTTTTTCGCTGATCGGTCCAGTATTGAGTTCGCTACAGATTTCCTGTAGGCTCTCACTGGGCTACAATAGAAGTCAACGGGGCAATTAGAAATGTTCGATAAATGTGCTTTCATGTACAATAAATGAGACGGGAAGCTCAGGGTGTATTGTTACCGGTCTCAGTATGCTCTCCTGTGAAATGTATCTCAATCCGAACATTTTTACGTGCTTGGCATGGCTTGGAAGTAAGCATTTCTCTGTTGCTTGTTTTCGCTGCTCCCGCGGAGTACTATGTGTCGGGGGTAGGGGAGCGGGAAGGTGTGCCGGCCGTTTACGAAACTATCTAGTTGAGCAGTCTGCGTTTGTTTACCTGCAGCAACGTAGGCTACAATTTCCACAAAAAAACTTGGATGATGGATGACTATAATGATTACGAAGACGAAGAATTCGATTTTGACTTTGACGTTACTGGCTACAGATTTGAGCCAGAATACACGGACACGGAACTACAAGAGATGGATGATAAGAGAGCAAGAGAAGCGAGAGAGGCTGAAGTTGCGCAGGTAATGTTATCCGAAGTCGCTGCCGAGGCTAGACCAAGAATTTCGGGGGACTTTTGGTGTTCTTGCAAGAGGTGCAAGCAGATGCCCAGAGAGGAGGAAAGTTTGTGTTGTAGGGAGTGGGTTCTGTTGCTACCGAATGCCATTGAAAACCTGGATGTATCCGTGGATGACACCGGATCATCTCCATTGATTACCATTACACTATGACTGCCAACAGATATGTGATAGATGAGAACTTTGGACAGGACACCATGCGTCAAGCATTTGTAAATAAAACATTATAGAATTGTAAAAAGTTATAGTTGATGAACGTTTCCGACAGTTTTGTTACAAGAAACCAACTTATGTCAAGCTCGGATTTTGTTAGTTGGTATGAGTGCTGGGTCAGAGGACGCGCTCAAAAAAAAATAAAAATAAATGTTAGTAACGTTATAGCTAAATATAACTCACCTCCGCTCCGGTGCTTGATAGTGCTGCAGGTCCAACACGAGGAACAGCTGTGTTCTTTAGCCACCAGTGTTTTGCTTCTGATTTGCGGTTACAGAAATCAGTATCGTCGAAATGCGCTCCAAACTCGCGAGTCTGCCAAACGGAGTTGATTGACTGGAGTGTTTATGTCGATCCGTAAGACAACCAGCCAAAGTCTCAATCTTTCTGGGTCAGAGAATGGAAGCCTGTGAAAACTGGTATTTGAGCGTCCAGACATTTTATTCCCACAACCGGGGAATGCACATTCGCGCACCATTGCTGTGATAAATTATTACAAATGATGATTACAAACACTGCGTTACAAATATTTCTGCTGTAGACTACTAGCTAGTAAACTCCAACGGGAGGTCAGGATTTGTGATCAACTGCTTTTCAAGCGGCCTCTCTACAACGTAGCTAGACTGCGGAAGTTTACAGTGCGAGGTAGTGCGGTCGGAGAAATAGTTATGTTTCAAATGGAACTGTTGTTTCAACGTTCGGTTTGCGTTTGCGATAGCCTACATTTCACAGGAGAGCATACTGAGACCGTAAGAATACACACTGAGCTATAAAAGCACATTTATTGTTGTTTTTCCATAACATTTCTAATTGCCCCGTTGACTTCTATTGTAGCCCAGTGAGAGCCTACAGGAAATCTGTACCGAACTCAATAACTGGACCGATCAGCGAAAAAATGGACTTCATGGGTCAGGTTCATGGAAGACGGACCGCAAATAGGGTCCAAGGTCCAAAATAGCGAACTTACCCTTTAATGCAAATTCAGCCACTTAAAGTGGGTTAATCCCAGCATTTCACTTTTACAAGCACAGGCAACTTACACTGCTGACAAAAACAGTCCCCCCTCCACAAAGTCAGGCCAGCCGGAGAAGGGGGGGGTTGCGGCACAGAGTTGAGGTTGGTTCAATTTCAATTCAGACGATTCTTGTAATAAACTGGTATTCAATTCATAAAGTGACGCGAAGGTTCGATGACGATGTTTCAATGAATTAATGTAACATCAATTAATTTCCTGAATTTTCTAGATTGTGATGGAATTGACCCAGTCCTGCAATGTGCCACAAGTGACATTTATGGGACCCAAACAGACGGGTGTGGTCAGATGTGTGGAGCAGTCCGTAAGGTGGCCGACCGGCGCAGTCCATAGGGTAGCCAACTCTCAAGCTAAGTATGAAACCCCCTGCCTGGTTGAGGGTTTCGATTCCACACGATACCACTTTCTACACTGTAGGCCCATCTCTATCCCTAACCCTCTCTGCTTCCCCCTGTCTGAATAAATAAAAGATATACTGTAGAACTGTCTGTCTGCTGTCCTTAAAATGACAACAAAAACTTTGGTCTATGGGGGTTACAAAATAACAGGTCCTCAGCCCTTTTTTCCCGCTCTTTTTTTTGATGTCTCCTCTTGTCCGTAATTAGAAAAGTCAGAGAGGCCAGGCTTTCTCAAAGGCCTGTACAGCACCACATGTAAAAATGCAGATTAGCCCACTGTAATACACACACAGAGACATTCTTTTCTTTTTCTTTTTTTTTGCGCAGCCCGAGCCCTACCCGACCTGACCAATTAGCATAAATTGTCGGCTCGAACCCGGCCCTACCCGACGGGCTTTTTCGGGGCCCGTCGAGCTCGGGCTGAAACTGACAACTCTACATTGGATTTGAAATTAAGCAGTGAATATGAGGTTAAAGTGCAGACTGTCAGCTTTCAGTTCAGGTATTTACATTTACATTGGGTGATCCATGTAGGAATTACAGCCCTTTTTAGGCATAGTAACCTCCATTTTAAGTGACCAAAGTAATTGGACAATTGACCGCTCAGCTGTTTCTTGGCCAGCTGTGTCTTCTTGTATCATGCACAAGAAAGTTATACAAAGGTCAAGAGTTGATTCTGGGTGTGGCATTTGCATTTGGAGTCTATTGCTGTTATCTTTAAACATGAAGACCAAAGAAGTGTCAATGCCATTAAAGCAGGCCATTATGAGGCTGAAAATTCTGAATTAATTCATCAAGAGACATAGCCAAAACACTGGCTGTGTCAAAATCAACTGTTTGGTACACTGTTCAGAGGCAAGAACATACTGGTGAGTTCAGCAATAGCAAACAGCCTGGTAAACCACGGAAGACCACTGTTGCGGATGACCGTAGAATACTTTCTATTGTGAAAAAAACCCCATTTTCAAACTGTCTAACAGAGCAGAACACTCTCCAGGATGTAGGCATAGATGTTTCAAAGACTACATAAAGATAAGACTACACCAACATAACTTCAGAGGGTTCACCACAAGATGCAAACCACTGATAAGCCTAAAGAACAGAAAGGCCAGGTAAGAGTTTGCTAAAAAGTATGTTAAAAAACTGTTCTTATGGACAGATGAGATGAGCATTAACCTGTACCAAAGTGATGGAAATAGGAAAGAGCGGAGAAAGGAAGTAACTGCTCATGATCCAAAGCATGCCACCTCATCTGTGAAACATGGTGGAGATAGTGTTTAGGCATGTATGGCAGCCACTGGAACTGGCTCACTTGTCTTTATTGATGATTTATGGATGAATTCTGAATAGGAGGTATACAGAAATGTATTATCTGCTCAGATCTAAACAAATGCCTCAAAACTCATTGGACGGCACTTCACCTGACAACAGGACAATGAGCCCAAATATGCTGCGAAGGCCACCAAGAAGGCCACCACTTCATAGCCCAAAGGGTAAAAGCTGAAATACTGGAGAGAAAAAAGACCCTTTAAATGAAATGACTGTAATCTGACACATGTCCTCCATGCAGTCAGCAGTTTCTGAAGATAAAGGCCATATTAGAATGGGGGGGGGGGGGGGGGGTGAACTTTGTGGTATATAATAAACTGACTGTTATATAAACAAAACATGTACGATGAAAGTGCTGTCACTGTCTGAGGGGAAAGTGCCCTCTGCCTTTAATCTCTGGCTGAACCCCAAACTGAGCCCTCTGGACTGCAGACTTAGACTTTAATGGCGTATTTCTGGGGGAAGGTAGGTCTGCATTGATGCGGACTTGAAAAAAGGGCGGGTAGAGGGTGCGAAAAGTCTACATAAGAGAACTTTCCAAAATCACCGTTTAGGGTCAGCCCTAAGCACTCATGGACGTGATGAGGACGCGCCATTGAGTCCACGGGTCTGCGAGTCCACGGGTCTGCGAGTCCACGGGTCTGCGAGTCCACGGGTCTGCGAGTCCCGAGAATGGGATTCAGCCTAAGTCACTCTCAAATGAACAGGAGAGATGAAATGCGCTTCTCTGCTGTCCTGACAGTGGGAACGGATTTCACCACATGGCACAATGACCCAGCAGGTCCCCCCCCCCCACCCCCCCCCCCCCCCCGCCCCCCTCCTGGTCACTTTCTGTGATATAATGCAAATTCCATTGTGGGCAACATTACCACTGAGTAACAGCGGTTGATAAATGCACTTCCCACTGGTTCCCAAATTTGGGATTTGCAGTTCATATGATCCCACAGTAGGACGCGCGTCTGTCATCGGCTTGAGACAAATTCTTTTAGCAGGAGGACTCCTTCCAACATCCTAAGCCCTCCTTTCACCATGGATTTAATCCCCAATTATTTTTGATAAGGAGACACATGTTTATTGGCCCATGCAATGCATGTATATTTATATAACGTCTAATGATCATGTATGGCAAAACATATTATTGACATAGAAAAATTGATTCAAAAGCAGGATGAAGACACTATCTGTGAATATTTATGGTTTCCAAGATGAGGCCCAAAGGCAGGCAGGAGACATAAATCATTGCTAAGCGCCGCAGTGCACGCTGCTGGTCCTGTGCTGCCGCTCCTTGTCAAAAAGTTGCCCAACGTCTCTGAACATGTATTTACAAGAAAACTACATTCGCCTCCCTCTTCTGTGTGAGCTGCTGAACATTCACCCTATTGGATTATTTATTCCTTTATTACAAACACACGCACATGTACACACGCGCACACACAACCACACACACTGACATACAAGGACACACGTGTACTGAGAACACACACACACTATGAGAGAAGAAATTAATGTTGTGACAGGAGAGTTATGTATGTTATGTACGTATATACTGACAAGAACGGACATACACACCCTGAAAAGTGAGACGTACACTCATGCCAATTAAAGCATACACACGCAAACACAAAAGGACACATATACACACTGAGATGACACGCATGTACTGACAAGTGAGGACGTATACTATATGTAGTGATAATAAAGGATAGTTACACACACTCACAAAGCATATATACAGTATATACACACGCAACCAACTGCATACTCGCACACAATGACACAAGACTGAACACACAGATAAAAAAAAGTACAAATATTGAGTAAAGTGGATATACACACACTGACAAGAGAGGAGAATCACACTGACAAGGACACACACGCATGAACGCACACACACACACACACACACACACACACACACACACACACACACACACACACACAGTACACAGGGAATAAACATTTTGCACACGTCTCCTGTTATTGTTTTATTCCGGTTTAAACAAAACAGATAAAACTAAAATAACAGCTCACCATCATTCTGAGAAACGATAAAATCCTCTTACCCTCTGATAACAGACTTCAGTTCTGAGATGATGACACTGTAGATACACAGCTGAGGCATACGGTTATAGAACACCTATTTAAATGCACATCTAGTCTAATAGCATACACAGTAAAATGTTCAGTGTTAAATCAACTCTTAGAGAGTTTATGTGAGTCATCTATGGGCAGTGTGCACACATAAACTCTGTTAGAGTTGAATTAACACTGGACATTTTACTGTGTACTTAGACGACTGTTAGGATAAACACTGTTATCTAAATCTTTGTTCACCTGAAAGAGACTCCATGCTTTACATTTCTGATTTCTTTTTTACTCTAGGCCCCATGGCTGCTGTTGGGAAGGGAAGCCGTCTGGTTCACGTGCTAGCGGGAATCCATCTTGTGCTGACAGCAGTGCCAATGCCAATACAACAAGATGACTTAACTAATCATACCTCAGTACCCATCCCCTGAGAAATCCCCTCACAAGAATCCCAAGTACCACGATATATACACACTCCCTCAAAGCAAACTGGCAATCTGGATTCCCCTGACCACAGCCAAACATGCAGATAACTCACAGGGTCACTACAGTTTCCAAAAGGCCTTACACAATACGAGCATTATGCATTATACATACTTATAACTACCAGCATTATAACTTCCAGATTCTGTATGCAGCTTAAAACAACGTGTGCGTACAGAACACTTTTATTCATGCACTACTACCTGTGTGAATTTACATATTTCCAAGCAGTAAAATTCAACCATGGGTCCACTGCCTTTTTTTTCTTATCGGTCCAATGAGTGAGTGGTAGAAATCACAGAGCATTTTAGGAGAGGCTACCAAAGCAACTTAAAAGCAAACCAGGCAAAGCCTGTGTTTATTCAAGCCTATTCCCAATACTTGCAGTTGTAGCTTTATTTCTGACACATGCACACTTGAGAGAACACGTATTGCCTTTTTATTGGAACAAATGAAGCGAAACCAAGCAGTTCCAGGAAGAGGCAATTAAACTCTTCAAAAGGACTTTGTTAGCTTTATGACTTCATTCACATCCAAAAAAAAAAAAAGCTTTTAAGTTGAGGAAAACTAGGTCTCAATGAGCACTGCTCATTGGCTCGGTTATTAAATCAATGACATTTAAGCATCCGCTCGCCCGTGCACTCAAAAATCCCCCAACGCAACATTTAGAAACAAGGAAAAACAACGGCCATAAAAACTTCGACTACAAAGCTAAGTTTAATGCCATTAGCTACGATTTCAGCACGATCAAGGGCTCTCTGGCTACATTGAGAATTGTGAACTCATTCTACAGAATAACAGTCTTTTGTAATTGTGATGCACAGCTCTGGGATAATATCATTCAGGTCTGATCATGCTCTGAATGCTGAGACAATTGTAAAAAAAAAAATCCCTCTGACAAGCTGTCAAGGATGGCGTCAATGGGATTAGCCATTAAATATTTGAATGTGTCAAGTAAAAAATAATTTGCATCTCTTCCACTGGTTGCAAGTTAACAACTGCATAAATGTTTTTGCCTTCCTGTAAAGTCTACACAGCCAAAGTGCCACCGGGGGACGATACAGCTGTTTAAAGTGACTTAAAACCGGCACAGAAGCACCGTGACCTTACTGCCTTAAATGTGTGAAATGTGACCAATTCCAAACTCTGTTTTGGCAATTAGAAGGGGGCCATATTGAAATTAGTTTTATTCAAGAAGGTCACCAACCTGAAAGCCTAATTAGGGATGCAGAAGAACAACATTTTTATTTGTGTTTTGCAATCTTTCAGTTCTTCACTTTTTTTTTTTTTTTTTTGTTGCGGTCGGAACCTGCAAAAAACAGAACACCAGAGTGAGACTTTATGCCATGCCAGCTCGAACAGGAACCGAAGACTGTTAAAACCATTAACAACTCATCACAATGAATGGCAAACTGAAGCTCTTGTCATGTTGTAATTATTCCTTTCAAATTGCCTTATTGATACGGTACGCTTTCGTTGGCATTCATTTTCTTCGAGATGCGATTTGGCTGAGTATTCTTCTGCATACAAAGACGGAGGGGGCAGAATGCAGAAACTAATTGATTAACTGAAGCGGCAGCCTATTAGAGCTTCTAGTGTACAGATCTCCGGCATGGCCGTCTGTTATTTCTGCATGAACGGCTCCATGCTATGCGCACTCATAACAGACCCAAGGATAATGAAAACAACAGCCGCTACATATGTTATTATGATAAATATGACATCCATACAGTAAAATCTACAAAAGAAAATACTTCTATCATTCCATACGTATGGCGATTATGCAATTCAAAGCAGACCCTAATCAAGTCTGTGCCAAAGTAGGCCAAACACACATATAATTACACAAAAATATAAACAGTGCAGCCACATCTTCAAGAATGTTGGTATTCCAGAATGTTTTCTTTTTTACAAAAAGAAAACTGAAAAAATGATTTGCTAATTCTTCAACACTAAGACGGCATTGCTCAAAATTACACTTGGGCATTTTGTTTTCATAGCTTATCAATGGTCAACCTAACAAAGGCATTGTAATCTTTTGTGTAAATGTGGCGTGCTGCAATGCTAGGCTTTGGTCTGTTTTGTAGAAATGGCACAATTTGCAACAAATTTGAGTGTAAACAATGAAATTTGCAAACATGCACAGAAATCAAATGCATTCTGTTTGAAAGTGAGAACCAATGAGAACCAATTACTCCAGGGGGTGACTTTGAAACTATCAGCCTAACTTATTTTGCAGGCTGAGTTCAGAGAGTAACAGTGAAGCTGTTCCCTTTTGTACTGAAAATTTGTGGCTGGCCATGTGACAACCTCATGATCTCTCACAAGTGTCACAACTGCTCATTAATGTGTATCACAGTCACAGAGTCAACGCTCAGAGCTTTGAACCAGCGCTAATAGAACTTTGACCTCTAAACTAATAACTTTGACCTTCCTTCGAAATCCCAGAATCCCATTGAGATTTTTAACATGCATTACCTTCCCCTGCCTCATCCCTTCCACAAAAATGCTGTATGGGCACTGCCGTTGAAGGGAACGGGGGGGGGAGATTAATCAGTTTCCTGGTCTAAAAATACACATCTGAGCAGTTCACATGCGATTAAAGTCCCTCTCAAAGCAGCTTTGCTATGGCTGCTGTGCTTATTGGCTATTGTTTAGATAGAAAAAAATCCCCTTTTAAGGATGAAATTGGTGATAAAAGCATGGAGCTGCAGTAAGCACAGCGCCCTGCGAGCCATTTAAAAAAATACATTACGCAAGCACAGGAATCAAAACACAACCTTCAAAATGTTCCCAATTCATTTTATAGACCGAGGGGAAACAAAAGTAAGTGGGACGGGCTTTTAAATTCATACAATGTGCCTCGCATAAGAAGCAAGCTGTTGAAGAAATCCATGCAGATGTTATCCATTACAGGGAAATCGCATTGTGTAAATCAAGGGACTACCTGGAGAAATTAACTCATAAATTAATAAAATTGCATTCATTTTAATGGGTTCCCAGTTAAATTGAAAAAAATCCAAGGTAATAATCAAAGATTGCATAATTACTTCAGCACTTAAGTCAACCATTAGCTAATAATCATAATAATTCCACATCAAATTTAAATACTTTCCATGACCATCTCGTAATTTGTTTTATTAATTTCATGTGACTCATTCTGTCTCTTTGACAAACAGCATGCCGCCTTTACATACATAGTTCATTGTACTTTGTTTCAGAATGCAGCCAATCTAGTTTCGACATTCATTCGGTATTAGCAACTGTTACAATAGAACTCAAATGGAGGTCTACAGGCCTCTCCTCTCCAATCCCCCAACCCCCCCTCTCCAAACATTTTTTAAATAAAAATAAATTACTTATAAAACTCTTCACAGCAAATCAACGTCCAAAACACCAACTGTTCATGAAGAGGAAAGCGTAAGAATTTGGGCCTGTTTGAGCAAAAGGGGGTTTGAGACAAGCACTCTAAGAGATTAACTTTTTTGTCCTAAGAGGCCAGATTAAATTACAATTTTTAGCTATTTCACGTGGAGTGTATCAAGGCCCGAGCAATAACATCTTTAAAATGTGACCTCCATCTATCAGCGTCCATCACATTGTTCAGTGCAGGGAAACAAACCTCTTCAGGGGCCTAGAGCGAGGAGCCGTTACACTCCTCTCACATTCCTGAAAGCCTGGCTTAGAGCAATAATGACAGAGAGCAGGGGAGGGGGGGGGGGGAATGCTAAATAAATAAATAATCAAAACAAAAGAAACGCAGGCTCTAACAGGGAAGTAACACATTCACGGGTGTCACACAAAAGCGTTGTTAAATTATTATTTCTGCTTTTAAACATGTTATCAGATACTTTGTTTGTGTGAGTGAGAGAGAGAGAGAGAGAGAGAGAGAGAGAGAGTGAGAGTGTGTGTGTATTTCAGATCCACATATTCAAACTCATTAAATGTTTAGGGGGAGAGGCAGACGGATGTCAACCTGGTAATAAATCACTCCCTCTACCAATCTGCTTAGAAACGGCAAACAACCTGAGCACATCAGCCAGAGTGCGACCTTACAAAGATTCAGAGATTCAGAAATAATAATTAAATACTGTATCGGGCTTTAAGTGACATTTTATGTCCATAAAGCGGTCATTTTTATTGGTGGCATAAAAACGATTCAGGGGCTTTGAAAGGTAGGTTCCATTTTTTTTTTTTGTCATGAATTATTCATGTCCCCCTTAAGTCGCCTGTTGGGGATTGGAGGCACTAAAATCAAGCTCAACATTTTCTTTCTCAGTGCAGAATTACAAATCAATGCACTTCATACAGGGGGTATATCTTCAAAGTTAATAACAGCAACAACAAAAAAAGAAGGAAAAAAAAACGTTTTAAAAAACTGAGTTCCGACAGGCTGCTCTTTCGTGAGAATAAAGCCTTGCTTTTTGAACAAGGAGCATCGACGTTCCATCTCAATTCCAAGGACTTACAGCAAAGAGTGAGCTTTTTGACTTATGAGAACGATCCGAAAGGCATTAGCCCAAATCATAGACTATACGCTAAAAATAACAGAGCGCCCTCAAAAGTCGAGGCTAAAATATGGTTCATTCCCAGCAAGCGAATGGACGCTATTATTATTTCATAAAGAACATGCAGCTCTGTCAGCAGAGTTCCTGAAAATCACTGGCATTATCTCCATATATGCACCTGACAGCACCGATGTGGAGAATTTAAGAAATGTGCCTTTTTGAGCAGATGTTGAAGCAAGTGGCGTCACACAGTCCAGGAAACATCCTCTACGCTGCCGGTTAATCGTTAGGGTTATGCTGATGGGATCTCTCGGACTCCGAGCTTAACAATGCTGACACTCCCACACGGCGTTTTCTCAGCACTTTAATAAAGCTTTTGGAATAATTCATAGCTGTCAGAGAGTGCTGAACCGCAGAGGCCCACTGCAGCATTAAGGAAAATAAGAGCTATTTGCTTTGAATTTGACGTAATGAATGCTAAACAGTTACTGGGAAATGTTATTGTTTCTAATTGCTCCTTCAACAGCCAAAGAATTCATGAACACAGTATATGGTTAAATCCCAGCTGCCGCGGAACGTTACATTATACAAGGTTGTGGTAAGGTTGTGATGAAAAACAATGCCGTGGAAATGTTTTCCCTGCTGTAAATGTTTTCACACACGGAAAAAATGGTGGTGTACATTTATCACCATAGGGTGTTTATTTGAGACCGTGGCCTCATATAAACACCCCAGGGTGTTATATGTACACCAGCAGTGTTAGATTTACACCGGCATTTTTGCTGTGCAAGAACGCAATATATACAAATGGGAAAAAAAAAAAAAACTTTTTAAAATGTTATTTGGTTGGCTGGTATCCTCCAGCTGAACATCATCCAGTTTCTTTTTTTTAAAGTTTTTTTTTTTTCTGATCTCAGTAATGAAAACCAAAAGGTGTCCCCCCTGAATTTTGCAAGTGTTGTATACACATTGACTGGAAGCATACTCAGGGTTGTGAACACTCTGTTCCATTCAATCACAAAAACCCTTTTGATTAAAGATCTGAGAAGAACCAACATACTCCCCAGTGAGAAATCACTCGGCAGTCCTTAAAAACATCTACTCGACTCTCTAGAAACGGGAGCTCAGCATCACAAATGCCACTAATATCTCCACCAGTGTCTCAAAAACGTGGCCCGTCCTTCAAGGCGGGCCCTGGGATTAATGAGGCCAGACAAACTGCCTGCTTTGAAAACACTGCCCTCACACCTTCGAGTCATTACACCTGGAAGTCTCCCATTTCAAAATGTTGTGCTAAGCGCTGTACACTGTGCAATACCGTCTGAGCTCAAAACATTCTGACCCTGCACACATACTGGACAAAGCACAACATTAAATATTTATAGGGGTTTTTTTTTCTTCTCGTTGCTTGTTGTTTTTAATACGCAGCACAGAGTAAATTATATTTCTCACTGCTGTTCACTGGAGAAGGTTAGGTTAATGTGCATCTGAATGGCTTGCCTGCCCAGGCTCTCATTAAAAATATGGGAATACTGTACTTCACCAGTCAATTATGCAAATTCCACCCGGAGTAAAATGTTTTCAGATATTTAAAAAAAAAAGTCTATTGCCTTGGGAGAAAAAAAAGGAAAAAAATGTTGTCACTGAAGAAAGTCATATCAATTGCTCCTTGGTTCCATATTCTGACATGATAATAAGGCATATAGTTATTAAATAATTCATGACCTGTAGTTAACACAAACAAGATTGTGAAAAAAGGGGAGCACCGGACACCGAAAACAGCATCCGAAATGAGGTAGCCTGATTTAACAATGACCAGGATAGAGTCAGGATTCAATGCCAGGTTTAATATATTAGAATAATGTAAGTGCTCCGTCTACACATTCCTCAGTAGCTCTAATTTCTTAGCAAATGCAGAGAAAGCAGCAGTTGCTTTATAGTGTTTTACATAACTGTGCATACAATCCATGCTTTAGTACATTCAATCATAATATAATTTATATCCTGAAATGTCCATGGTTTCACAGTGCTGCAAAAATAGATATGTTTGGAACATCTGGATAGCATTAACAACCTGCATTAAATCTGCCAACTCCAAATAAAAGTCCCCCTACTGTAAATTCCTCTGTTTTCCTTCTCCAAAATGTCATCAGTCTAGTTCTGTACATAAAAACAGACAAACACGCAAGCCACGAGGGCAGTACCTTCCCTTTTTTTCAAAGCAAAATCAGCGATAGTTCAATATGTGGCTAACAGAAGCGGTCAATGTGACAGAAAAAAGATCATCCAGCAGAACAGGCTGAAAAGCTACACGCTAAATCAGATTGTTTATGCGCGCACCATGCCTCAACACTGTGTCGGATTGCAGGGGGAACTGGGTAAAAGGTAAATCTGTTTACCTTTCCTGGGTTATTGGCAGGTGGAACAAGCTGTTCTTCGTGTTGTGTTACATTGTAAACAGGTATGTTTCAGTGTGCAGCGTCTAATTATTCAAAGGTTCCATGAAGCGCTTTTTTCCATTTGGTACTTGCCTGCTAACCTTGCACTTTTTCAAGAGACTCGATATTCCGTTCGATGACATTCTCTGAAAAGCTCTGCATATTTTTGATGTTACTTGGAAATACCAAATATTATCCTGAGTAATATTGTCTCCTGAGATACGAGACAATAAAACAATAACAACACACAGCAATTATACAGAAATATTGTAACCAAAAAACTATCCGCTTCTTCAGGAGGGAGAAAAGGAATGCCATATTTTTTACTTCAAAATACTTTTGATAAACACGACAAGAAGATGATTCCACAGATAATATGGAATGTAAAGCTTTCCAGACTCACACAACGTGAGTCACAGGGAGATAATATACCGCGCATGTCGTGTATTATTCTTTTTCCCCACAAAGTTTGATTTGTAAAGGCTCAAATTAAAAGCTACGGCAAAGAATGTGATCAGTGGCAGCGTACATCTTCTTCCCTACAGGATATCATTCATTTGACCTTCATTGTAATGCACAACACTTCAGCTACAGAGGACTGTTCAGGGTGGAATATAAAGATTTTACCCTGTGAAACATTAAGAGCCCAGCCGCTATAAGAGAAGCTGCTGTATATTGAGTACCACAGTGCACAATGACAAAGGCACTCACGCAAAGACACGCACAACACGGCTCCAGCACAAACAGCAGCACTTACACTGCGGGCCTGAATCTTAATCTTAATCAAGAACAGGTTTCTGTGTGATGGAGAACATGGAAAGGAACATTGGTTACAGTGACGTGATCTACACAGGTGCATGATGGGAACAGGCCGTAGACTGGAGTGTGGGGTCACTGAAGAGCTACCAAGCTGAATGATTGAGTGACTGTCATGATGTGAAAGTAACAAACAGTGGAGCTATCTTGCTATCTAACTTGTAATGTATTACTTTTAATAACAATTGATGATAATTATGATGGCTGATGATGATAATAAGGATGACGATGATGACTATTATAATTATTATTATTATTGTTATCTACACTTATGTACCAGATAGGTAACAAAATAGATACTTTTATGACAAAACAATTTGGTCAGAGTAACAACGCAAATAGTAGCCTAATAATACTAGAATTGTTTGTCCAATAACACAGTAGTCACCATTGTTTATGGTATAACCCCCCCCTTCCCCCACTTACAGTTTAATTTGGTAAAAGCAATGGTATTTATGTCATATTCATAACCACATGTGCTTGTTTTTACTTGTTTGCACTAATTAAAAATGGAGCAGGGTGTTTCCCTTAAGAATAACAGGACACAGTAAAGAAAATTACACATCTGTATTATTCTTAGATCCGCATTCCATTTGACTTCCACTGGGGTGTGACAATGTACATGAAAACACAAACACTGCAAATGCTTGAATCTGCATTTTAACAGGTCAATACATCTCAGTGTTTTCTGCTAGTCAGGCGCTATGACTGCAGCTGTTACTCCCATGACTAACAGGAACTGTAACCGTCCATCGTAAATTTACCTGAGCTAAAGAATTAAAATGCTAAAAACAAGACTGGAGTCGACAACTGCAGTTTGGCACAAACAGCATTTTCATGCTCTTCAATGTTTTTTAAATGACAAAAAATAACAAACCTTTCACCCCTTCAAGTAGCCTACCATTTCAAAGCCAGGCCAATAAGGTTTTCAAAATATAAGCTTCAAGCTTAAAGCTTTTACAGTCACCTGTATCCGTTTAGCGGATGCTCTGATCCAGACAGAAGCACATAGATAAATGTTGAGGTCATCAGTGTCACGACTGACAGTAGTATTCTGTACATAAACCTACAAGATAGCCTGTAGGTTTAACTTGTTTCATTGTCTGTTCAAGAAGGAGATCGAGGATGTAGTGGTTTAATCAGCAAATGGGTTTGAGGATATAGTATTAGAAATAGCATAGGTAGGGCTCATAAATGCTAATCAAATGTTTAATGAATTGATTAAATTAACTAGTTGAACCAAGGGGCAGCAAAGGGGAGACTAACATATTGTCAGCGATATAATATATATATAATATAATTTGCCAGCAGCCATACCACCATGCACTCTGCTCCTGTTGAATTGCTGAAGCTAAGCAGGTGTGGGCTTGGTTAGTACTTGGATGGGAGTCCACCTGGGAAAACTAAGTTGCTGCTGGAAGTGGTGTTGGTGGACCAGTAGGGGACAATCTTCCCTCTGGTCAAATAAATCCCAATGCCCCAGTGCAGTGATGGGGACACTGTGCTGTGGGAGATGCCGTCTTTCGGATGAGACGTTAAACCAAGGTCCTGACTCACTGTGGTCATTAAAGATCCCATGACACTTATCGCAAAGAGTAGGGGTTTCCCCGGTGTCCTGGCTTCCCAACCTGGCTCTTTCAATCTGCCACCTAATCATCCCCCAGTTTAATTGGCTAATAATCATTCTCTCCCTCTCCACCTCAGCTGATGTGTGGTGAGCATTCTGGTGCAAAATGGCTGCAGCTGCATCACCCAGGTGGGTGCTACACATTGGTGGTGGTAGAGGCGAGTTTCCCCCTCATCACTGTAAGTGCTTTGAGTATCGAGAAAGGCGCTATATAAATGCAAGGTATTATTATTATTATTATTATAAAAAAGCTTGAATGTCCAAAGTCACATCTTCAGGAAATGAGAAAAACATATTTTGTTATTACATTATATTACAGTACAACAACAAGTTTGTACATGGCATCTTGAATTAATTTTATCAGTCATAGTCTCATAGAGCCATGAAACATTGAAGTTTTTTTTTGACACCATTAGTATTTTGTTTTCATATACACTGATATAAAAGTATCAATACTTTAAAAAGACTCCCTTCCTAAGTTCCTACTATAAACCTCAATGCTAAACAAGAGTAGGCAAGCCTACTAGGCAAGCCTAGACAAGCGACAAATTCATTCCAACAGTAGCTTATGATGCCCGCAAATAGCCTACATACGTTGTCTTTTATGTGGGTGGTTTAGGTCTGATCGGTTGTTTGTAATGAACGATTATTTTGCGACCCCTGCTTTTACCCCTTATGCGCGTATCATCACACATATGTGATAATTCCAGAACTGACTCAAAACAGGACACAGTAAGGAATCACAAATATGTGATTAGAACGTATCATTAGAATGTTCACTTGAGAATGTCGTCACAAGGGTCACTGCCTTCTAAAGTGCAAACATGACTCCAATGCGGTGCCTACAAGTCGTTTATTGTTGTACTATAATACAAATTATGATACTATAGTTGTTATCATCAGAGTAGTCATCTAGTTTATTTTGTAGCCTACTGTATTGGGTGACCATACATTCGATTTTTTTAAAAAGAGGACGGGGCGGGTGGATGCGATGTCATTTTGAGTATTATAAATAGTTATAAATATGATAGTCTCAGCTTTCTGCCTATGACAATATTATCTTTCTACTCCAAATATGCTCATTTAAATCTCGGCTGTCACCAAACCTTGTTGTTGATTTCTTCAAATAAATTAGAAGTAGCGATCCACCAAGTTCATCAAAGGCTACACAACGCTAATTCAGACATATATCAGAATGAACAGTTAGCCCACATGTTATCTTGGACTTTGTGCAGAATTTAGGCATGTCGTTGTTTGTACCTTTGTGCAGAAAACTTGCCGACGTACCATTCGACGAACAGGAGGCTAAATGCTTTGAATTACTGTTTATTTATTTATTCGCCACTCGTTTTGAACTCGGCTTACTTTTTGTTAGTTGTTGCTCCTCTGACATTGACTGAGTTTAAAACATGGGTGATGTCTTCCTCTGGAGAGTGTAGCTATCTGGCCTAACTTCCCTGAACTTCCCTACAACTTGTAGGCTACTAGTAAAAGGGGACTGGGAGTTAGCAAACTTTTTACTGTAATTACTCTAAATTTACGCATCTGCTTTCAACATCAGGGGATCAGGCAACCAACCAGTCAGCCAGTCAGTCAGTTACCTACATTCACATTTACATTCATTTAGGCCTGAACACTCTGTGTCTGGGGAAAAATAGAGAATGATTCAAAACAAATTGTGACGACCGCTTTCCCATCCTTTTGTTGTCCCGTGTTTTCCCTATTCCCCTGTGTCTTGTTCGTCTTTCCCCGTGCTGCAGTTTGGGCGTATCCTCCTAATTGTTTCACCCTGATTCACGCCACTCCTTTCAGCCTATCCCACTTCCCCGCTAATCACTCTTGCATACATTCGCACGCGGCACATAATTGATAACAATTAAATGTTGTATTTAGTCACCCGGTGTTCTCTGTTCTGTGCCAGTTCGTTAACGTAGTTGTCTGAGAAACTTCTGGTCCTGTCCTGTGTCCTGATATCCTGTCGTGTGTAATTCCTGAGTCTTTGCGGGGTTTGGAGTTAAGTCTCCTCCCGCTCTGTTAGAACCTGAGTCCGCTCTAGCCTTGAACAGCACGTCTGCTGTTTATGGTTCCTGTTCTGTTTCCTAACTCTGTCTGTTCCCATTGCCCGAACTGCAGTTGTTAGTTGTCCCTGCCTGTGTTGCGGTCTACAGCCTCCCTCCTGACGTACGTGCAGCCATCTGGGCTTCTGTCCTTCCACACTGCAGCTGTCCCAACGTCCGGCCGTGCCGCTACTGCTACCACGGTTACGGTAGCGCTCTCTGCTGCTGCCCTGCTGCAAACGCCCGGATCCTGATCCACGGTCCTGCTCTTCCGCTCCCGCGTCCGCTCATCCCCTGCTCAAACTAACCGGTTGTCTGTCTCCATTGCATTCCCTGCTCTCTCCTAACTCTCTGATTCCCCCGCAGCCTCAAACCCGGTCTGTCTGTATTAATTGTCGCTCCCTACTCTTCAGGAGAATGCCATATGATTGAAGTTTAACTTATTGGATGCTTCGCGCTCCCACACCTGTCTGTCCGTTTGTCTAACGTGTGTTCAGTCCAGTCCAGTCCTGCCAACTCCAGTTCCGGTCTGGAACGAGCGTTGCCCGGTTGCCAAGTCCAGTTCCGGCTTGGAACAAGTGTCGCCCGGTTTTCCAGTCCAGTTCCGGCCCAGGAACGAAGCCCAGTCCGTATCCAGTCCCGTTCCGGTCAGGAACGAAGTCCAGTCCGTTTCCAGTCCAGTTCCGGCCAGGAACGAAGTCCAGTCCGTATCCAGTCCCGTTCCGGTCAGGAACGAAGTCCAGTCCGTATCCAGTCCCGTTCCGGTCAGGAACGAAGTTCAGTCCGTATCCAGTCCAGTTCCGGTTTGGAACAAGCCCAGTCCTGGTCAAGTCCAGTTCCGGTTCGGAACGAGTCCAGTCCAGGTCAAGTCCAGTTCCGGTTTGGAACAAATCCTGTCCGAGTCAAGTCCAGTTCCGGTTTGGAACAAGTCCAGTCCTGGTCAAGTCCAGTTCCGGTTTGGAACAAGTCCGGTCCTAGTCGAGTCCAGTTCCGGCTTGGAACAAGCCTACCCGGCCCAAGTATAGTGTGTGATCTGCATAACCGGTCTTGCCTTTTCTCCCCTTGCCACAGGACATCCTGTAAGCAATAAAACACCTGAGAATTGGCAATATTGTGTCTGAGTCGTGCTCTTGGGTTCAGTCTGCTGTCTGGCCCGTAACACAAATAGCACAGTGATTGCATGCAGTGCGCTGGTGAATTAGACACCACACATCAATCCAAGGTTTGTAGATCTCATCTCTCACAGCTGGACTTTCTGTGCGGAACCCAAATCCACACAGTGTTTGTTTCCCACTGCTGGTGTTAACGAGGGACAAACATTTCATATGTGCGGATGTAGACTGTAACACATCGAGGTAATACATGCGGTTGAATTCTAAAGTTTGGACATCCCTCCCACAAGGGGGGAACACAGTTCCCCTCAGTGGCCCTCAGTCAGTCACTGCATGGCGCCCCTAGCCTTCATCCACCTAGCCCCCTACCCCCCCCCCCCCCCCCCCCCCCCCCCCCCCCCCCCCCACAAAAAAGAAATGTGGGTCATGTAGTGGAATTCGCATGTCTCCAAACGAGAGGAAAAACCTGACAAGGTGTCATGAGGTCAAAGAAGTAAAAATGCTTTTGCCAATAGTCCCTACATTAGTGAGAAAACCAGAACCCTGTTTGACTGAAAAACAATGCAGGAGATATTTGGCTTCTTTGTTAAAATGTCAGGCTGCACACTGCTATTTTCCAAAGAATAAAATTGTTTTCCATTTATCTTCTCTCTTCAGTTCCAGCTTTCTTACCGATAGCCTCATTAAAAACAATCTCTTGGCTTGTTTCGCCATTTGTATGGGTACCAAGTCACTGGTACATGCTTCAAGAAAGCTCTGAACTACAGAATTGTTTTAAAATTGCATTTCAGCCAAGATTGTCATTTTAAGAATAAAAACTGCTTCAAGGAACTCAGTTCTAAAAGTGCCCACATAAATCTCTCATCCAGAACACAATCCATACCAGTTTAGTAAACACAACATTGTAACCTTCTCATGAACCACGGCATCATACAATCCGAGCACGCTTCAATAAATAATATTATCCTGTAATGTTAACGTAAAGACTTTTACACTGGGGTCCATTATCCCTTGTTGACATTCTTTACTGCAGTCTGTGGAGAAATAAGGCAGAATTGCATTCCCATAAATCAATTTATGACAGTAAAAATCTCACAGTATTCTGTTATTTGTTCTATTTCAGGTACGGAAGTACAGTGTTTATAGCATAAGACATCTCTCATATCAACGCTGTGCTTGCATTGGTGGAGAAATTCAACACAGGGAGCAATCGTGTTGAAATGGTTATAGCTACAATATAGCGCATCTCCGTTTCAGCCTTCACCATATATGGTTTTGTTCTGAGCCGTTTAAAGTTTAGCTCCTGCTCTAGACATCGAGCCGGTCCTCTCTGGAAATTTGGAAATTCTGCTGCATCTAACATTTCTTGCTCGCCGATGAGATCAATTTTGGAGTAACACTACAGATCTTTACAAGCAACATAAATGTATTTTAGATGTATTTGTTGCCTTAAATTAGAAAGATTTATTTGTCTTTCTAAACAAAAAGTATGATCAGAAGATCCCTGATGTGATGATCAGACATCGACGAAAGTAGCTACAATCGAGCACACAAAGCAAAAATGCCCGTGTAAAAATGAACACTGCTGGTGTTAAAAATTGTACGCACCACCATTTTTCTGTGCAGTTTAATTTTGGGTTCTGGGTTCTGTAGCCAAATAACCAATTTCCCAAGGGGACAAAAGACTGATTGACTGGTTGATTGATTTATTGATTATGGAACAGCCCACTAAACGCAGCCAATTATCATCTTTTAGAGACATGGCACTACTTGACTGCTACCAGTACATTCCTCCCATTTCAAATAACAGTTCCTTCACTATCTAATAAATACTGGCCAAAAGCCCTTAAAATGTAACTCATATCCAAAAATGAATGATTTGTTCTTATGAGGTGACGATACACTACAATTAAACTACAGTCAAATGTGTGACTAAGCCTGAATATTCAATACTACAAATTTGTCAGTCAGCTTTTTAAAATGCTTCTACTTAGTATCGGGCTTTGTATTGTATGTTCAACGAAAAAATGTATGGGTTTCATGTGATTTAACAAAAAAAAAGAAAAATTTGAACTGGGTGTTTCCTAAGAAAAAAAAAATTTAACTGAAGAGCCAAGCCTCTGAATAAGGTGGATGGGACGATTGCTGTGCCATGCGCTCGCGCACACACTTTGCAGAAGGCGCTCGCATTCAGAAGGTGGTTTTTGAAGCGCTTACCAAATTCTTCGCTGATGCTCTCGTTCTGGATCAGCGTGGGGTGGTCGAAGGTCTCCCGGCAGTACAAGATCCGAGTGTTGCTGTTGAGGGAGGCGATGCCGCCCAGCGCCAGAACCACTTGGTCCATGAGCAGGGAGGTGGGCCGCTCTCTCAGCCGGGCTATGACGGACCGGTACCGGCAGTACTGCGGATAGCTCAGAACCAGCACCCTCTTCCCCTCTTCATCGTCCCCCTGTAGGAAAAACAGCAGGGTTCTGTAAAATAGTTTTCCTCATTACTTTAAACCCAGGGGTTTTCAACCCTTTGTGACCCCCCACCCATGCTCAAAGGCATCCAGAGGACCCCCTTCATACGTTAAAAAAGGTTATATATAACAAATAAGTTTTCATATTTTCCCAAATCTATATATAACCAAATCTGGCCAGGGACCCCCTACAGTACCTTCAAGGAAAAACCCAGGCTTTAACCAGTCTGACCCCAGACATACCCTCACTGCCTCCAACTGAAGCCCCACCTACACAAGACTATGATTGGTAAAAAATGAACAACTCACAACTGGTTAATTAGCAAAGCCCTGGAGGTTGGGCAGACTTATCTCACATGAGACTTATCTCATATCTCACAACTTGTCCCGACTCATAGTACCGTAAGGTTATGAGCCTCACAAGTGGGAAAAAACCTTAACGTAAGGCATGGATCACCCATATAAAAGATAATTATTGATAACTCCTTGTTATTGATAAGTGAAATGACATATTAACATTTGTGTGCCATAAATTCTAAATATATATTCTGAATATGAAACACCTAGTCAGCTGTGCACAGAACTAGCATTGAATTGGCAGACTTAGCGAGCTTGCAAGTCATTTCACCTGAAACACATAATGGTGCAGGGCACTGACCTTTAAACTAGTCATATGGGTTCAACAAGCTAGCTTGCTAGTCGCATCTGTTCCAAGCTAAAGATGTTCTAGGGAGTGTTCTTTTCGCTGCTGAAGTTGTGTTGGCTTCAGGCTTTAACATTGTACAGCTGTACACTTTTTTTTTAGTCTGGATTTCAGGAAATAATCAGTTGCTGGGCCAAAGCTGTACGTAAAATACTGTCACGCTTTGTTGCCGGCTGAAGAGAATTAGATAACTATTATGAGGATAGACAGCTGCCATTTTAAATCAGCCACAGCTAATGAAATTGAACTGCAATTGTTAATGTTGATCTTATTTTTGGACAAACCCCCATAGTGAAATGTAGGAATAACTGGGGTAGGTTTACTGTTGGTTACAAACCCCGCCCCCAGCTGGCTGCTCAGCACAAGAGTCTTGATTAGCCTGCTGACCAAGGGCTCCAGGCAAGGGGACATAGTTACTGTCCATCAAGGGATGACATCACAGTCTGATGGACATTCTGGTGCTAACTCATATCTCTGAACTTCCAGTGCTTCATCAACTCGATTGCAGAAATTGATTATATTTGCATATAATAATAACAATGCGTCTCATTGTTATACAAATAAACATGTCTTATCAAACTCTGATGTACTTCTTGATTACTGCCGATTGCTTGTATTTCTGCCCTTCACATTTGTAGGGCCGAATACACCTGTGTAAAAGTCCCATTAGAGATCTCTTCGTTGAACTCCTGGTGGTGAATAAAGGATTATCGTAGAGGAGGTAGTGCGCTTCTCGTCTATGATACACTTAGCAAGAACCAGTCAATAAGGAATATTTTCGAAATAGTCTAAAGACGACTTCCGTTAATTTATTCGGCAATGAGACCAGGTTGTCTGAAATGCATTATGGTCTAGGCTAGGAGCAAACCCATTCTCTATGCTCCTAAGTGCTAAAGAGCATAGAGAAGAAGGGGGAAGAAAAGCGAAATCATTCCCATTCTGTCGTGGCATTGAGTTCTCTGTTTATAGGCTTGGGTACATACCCATTCATATCAGATTCCCGGACGCATTGTGGGTTTTTCCCCCCTTGTCATGTGACACACCCTGGAGTACGACAGGCCTAGAACCTTTCCAATGTGTTCAATTTTCAACTGACTAGTAATGCAATGAAGCAACCACTCTCCTCTCCGGAAACCATGGACTATAACCAATTACTTGAGTTTGTTTGGGAATATGTGGATTTATTATTATTTTTAATGATTCACTCTGGTCCTGATAATCTGACTGGAAGTCCCCGTTATGTTTTGCTGATTGCATTTGCTTCAGGCAGAAATGAGAATCGAGAACATTCTCAGAGCCTTTTTGTGAATAAGAAAACCTCTCTTTCTCAATAAAAGAATCCTTATCTTTACATAAGCAGTGTAATTGGCACTGCACTGTCAGTTGAGTGCTGAGAGAGAGAAAAAACATTTATGTAATGTTCCATTAATACAAATTGAAAGGCCGCCTTTGTCAGAAACCCAGGTATGCACCTGATTGGCTGCAACATCAGCCCTAAAATGTGCCTAAGCTTCACGTCTTATCAGATCAGGGAGAGTTGGTTGAGACTCTTAACTTTGTCAATATTCAACTGTTTTAGAGCTCAAGTACTCAAGCAAAACCTCTGGCTGACTGTGGGAATATTTACATAATGACTTTCTGTATTGCCCTGTTGAAATCTCAAATGATCCCAGTGAAAATATTTCTCCAATACTTTCCTCACAATACATCGACAATTACGGTTATTTCTATTGCTGGGAAATGAAATATAGAATATGGTAACTGTCTGCTGGGAAATATGCTCAGCAAACACAAGGAGTAACTTAAAGAAACAATTATTGGAAACAGTTTCAGTAGAACGTGTCGTTTGTACTGTTTTAGGCTTGGAATAAATTAATTTAAAAGCAAGTACCTGCTGTTTCCTGGCTCCAAACAAAAGATATTTTTGGACCTTGCATATTAGAAAAGGGAACATTTGTGATGAGTGCAAATGAAGGTAAAAACTATAACAATGTACAAACCCCATAATGAAACAAAGAGCTAGAAACAATGTACAAACCCCACAATGAAACAAAGAGCTAGAAACAATGTACAAACCCCATAATGAAACAAAGAGCTAGAAACAATGTACAAACCCCATAATGAAACAAAGAGCTAGAAACAATGTACAAACCCCATAATGAAACAAAGAGCTAGAAACAATGTACAAACCCCATAATGAAACAAAGAGCTAGAAACAATGTACAAACCCCCATAATGAAACAAAGAGCTAGAAACAATGTACAAACCCCATAATGAAACAAAGAGCTAGAAACAATGCACAAACCCCATAATGAAACAAAGAGCTAGAAACAATGTACAAACCCCATAATGAAACAAAGAGCTAGAACATACATCATTGTATTTTCCACAATAAAGTTGTTAGTCCAAGCATTACATAAGCAGAAACTGCTACGAACACTTTTATTCAACATTGCATTTTAAATTGTATCAATATACTGTACATGGGTAACTGCAAATCCGGTCTGAACATCTCAATACAAATAAACACAATATTCTTACAGCATGTCAAGAGAGACATTTTGATCAATTTCCAGGGGTATATTTCAACAAACACCAGCATCCAGCAACATTTTGAGCTCAGCCAGACACCAGTTCTGATTTAGCAAAACAAGTCTCAGCTGATCATAGGATATTAGTCCACCAAGGCACGCACAGTTACTGAAATAAATTCATTTTGTTCTTGGTGGCTTTGCTCGGCCATAATTTACATTTAACTGCCGCCACTGACCTCACCACCTAATTTTTCATAACTGCTCTCGATTTTAGATTATTTGTTAAAAGTACAGTGGCATTAAACTGCTGAAAGCAAAACCCACTTACTCTGTGTTAAACATTGCTTGTTTTTTTTTACCTAATATTATGCTTAACGTCTTTGAGCGTTATACATCTGTACAGTAAAACACCATTTTATGCCCTAAAAGAAACTGCATGTTTTTGGGTTGTCCTAATGTGACGTGTACTTACTGTTCCCCAGAACCCTATCGATTTTCAAGTCGCTAGGCCAAGGGGAAACCCACTGAAGCTTTTAATGTGTTTTCAATTTTCCCTACAATACATTTGACCTTAGAAATGTGTAAGGTCAAGGCAGCAGAGGTTCCTCCTCCTTGATAAGTTCCTCAATTTCCAGTCTCTCCCAGTCAGCCACCAAGTTTTTATTCAGCTTTATGGCAATTCTCCTCCCTCTTCTTATTTCTGACCCTGACACAGTTCTTTATTTGACACAGTAATTTACATGGTGAATGTAGTGTTATGACACTCCTGCCATAATGATAGTTTTTATGCAGTTATAACATGGCTACGTCATGGGTATGAATGGGCATGACATCCTATCGCAGGTAGTATGTCATGGTATTGACACCGTCATTTCCATGCCATAAGGACCAGGTCAAATAAGAATTTTGCTCTTCGCATCAAATCACAATGCTTGGTTTACATCAGTGAGCACCATAGCTCTGCCAATTTTGGGCATCATGAAACCTCACATTCTCATCACTGCCTTTATGCATGCACAACATGGCTGTGTTTCCCAATAAAGCTGGAATTTCAGGCTAAAACCACGTTCTTATTGAGCACAAGATTTCCACAAAGATTTCCCCAGATCCCTTATGCAGGTGATCTCTGCAAACATTTAAGTTAAGTGTGACCCAAAGAGCACACTTCTATGCTTTGGTTCTGAAAGGGATGGAGATACAATTAAACCATTTTCATTTAGTGAAGCCTGCATATTAATACTTAAAACCAGCTCTTTCAGGTCAGGGGAATTTACATTAGTGTGTCGACTCTATGGACAAAAAGTGGAATGGTTTAATTGAATATTACCATTTCTGTTCTACTTTTCAATTAAATGCACTGTGATTTTTCAGACTGCTAAATTGACAAAACCCAGCATTACAGAAACATCCACACACACACACACACACACACACACACACACACACACTGTCATGGGTATTTGCAGCCCCTGCTGTTTCTGCGGTCGTCTTTCTTTTTGGCGTCGTCGGGACGTTCTATCGAATTTTTTCCGCCTCCGTTCCGGTATTCGTGTTTTGCCCGACAATTATTCTCTGCACCTGTTTTGCATTTCCTGTCTGCTATAAATACCTCAGGACATTCGCATTTCCGCACTTCGATATTGTCTTTGCTATGTTGACAACAAAGTCGGTAAGGTAAAAGATTCGGGACACCATCTCAGCTTTTTTCGGGGGAAGGTTGCTGAAAAGTTGAGGGTAGATGTGATGGTACGGGGGTGGGATTGGGCTCAAGCTTATTGGGGGGGTCTTGGGTGGGTTTTTGCTTAAGGGCATGGGATTGTTTTTGGGGGTGGGTCCTTTTGGTGGTTTTGTGTTGTATTCCTTTGTAAATTATGGGGTTGTAAATTCTGAGGACAAGATGCTACCAAAATAATTGGTCCGGTGATTGGGGGGGGGGGGGGGGGGTTGGGATAAGGTTTTGTGTTGTTTATGGGCTTTCTTTAATGGGAATTTGTGTGGTACTTGATTGATTTAAATGTGTTGGATGGGTTGTATTTTAGTCATTTGCTTTGTTCTGTATGAATACATTTTGATAATAAAAAAATTAAATTAATTAATAATTTTTTTTTAAAAAGGTAAAAGATTCGGTCGCTGCATTTCTGGTTCGTACGAATAGGAAACGCAGCAAGTCCGGTTTAGAGTTAGGAGAAAGATTAATTTTAGTCTTTTTCTTTTTATCCTTTGTACTCTTCTGCCAGTTACCTTTTTGTTCAGCTCGTTTTCACCTAGAGCTGTAGGTAACAGGTTCTAATTTCATTTTCATTCTCTCGCCCGTTTATACAGGGTGTTTCTTTTGTTTTGTTCCACGACCTCTTGTTACGCCTAATTATTTAGTGCGTGAGGTTCTTTTGTTAGTTATTCTCGCTGTTTATCGAGATCGCCTCAGTTTTTGGAGGTTGCTTTATTTTGCCTTGTGCTAGGGAAGTTTTGCTCCCGATCCTGTGTTATCCCAGTCCTGGTGCAGCTACTTCCACGTTTTGTGGCGTATCTCTCTTGATACGCTTTTAGAAATCCTTGTCGGTCGCGTTTGGTTCTCCGAACCTTACACTCCACTTTACACACACACGCAAAATGTGAAGTCTCTTTACGCTGGAATTTTAACAAGGTAACAATAAAATAAGTTCGAATTTGAAACCTTTTATAATGATATTTTATCATGATCACCAGAAAAAATTTCTCATTTTGTGTTTTTTTTTCTCACCTTGTGTATTTATGAATGCACTGCTTTTGTACTTGTTTATTTCACACTTATTTGTTAGTTATGCTTTTAATAAGTTGTAAACATGACTTAATAAATTAATTATTTAAATGTCTTGCAACATGACTTTGACCCTAATTTTTTAAATGTAATTATTTGTGGGGTAGCCATGCAATCTAATTTTGGCAATTTAACTTCTATGTCAATGACATGCAGGCATTTCTTCAGGTGATACCAACTGGGAGAACTCAAACTGAATTTTATTTTACTTTAACAATACAAGTAGTCTAGGATCACTCTTAAATGCTTGGTGTACGGTATCCTCCCTAAGTCACAATGATGTTAAGCTACACCACAAATGAATGGTACGAGTGATATAAACATGTACATGTTACAATGTTCCTTTCGGGAAACCATATGACAAAACCAGGCTGCTACTACTCAACGCACTGTTGCCCTACCTGCAACACATATTAATCCTTGGGAAATTAATTGGATGTTCCTTCATCTTTCACGCTCCAATTTCCTGTTATATAATTTACATTTCACTGGGTATTTGCCCACCCACTAAGGATTGCCTCGTGTTCAATATTTTCAGTCTGGTAGTCCGCTGTGAGTAATTGTCTACATCGTAATACTTCTTAATACTAATGGCGTGTTGAATAACACCAAAGCACAACCTGGTGAGAAAGTTACAAATTAAATGAAACAATGGTATTAATGTTCTGTATAAATAGATAATATCAGTGTTTCACACCAGCATGTGATAATCCTGACCTTATTTTTAAAAAAGTAATTTCCTACTGCTGTTCAGAATGTTAAGCCAGAATAATTGGTTTGAACAAAAATCAGGACACACATAGGCTGTCCAGGACTTCTGCACCCTTGGGACTATACCCCTCAATCTGTATATGAAATATATATTTCTAATAAAGCAGACATTCTCATACTTTACATTACTGTGAGGGGATCCAATGGGTACTACAATTTCATGTAATTTTATCTATGGAACATACATTTCATACAGTATAACAGAAATACACCATTACAGAACGTAGACTAGAACTTTCCTAAAATATGTTATTATGTCACAAGTGGCACTTATGCTGGAGCTATGATTAGATCAGTGACAGCTGTTGAATTCCCACGGGTGGTTCATCTTGCATAAGCACCAGGTTCAGGGTTTTATGTCAGACGGCCATAAAAAGCAAAAACATTATTATAATATGATCCATCGTTTGACCAACTGGAATATAGAATATCCCCATTGGCAACATTTCCAGAATATTGAATGTGTTAAAGAATTCACTTGACCACCGTTCTATGAGTCTGCAAGCTTTGATGCATATCATCAGTCAAATTGATAGATACCAGCTTCAGTACAATGGGACACCGAAACACGTGTAAAATATATGAAGTAAAAAAAAATTTTAAAACCCAGGGAGCTGTTTGTATTCAGTGAATGGTTCTTTTCTACTAGTATTGGTTTCAGGGTTGCCCTGTTTTCATTTAATCAGACCTCTTTCATATGTATAACACAACTCTGATTCACCTCCTCTTTTCTTGCAACATCCACAGGTTTTAACAAAAGGCACGACACAGCTAGCAGCAGCCAGGGCCCTCCTCAATCTGTTTGTCTGTATTTAAAAAAACAAAAAAACAGGAGCTGCCAAGAAAATATGTGAGAAGTGTAAAGATGGACAGTCTTCAGACACGGTTTCATGTTGCTACCAGATATAAATAAGAAAACTCCCTTTCATATTTAAATGAATCTAATGGCCGCCCCGCGCTACTTAACTGTGTTCCCCTGTGCACTGTCTGGGGCTGGCACATGCTGCATGCGAAGAGATGAGACTGTTGTTCTTCAACTGTTGATCTGTTCACTCTCTGTTCATTAGGGCTCATTAGGGGCCGCCTGGCCTGTCCCTCTCTCAGCAGGCCCCAAACTATTCAAAGCATATCATATTTGCACAAAGGTTACAGAAAGCCACAGGAAACCTTCTATTGAAAACTATCTGCTTGGAAGGAAAAAAAAAAATGAAAAGGGAAAAAAAAAAAAACTGCAAGTTTGTTCCTGCTCTTAATTATCTAAACAGCATGATGGCCTCTCTTTCTCTCGCACACTCATGCGATTGTGTTTTTCATAGAAAAGTAATATTAGATTTGGCTCAATGTTCGCTGTTCCCATTTGTGACACGATAACATAGCTCTTTGTTTGTTTAGGTTTTTTTTGGTTGTTTTTTTTTTTTTTGTTAATCCAAATTGCCTGAAACCATATTTTCCCAATATACCCAATGCCAATGGAAAACACTTTCCTGATGATTTATGTTAGCTGGTGTTATTTTATTAGATTAGACATTCCGTTCTCTAAACCCTGTGCTTCCAAAGTGGCTCCCTAGCAACAAGCCAAAGCACTGCTCTGAGTTTTATACGCCTGGCACTGTTCCAGGTTCCACTGTCTATGTTATTGATTGCTAGATTGCGAAGTTTGCATTTAATAGCTTCTGTAATGCATGACGGAATTATACTAAATTCCTCTCACCAAATTATTCATTTGCCTAACAAAGAGGTTGCTGTTAAAACCATAACCAATATATCAGTGTTCATAAGGAAACGCACTCTGCCTAAAATATAACCAACCCCCACCCGCCATGAAAAATGAGCCTGAAAATGTCAAGATACCGTTATTGTTTGAATCAAATGTAAGGGGTGAGCAGAGCAGCACAGCTGAAACCAGCCAAAATAAGTTCAACCCGCAAAATACATATTGCCTATTACTGTTGACATTCTGAACTGAAACCAAATTATTTTTTTTGGCTTGCTTCATTGTTGCTTTACAACTAGAGCCATAAAATACATCACAGTAATCGGTAAGGTTACAGAGACATTGATTTATCTGAAGACTTTCTTTTCTGTGAGAACGGTTATAGGGTTTTAAAACCATGAAAGTGTGCCTGCAATTTAATTTAAACTTCTTTGAGTAGACGGTCCTCAGTTTGACGTGTTTAAACTCATAACCTTCTTAGTGATTCAATTTGCAGAAAAGTCTGGTTGGATGCAAGCTCAAATTAGGTTTCAAAGAGCTGTTAGTCTTTAAAATTTAAGCACTGCAAGAATCAGATGTCTTGTTTACTGAGATGTATTTTTCATGAAATACAGAAATCACATTTCAGCTGAGCCCTGAACAGGATGAGAAAAAGCTTCAGTGAAAAGGATGTAGCAGGTCAAGGGAATTAAATGTCATTTCAAATGAAACCTGCAGAGCCTATATGCTCAAAAAAACCTACAACAAACAGCGAGAGATTACTGAAGACACAATGTGGAGCATTACTTAATATCCCTGATGTACTAAAAAGCAGAAAGGGGGGGAAAAAAAGACTATTTGGGATAAGCACGCCTGCCGTTTGGGAGTGAGGAGAGTGCATTTAATTGTGCATGGGGCACTTAACCTATCAAAAGATCTGGAGGGTAACTTTGAATAAACAACTGCCAACTGCGTCTATTCCAGCTATTTACAGTACATTGAACTAGGCAGGCTGATTAACAGACCATACTTATGTGAATTACAGAGAAGAAAAACACATTTATGTTACATTATACTTTAAATAATTTACATTACCTAGAATTTGTATTACTATTGATTTAAATTCCAGTGGGGAAATGGCTAGCTTCCGACAAAGTCATTTCCTCAGTTTATGATTAAACATTATTACATGCTAATTTTAATAGACAGTACACAGTGCATATATTATACAGTGCAGAAGAAGTTTATGGTGTCCATACTATGTACAAAGCACAAAATACGTCAGTGTACGTAATAATAAATGCATGCATTGTGCCCGTAAACAGGGAAAACGGGAATGTTAATATTTACTATATAAATTAAAAAAATGTTTTGCTTGTTTTCATTATGTGATTCAGAATGAACTACAACTGACAGAACCATCAGGAATACAAACAAAAAACTACAAAATGAAAAGGAAAGTGCAAAAGGACACAAAACAATGGTTCCCCTCTTTTTTCAGGTGCTGAGTGGATGAAATGATTTCAATTTTGCCCAGTGCTGGAAGAATGGCGGTGAATAACGATGTTGCTCAATGAAACCAATTAAAGGCCGTTTAGAACCCCACACAAAGGAGGGATTAGACGACGGGCAGAGTAATAAGATTGTACATAATCAATGCACTATTGTGCAATTTCCTTATTTGCAGCCTCTTCTAGAAAGGCCCTTTCAATCACTTTCCAAAGAATAAATCATTCGGATTTATAAGGCCCGTCACGAGAACATGCATATTAAATCACTCTTGATCAATTTAACAAGAGAGCTGGACCTTTTCTGTGTGTATCTGTGTGCGTGTGTGTGGAGGGAGGGGGGCAAACATGCAAGCATATGTGCAATTTATCTGGTTTGTAGCTAATCTCAGATTAAGCAGCACACCGGTCTTTAGCGCTGAACAGCGTGTAAACACAAATAGACTTACCCCCTATGCCCTTATCAGATGGCACAGTGCATCCTGATCCATTCCTCACTGGATGTCATCATTACTCAGCGCCACAGCTGGATTCAGTACAACCACTGCTCTGAGGATGAAGGCCTGGGGCCTGTTCCAGAAAGCAGGGTTACTGAGTTAGCTGGACAACTGCATTAAGTAAAACCCGGAACAGCTCTTTTTACTTCAGTCCATGTTCCAGATTTGAGAGGGTTCCGGGTTTTGCTCAGTGCAGTTATCCAGCTAACTCAGTAATCCTGCTTTTTGGAACAGGCCCCAGGTTTGGACCATAGCAGATGATATGCTCATATGTGAACCTGTCCATCGGGTTTCCATAGACGGCATGAGAAACATGACGTACCCACAGCCACTAACTTTACAGTAATGAATTACGCTGCAATATATTCCTAATATATCCAAATGCAATATATTTCACAATGCAATACATTTTAAAAACATGTACTTCAATACCTGAAAGTGGCAAAAAAAATCTGTATATTTGCCCATTTTCTGACCTTGATAACACGTTTCATTTTAAATTTATTGTAGGATAATATATTTCTGTAAGGTTATAACCACACTGCTCTGCCATTCTGTGTGGCAGTCACCAGTAAGAGTCATTTCTGTCCAGGTGGGTCTATAGACCTAGCCCCTTTTCTTCTCTAAAGTCACATCTATCGAGGATAATAAACACAAAGACACAACAGTACTCCATTCCTGCAGCTGTAAAAGCAACAAAATGCCACATAAGTCTGCAGCTGAGATGTGCGGTAGCTGGTGGGTAATTAAATCCACATGACAACCATTATTGTGATTATTCATCACAGTTTTGTGTCAAAAAATCAACTGCATTATCACACGAAAATATACATGGATAGTTTGCACCCCCCCCCCCCCAACAATGTGGATTTGTTTCTTTGTTGCGCTTTTCCCTAAGTTTCAAGGTGCCAAATACTTAAGGCTGGGGCTTGTTCCATGCGTACTGACTGCCGATAACAACAGATTACTCATTCTGATATTTCATTATGCTTGGCGAGCACAACCCATTGAAGAAGCCACGTTGCGTTTTTTTCGAGCATACTGCTTGCCCTCAGGTCAACATGAATGATGTCACAATGCTTGCCGGGGAGGTGGGAGACAACACACAGGACAATATGCACACTTCATTGGACGTTCAGAAAATTAAAAGGATACAATTACAAATATAAATCTCATAAACCATGAATAGATACATTTTTATATCAGAATTTTTATTGAAGTGGGTTATTTTATGTTTTGGGAGAGGCTATATTAATAAATTCACTATTGCTTCAGTCCCAGCATTGGATAGACAATAAAACTATTAATATCCTCTAAGGTCAGAGCTCAGAGACACTGACAATGTTTAACAGTGTATCAACTATCACTACTTCTACAAAGTATGCGAGATTCAAAGCATCTGGAACCATAACATAGCATAACAAAAACATTGCATCTGGAATTAAGAGATGATTACAAGGCACATATACATGGCTCCCCCCATATTCAAAAACTCAGACATTCCCTGTGACTAATAGATTTTCCACTCCAGCTTACACACTGCTTACAGAATTAGAAGTGTTGGCATGTGGCCAAACTTTAGTCATAAGGGAACTAATGATATGAGCAGAGAGCTGCACTGAAAAAAATAGCACATGTGCACTTCCAACAGGCCTGCAAGTAATCAAGGCATAACTAAAGAGGGAGCCTGAAATTGCTCAGAGCGAAGACTGAAGTAAAGTGCTCAATGATCCCAACTAAATGTAGCAAAAATTTTATGATAAATGAAGCATTGATTTAATTACTGTGGAATAATTTGGATTTCCAAAACGGCATTCCAAGAATAAGTATAATAAAAACAGCACAAGAAAACTTGTTCACGTCACACGTGATCTGGTTTCTCTTTTCGTTTTACCAGGTTTCTGCGTGAGAATATCCACGATTACGTTTGCCCGAAATACAGAACATGGCCCAGTTTTCTACACACAGTTGCTGGTGCTGCTTGTCAAATAGTTTGTACAGTGTTTGGAGCAAAGTAAATTACCTGCCCGTTTGAGCCAACATGGCGTCTGTTTCCACTTTCCTGCCTCTCTGCTTCTCCGTGTCGCACATATTTTGTGGATCGCACAATATCATGCCTCTACATATTAGAAGGTACAGTGCATCCGGAAAGTATTCACAGCGCTTCACTTTTTCCACATTTTGTTCTGTTACAGCCTTATTCCAAAATTGATTAAATTCATTTTTTCCCTCAAAATTCTACACACAACACCCCATAATGACAATGTGAAAAAAGTTTTTTTGAGATTTTTGCAAATTTATTAAAAAATAAAAAACAAAAATTTCTCATTTACATAAGTATTCATACCCTTTGCTTTAACGTATTTTTAAAGTATCATATTTCATATTTGGTCGCATATCCTTTACATGCTGTTACTTCCTGAAGTCTGTGACCATCAACATCAAAAAACTGTCGATATCTTATTTTCAGGTACTGTTACAAGCGATACTATAACCTCTCTGCATTTGAATGGATCTCTATGGAAATTGGGGGGTGAGACTAGATTCAGCTGTAAATTACACTGGTACAGTATGGAACACATGGCTGGCTAAATGGCTGTAAGTTATCAAGGGTCTGAGCTATCAAACGAGCCCCAAACCATCACTCTGTTGCCAGATATGGAGTAGATGTGGATGGATCACTCAAGATCATTTTTTCGTGGTGAATTTCCATTATCGGGATAATCGTGAATGTCCTCACGCGTGACTTGAAAAAGCTGTCTAGATTGAAAAAGCTGTAGATTCTTTTTATTAATGGATTTTTTTCTCTCATTGTGATTACCTGCTGGGTGTTGGCGAGAGTCTGAATCTGTCCTTGTGTTTTTCACTAAAAAGGATGTTCACAATAAAAAATATGTGTCCTATGATGCAATACAAATATTTGTTTCTTAACAAAATGTAAGGTAAAGTGATTCCAGTATGTTTTAGTGCCATTTTAAGAGTTTTAAGCATATTTTGATGATTATCGGGATAATATTGTGAATCGCAATTATTTTGGCCAGGATAATCGTGAAAGGACATGAAATTTTCATATCGTCCCATGCCTATGTTGGACTATCCTTAAATTCCTCATTCTGATAGGGAAGCCCAGTATTGGACAGCAAATGAAGTCAGAAGTTAAGCACCGATATTTCACATGTTCTGAAGCAAGAATACTGTCCTTGCAACCCCCCACCCCACCAAACATGTGTGGATAAAGGCAAGCTGCTTTCGCAAGGTTCTGTTACTGCATATGCACATGTACATGATTCACATGGTGAATCAGGAGCCGGTTGCCATTTCGTCACCATCCCCGTCACTACGAAGAAGAAAAATACAAAACTGCTGTCGCCACCTCTCTCAGTAAAGCCCTACTGTGGTCCTGACTGCCTATTTACAGCAAGGGTGACTCACGAGTCTGTGGATCTGTCAGGCTCCCATTGATTGACATCAGGGATTCGGATAGGAATTTGCGTTTCGACATGCGGTGTGAGCGAGGGTATGTACGCAAGTCGCGAGAAGAACCTTGCTGAACGCAAAGCTCATCTGAGCGGCCCCACGGCCAACTCCAACCACAGGGGCTCCCGACAAATATATAAAAAGGACAGACTTGCGTTAAACTCAGTTTAATTCTAGCTCTTCCTTGTGGCAAGAGAAACCATTAGAATCATCACAATGCCTGCCAGTGAGTCCGAGGCTGATCCTACAGTGCTAAAAGGACGTCTGTATATTACTGCCCACCAGACCCACCCAAGCAGGCAGAGGGATGCTTGCTTTCATATATCCCTAATATTGATTGGTTCCTACTTTGATTGCCACAACAAAACTCCATCACCTGAGTGAAGTATTTACCTGAAATACCTTAACTGGCAAATTCCAGAAAAACCTATTCTGGCAAATTTTATAAAACACTCCTGAAGGCCCCAGAGTGAGAATCATCTACGAAACCTCTTAACAAACTAAAGCACAGAATGATATGAAACAGAAATTGGTTCTGAAGGTTGCTGAGAATCGATGTCCCTTGTAAAGCTGTCAGCTTTTTACGGGCGGGTGAAGAGTTAAAGCACTTCACAAATAACAATTTGACCCAGGTCTGAATCACAATACCACAACAAACCAGGAACATGGTGGGAGAAATGGCAACGTTCCCCACAAAATTGTACTGAAACAGAATTGATATCGCTTCAGCTGATACACCAGATGAGCACAATATTACTGTTAGCCCAGCACCTCCACCTTAGTGGATTGGGAGACTCAATGATGCAGTGAAACTCAAATGATGTATTACAATGAAAATTTCAGCCATGAAAGGGCAGGTATAGGCGGTGCTCTAAAATAATTATAGTACAGTGGCCCTCACCTGAGAATGGCATTCCGATTTTAGACAAACACATATCACAAGGGCAGGTGGTTCAGCCAAACACACTGTAACTATGTTGCTGCTTTAACACCGTTATTGCAACACACCCTTCATTAGCTGTTGGTCACCAGTAAACCTCTGCCTTCACTCCTTCAATAGAACGGATGATTCTGTTTAGTGCATAGTTGAGAAAAGGCTAAATAATGACTCACACATTTTACTTCGATTGAGAACAAAACCTTCGCCACTGAGCTGTTCAGCTAAATATTTTTAGGACCATCCAAGCTAATTACTCACCACTTGCAGCTGTGTTTTGACCTAGCTGTCAGCTTCAGTAGATGCACAGTGATTCCCTGAAAGCTGTTTCACGTAATTATTTAAACACACCGTATTTAGGTACAATTAGCAACTGCTGCTAATTCTGCATCAACAGGGGTGGGTCTTGAAATTTATGTTGCTTTCCCCAAGTCAATTTTTCAACACAGCTGACATTTACAAAAGAAAATATCATAAGTTTTTGTACTGACATGGGGAAAAAAAAGATTTCTAATAATTCCTTATTGCTATGCAATGTCAACAAATTCCAAATGAGGTTGTTCCTTAACTGAAACTTTGGAATGAGTATAACATACTGGAATTCAAATTATGAACAACCTTTTGCAGAGAGGAAAGCACACCACTCTCTGAACAAAAGTTATTTTACACGTCGGTCCCATGTAGCTGCTCAATTCATGATTTATTTCCATTAGCAATTGCGCTTTCTCCAACTGAACGCGAGCTGGCCGCTGAATTATCCCTTTCTTTCTCTTACTAAAGGGGATTTGGAGGATTCAGGATTAATATGAATCACTGCATTTACTGACCAGACAGGGCTGATGTGGCCATTAAGAACCAACTCATTAGCATTATAAAAACCTACACATGTATAATAAGGCACTTGTGTGACAGCCAATAAATCTGTAAACACATTTTGTTTCCCCAGCTATTGATTATTTATGTGGTCTTAGCTCAATGTGTAGGTGAAAAAAGAGCCACCATTGATTCATACATTAATCTCTGTATAAGAAACTACAAAAGCTGATTCAAGGGCTACATAACATTTGAAACAAAGCAGTGTGCAAATGGAAAATACTGGAATAGGCATATAAACCTCAGTCTCATCAGTTACTTCTCTATAAGTGAATCCACCAAGTATAATGTTTTGTGTGTGTGTGTGTGTGTGTGTCTACTGCATTTGTTTTGCTTCTCGTCTTAACCCTGACAATCCAGATGGCTCCTTAAATGGAATTGAATGTAACATGTACAATAGTTCTGAAGGAAGCGCATATGTATTGTGGTGTAAACTGAGCCCAAAGCAACATACAGTTCTTTGAGGGAGATTTCAAGGCTTGGAATTCCTCTGTTAGAGCAAATACAAAACCCAGTACAGAAAATGACACATTTATGACCCAATAAACTTTACATTGTGGCTTTACATGGAGCTGAGAAGGACTTGGCAATAGCTCTAGGCATGTTAAAGAGATCTATAAATAAGTGTTATACTGTCTTTAACCTCATCTAATACTGTACAGTAAATGTACCCACAACCTTTAGCATGGATGTGTAGTTTTTCCTTAGAATAAAAATAGTTTTTAAGTTCCTCATTATTCACAAGTCAGACTATGACAGAAAGAATAGAAATTAAAAAAGGAAACACTTCCCAAGATGAAAATGTCATCCACAGCAGCAAAGTTTTCTGCAGTTAGCGTTCTAGCACTACGTGTTACATATGGCTAAGTCTTACGAGCTTTCTTGAAGCCAAGCGATTCATGTACAATATGGTGTGTAAATATTTGACTGAGATCAAAACCATGGAGAAAGATCTCTCCGAGTCTTCAAGTCGTTTTTTGGACGTTTTTCAAACTTAAGCATCCAGCATATAGCTAAATCGTAATTGTCGATGAACATGACAGCACAGTGTAGATAGAATAGGGAGAAAGAGAGGGGAGAGAAATGCGACAAAGGTCGCACGGCTGGATTCGAACGTCGCAGCTCGCAATGAGCATGTGGGCACTGCTCCACAGGCTATGCCACCGAGAGACCACAGCATTTCATTTTTCAAAAGGAATACGGTGAAGGCCTTACCTAGCTCTGCCTTTTCTTTTAAAACGTCTTTGAAGTTGAGGCCGCTGTTGAGTGTGGACTCCCGGTACTTGTGCAGGGCCTCGCGGCGGCCATTGTTCCCGAGTTCCCTCAGAACTGAGGGCTTCAGGGGCACTGCCCTCAGGCCATGCCTCCACTGTGACACGTCCGAGACCGTCCATTTCACTAGGTTGTCCAACTTTACTATGACCTTCTCAGAGACGGCCACAATCTCGTCCTGCAGGGGAAAACAGGCGTGGCGTTAGCCTGGTTGACAGGTGAGTGTTAACCAGAGGGTACATTGCTCACCTGCTCATTATTTAGGTTTACATCTTAGAGAGGGACTAGTGTCTTGGGTTTCCTGACTCATATTGGGAGAATTTGGGTGAGTAAAATAAAGATTAAGCAAAGGACGATAAAAATAACACAATTACGCCAGGACTTGCTGTTATGTAAACGTCTGTGCAGTGACTTTTTGGATGGCACCGCCTAAACTAAGTCCAGTTGAGGTTCATATCAAGAAACTCTTTTGTTGTTTCAGTTCCGGGATTTCACATGATTACCTGAATTGCACTGGCTTATGCTCCACACATAATGCAGAAGTAACTTGTGGTTTATAAATTCACAGAGATTGTAATGTCATGTATCACTAAGTGCAAATTTCATGTCGGATAGTTCTGTAAAACTAGTCCTAATTTTGCCTGGACTGCAGTATTATTTATGGTGTCTTTAGGGTGAACCTGTCCATGCAACACAAGAAAGTTGCAGAATACTTTTCAGTGTTGTGGCATCTTGCTCATGTGCTCAAAACGTTGACCTTCAGGCAATGAAATCATAATTCAAAACCGCACAGAAAAGGCGAGGCTGGAAAGTTAGACCCTGAGATGCCTTGAACCAACCGTGTGGGTGATGTTGTCTAGAAGTTCCCTCTGTGGCATTGTGATAGTGGAACTATGCTGCCCTAGAGACCTTTGAATAATGCTGGTCTCCAGTTTCCAGCAATAATCAACAACAGATAAAGGCTTATATGACTCCTGGTTGCCTGCAATGTAAAGGAAAAAAACCATAATCTCATTAAAATTAAATGAGAAGTAAACCTTGTGCTTTAATGCTATAGCCTTCGAAAGAGAAATTGCTATGCCAGAGGTGTCCAATCCTATCTGAAAAGGGCCGGTTTGGGTTCAGGTTTTTGTTTTTGCCCAGCACTATGACATATGATTCAACTAATCCTGGTCTTCAATCAAGGCCATGATAAATAGAGTCAGTTGTCTTAGCGTTGGACTATACGTACAAACTGTGATTGTCTCACTGGGAAAGAATGCTTTCAGCTTACTGTAGAATACACTTTATGGACAAAATACAGAATGAACAGAAAAAAGAAACAGAAACAGATTTTTTTATTTTTTTTTATTTGGTGTTCACAATAACATCCAGGTTAATTTATATATCTGTACCGTTGACCTTTTCTCCCGCTTAAATATGAAATGTAACATATCAGAGCTGAACGTGAAAAAAAACAGATAGGTTGGGTGTGACGGCGAAAACGAAAGTGAGACGGGTCAAAAGTAGCCCCGTTACCTCCCCAGATCCCACTTCTCTATTCCACTTCTTCAGAACAAACATTGCACTCTATCTTTACCCTTATGTTACGTTCTACTGGAGATGCTTCCTCTGGAGATTTGGCCCAGAAACCTAAAAGGCATGGCTTAACAAATGAACACCACAAAATGCTCTTTCACAATAGTTACCACAGAAATTAATTTGATCTAGCAGACAAGCCAACTTTCCCTATAATTCAATCTATGATCTCTTTCAAGACACCTCCACCCTAAAGTGGTATCAAAATAAAAAAATTTAAAAAAAAGTTTATAGAAGGCACATCTATCCTGTACTGTTATGAGAGAAAAATCTATTTTACACATGTAAAATAGATTTTGAAATAACACATTTTGAAATCCAAAGGCATGATTATCCATACCTGATTAATGTCAGCCTTGGCCAAGGTCCAAAACACTACGCTTTTAACTCATGATGCTGTATCAAACATCAATTAGCGACAGCTGCCAAAATAAGCACATAAAAATAACAAGAAAGTGATCTGTTATTAAACCAAAAATTTGCATGCAATTGAAGAGAGGCCAAATATGCCACATTTAAAAATGAAAGTAAAAGTAAAACAAAGTAGAGTTTTGCTTAAGTGAGATTTATTTGGATACAGTTTTCGGGAGCAACACACAAATGTGTACTTTATTCAGTCACTCTGTCTGCATTAATATTAGGGAGATTACCTCAAAGGTCAAAGGTTACAAATGAATAGCTTGACTGACGGATGATAATAATGCTCTAATAATGCTGCAAAGCAATGAAGAACCAGTTGGGTTACATCAAAATAAGATTACCATATATCAGTGAATTTGACAAAACTGCATACGAGGGCAATGTGTTAATTTCAAATCCTTTGCTGAAGCACTTGGATGAATATTCATCAATCATGGACATATGGATCACAGCACATATTTACCATGCCTGCATATCCTTTTACAAAAAGGCCAGATTTTATTAGTGTTTTAAAAAACCCTGGTTTGATTTTTACAATTTGCAAAACAGTCTTTTAAAACCACCCATTAACACAATGGACATGTGGCCGTGACATTGACTTACACATAAATGCAAGTGTTCCATTTTTTTTCTCTTAGAGACATAGTTTGGCTAGTTCAGCAACTGCTAAAATCATTGTACAAAGCCAATGTTTCAAATCCTCTAAACGGATGACAGCTTAGTTGCCACTGAGTTTCAAAACAAGGTGTGTCCATGTCAGTTTAAGGGTTTGCATTCGTATTAAACAAAAAAAAAAACTTGGACATTATTAGTATGCCAAGTTAGCCCATTCTTGGCTTCTTTATAACAGCTATTAATGGTATTATGTAGCGTGTGCGATTCTAATATTATTCTATGTGTTATGCATATTATCATTTAATTTACAATATCAGAAGGTCTAAAACTAATAATAACACACATTAAGTTGAACAAAGGATCTAGCTGGTACCAAACCATGCAGTATATTAAAACAGTGGTCACAAATGGATGTTGCACTGAAAATTTTCCTCTCCACTGATGCCAGGGTGAGGTCACTGCTGATTTTCACACCTTCTAGAATGCCTATTGAATTACTGACATGGTAACAAGACACACCCTGAGGATGCCATTTTGCAAAATCAAATAATCAATCTTCTTTCCTGATAACTGAGCTTGCCCACATCTGAAAATTAAAAAGATCACACTTGTCATCAGAGTATATAAATGCAAGTCCAATCAAAGCAGCTGTTGAGCGTAAACAGAAGGGATAAATATATCTGAATATAATCTGTATTGCTATTCATATATAAAATATACCGTGTGGATAGCTGACCAATCAAAAATACTATTTGTTTTTTGGATTGGATTTCCTTTATTGGATGGATTTGTAAATTCTCATGAGAAGAAGTGATTTAGTTTAAAACTGTATACTATATTAATTTTTCATATTCCAAATTTTTACTTGATTCCCAGGTTGCAGACTGGCCACATGCAATATTCTACCCCTTTACTACAGAAGGCTACTGCTAAAACTTCTAATTTTAATTACATTTTAAAATATTCATTTTAAGGTAGACTTCAATTTCATTCTTTTGCATTTTTTTTGCCTTTCTTTCAATTGACTTGTATCGGTGATCTCCCTCATCAATTGATCACATCCCACAGCAAAGAGTAACCTATGCTTGTAATTAAGAGAAGCCTCGTAATGGTGTGGCAGAAATATGCTTTCAGCTACATCTCATTCTGATATTAATAATTCAGTTATAACTGTTGTACAATCAAAATGCAAGCTGGACTGCATGCTGTTTGTAAGATTGTGACAGTGATGCATTAATTTATTCATGGTTATTCCGTGCTATTAAATGAATGCTTCATGTATTCTGCTTTTAAATGTACCGTATATAATCTGGGAATACTGATCCTATCTTGGTTACAAACGCTGGGATGGAACACGTCTCCATCCAAATCTCATGTGTCCTGTGATCATTTGTGTTTTAACAAGAAAACTGTGGTATGCAGTGATCACAATGTGGGTAATGACCAAAATCTGTGAATAATTTACATTTGTTCTAATAAGAAAGAAATTTGCTGAAGGGCAATTTTCACACTCTAGTCAAGGAGCGGTTAAGTTTGTTTTTTGTCCCCCCCCCCCTTCAGAATTCCAGCCATTGTTTGAGACATGTGTCATGTGGTTTGTTGCATATGGTCCATATAAAATACATATGGTCATTAATATTTGCCACTTGTGTCCTAATTTTAGGAATACCCCCACGGGGATTTCGTGCCGACTCAGCCGTTAATGTCACATTAAAGAATGTTACCTTTTAAAAGAAAACATAACAGATTATCTCATTTAAGCTATAAATATATCCCAAGCACATGGGCCTTTGCCAGGCAGTAAAAAAACAAGAAAAAAAAAATTTCTGGACTCATGCCACAAATTTGTTCCATGATAACAGTGTTCAAGTGACAACCCTCATGACATGCTGCTTTGTAATTCAGAATAATAGCTGAGAAAACTAATTAGATACTGCTCACTTCTCCCCAGTCCACCTTGTATTCTGATTACGTTAAACCAAATTGAAATCCTAAGGCACAAGTCAGCCCTAATATTAAAATGGTTGGAATTCTAAATAGGAAGCTATAAACTGTGGTTCAGAAACTGGATAGGAATCTATAATGCAGCAGCCCCTAATTAGAACAATTACACCAGATACGTACATTATTGTACATTATTATGCCATTTAGAATGACCAATGCTGACACTTCTCAAATTAAGTCTTTACCATTTCTAATAACAGAATATACAGATTTGTTTTTTTCTCAGCCTTAGACTAAATAATACTACTACCTCAAAACAATAATATGGAAAGTCCACCTGTGCATGGTCCACCAGTTCATTAACATATCCCAACACCAAAAATAAATGAAGCATATCCAATCTCCAAGTTGAGAGTGCAGCTACTGTTACATCCACTGTTGTTGTCGTTCTTATCATCATAAAAAAAAAGCTGAGCTACACGAACAGAAATAAACTTTAATCGGTATAATCGACCATGTTGCTTCCTGTAAAAGAAATGGATTCTTGCTTGCTCAGTAACAGAGTAGTTGTTTGAGATGTTTTTGGCAGGATAGTCAGTTGGGCAAAGTGAGAGCAGCACATGTATTAATGAGAGTGTAATGTTGCCCTCTCAAGGTTCACCAGCCTTAGACTATACGGGTAGGCAGGCTGCCAGAGAAGGGCCACTGCAGGCTGGTTGTGCTTCCTGTCACCGCTCTTTTCGCTAATGAATGACAATGTCAAACCAGAGAGGAAATGACATCGCCTGGGTCTACTGAAGTAAGCCACCTGCTTTCATTATTCCTTGTAATATTGCTCACTGCTTCAATTTCTGCACTATATTCAATGCCTCTCTGGCTTCTTGGACATACATATATGACTTACATATTTGACTTACAGTACAGTGCATATTGGATTTCAAAAAACCACTTCCAGAAAGAGTGATTCAATTAAAAGCTATAAAATGAATGGCAATAATTAATTACAATTCTTTATTTTTATTTTAAGTACATCAAGAAGGAATGGTGCTCATTATTAGAAAGTGATTAAATAAAATATCATTTTATATAGTAGAAAGTATTTTTTTCATCTATACTGTTGCTTGATTGTTTTGATTGACAGTTTTTTGTATGCAATTAATTTGTTGTGCTTAAAAGCACATGTAATGACACCTAGTTCCCAGTTAGCTAGATAGTAGCAATGTGCAGTGAACAAGCCAGTGAGCTACATGCTTCTGATAGTACCTACGCACACAATTAGGTTCTAAGGTTGTCATGGGCTGAGCAGAGTAGGTGGTATAAGGTCTCCGTCCCATTAACCAGATCTATATTACTTTCCACTGGTTCCTGAACTATGACCACGGCCACCAGAAACTACAACTATGAATCCACCCTTTTCAATCAATTTGAATTTACAAAGCAAGTGGATGGGGTTGCCAGATTGTATGTGATATGATATATGAACTGGGAGGTTTCAGAATGAAACTGGATGGGAGTCATGGCAGATATAAGTCTTGTAATGAGACTTAAAATCTTTTTTTTTCTCAAAAGTGAAAAATATTAGCTTGTTTTAAGTTACTTTTCGCTTGACAAGTGAAATTATCTTAGCCCACCTGCAAATCTTTAAATGTGTAAAACTATATCACCCCACTAGCAGATAGTTTGTCTTATTTAGCAAAAGAAAGTATCAGTATAAGAATCTAAAGTCGAAATATAACATTAAAATGCTTGTTAAGATTTGGTTTGTGCAGTGTAGCTAACACATTTAAAATCACTTCACTTTTCTGGTGCAAACACCAAACTAGTTATTCTGTTTGCAATGTAGATGCAATATTAGCTAAAAGCTACACAAATCACATGGCTCAGACACAATGCAAAAAGCCATCCAGTACACACCTCATGTATTGACATGTTAATATACGCTAACTGAGGTCAACGGCCCAGCTAGCCAGCCAAAATGCCAATAACATTTTCTTAAGGGAATTTATTTCTGTGACTTCCAACACTTCTAGTGCCTCCTGCTGACTTAATCACACATTTTGTTTAATTGAATGATCAAGCAGTTTATAGGGCTCTTAACGAGCCAATTGGTATCATTACAATAGATGGCCCCATTTAAAGTGCAATCAAGGCTGGGCATGTAGAGAGATCACACTCACAATCATAGAATTTACACTTAATATTTTCAACTGCTGAGGCTAACAAAGTTCTAGAGCTTTGCCAAAATGAAATGCATGACAGTCCGTCTACAGTATAGGCGCCATGCATGTTTTTCTCAAATTAAATATTGACAGGGCAAACTGATTAAATAAATATACTTTCAAGCCTGAAGCAGGAAAAAAAAAGGTTTTGAGAGATGAAGCGAATGCTGAACAAAGACACAAATTAACATTAGAGGAGGACAATCTGTTCTACATTGTCTCCGTCCTCTCCCTCTCCTCTCCCTCCCCTCTTCTCTCCTCCACTGGAGCTGTAGTATCTGAAGGGCCTCAAAATCTGCTTACAGCTGAGTAGTAATCAGCGTTTGCAATTTACCAAACGACAGGGGTCATATCCAACTTTGCACTTTGTTAAACGACCAAGACAATGACTATTTGGTGCATTTTAAAAATATGGGCAAGTGATTAACTATTTAGTACTGCCTTTTTGAAAATATGTAACAAAATTCAACAAAGTACTCTAATTAGTCCACTTAACAGCCCATAATGCAACTGCATTTTGAGAAAGTGGCAGGCAATTGTAATTGTACTGGCAAAGGACATTTTTGTAATAATATTACAGTGGTGCTTTCTATATTATGTAGCTGTTAGTAATGATAATATAAATACTGATATAAGAAGTAAAGAAAAAGACAGTTGCTAATAATAATTTATCATTTAGGTCATATTTATTTCAGTTATTTGATTGCAAGCTCTCTTTGACACATGGTAGAATCATTTAGAATATCATAAACAAGGTATTATGGGTGGTCGATCAATTTGTTTTGTGTGTGTTTTTATGTATTTACAATATTTTAAGTGACAAGCAACTCCCATGCAAGCAAATATGAAACCCGTTATGTGTGTGTACGTGTGTGTGTGTGTGTGTGGGGGGGGGGGGCACACATTGATGTCACTCATAAAATCTGAAATGTTCTTCAGGTGGTAATATGAGAAGGACACCAGGTTAAGTTACATTAAATTATTCAGCAAACATAACATTCATAGGTGGTCAATACTACGTTCTGTAATACATATATCAAGTCGGATAATATAGCCAATGATACCACACTGTTCGTGTAATGCTAATCCTACGTTAAGTCAGCTCTAAAGTACATTGTACTGTAGTAGTACACCCACCTATTGGGTTCATATATACTGTTAGAGCTAACACTGACCATATCACTGTAGGCTATCACCACATCATGTAAACGTTATACATCTGGGAAGCAAGTAATTCACATCGTCATCTTGAGGGTTGAGGGGGGGTGAAAAGTCGTTGGGGAGTACAGAGTAGATCAAGTAGGCTACATTATGAATCAGCAGGTACCACAGTATTATTTTCCATTGTTGGTGCACAGGGGTTAAACGGACAAAACATTCTCCGCTAAACGTGTTCTGAACGCTACGCTACTTTTTGTTAAATATGTAGTTAAATATTCGCATCTCGCTAATGTCGTCTGCACTTGGAACCTGTTGCATATTATGGAAAGGAAATTTGATTCTTAACTCTTCGCATGAAAACAGAAATAACCGCTTGTCTCCTCAATCTGTCGGTTCGCAGTGTTTACACAGCTCGCTCACGAAAAAAATGTTTACACTTTCATTAAGCTACCTACGTGTAACAAGCAGTCTTAGCTATCTGTATAATCTATATTGAACTTTGCAACAGAGAATTAAGATAATCCAAACATATCCGGACTGGCTCTCACACGCTTAATCCCCCGATCAGGACATCATATTTCTTTAATTACAGAAGCATGTGTAAGAGGGAAAATGTAACTGCACCGCTTTGACATAATAACCTTCATAAATGTCACGCGCTCCCTTTAAGGCATAGAATCAAGCTGCCGTTATCAGATTGCCATTATTAATCGTTGCAGACCGAAAGCAGTTGAATGCTTACATAGAAAACGACCGTTTACAATACTTCTTGGCTGGAGCTGTGTAATTTCTGACTTGCACGGTAACCATTCGAAGTTGTAAATTAAAACTGACGGATCATGTTTTATGGATTAAGTGCGAATGTTTTTCTAACTGTTAAACATGTTGGTGCTGGTTGGTTACATGTATGGTTAAAACTACGCCCGGACAGATCTAGAGACTTGAATGTGGGCTATTGCAGTAAATGTCATGTATCATCTTATTACGTCGACTCTTAACATGACGGCTTCTGTTATTACATTTAGCTCCATTTCGTAATTTCCGCTCTATTTTACATAATAGAGCTCTTCATCTAAAAAGACAATTTCAATAACTACTGAACATAATCGAGTCGGGTAGGCTATAGCATTTCACGATATAATTATCCTACAACTCATTAGCCTATAATAACCTTCACAAAACAGACCGGTAAAATGTAGCCTACAGTTACAGACAAAACCCTTGAACTGCTATTCCTATTTTTTACGAAGTCAAATGATACCATAGGAAACAATATAGTCCTCCATACGTTTATTTAAGCTCGACCCACTGTTTCGCTGATAAAGCAGGCGGAGATCTCAAGCGCATGATTTGGTACGTGCTATGTGGCTTTACGTCATTGCAAATTTAAAGTAGACTCGATACATATAGGTCATATATCCCCAATGATTCAGTTGAAATTATATGAAACACCATTCAAAGCAATAATGTAAACATATAGCTTAAGCTGTGAATAAACACCATGAGATATTTGTAATCACCTCTCCGTGACTGACGGTTCTTCCCTGGGGAGTGTCTTCTGGTAGAAAATAAAGTTTGGAGCTAGATAAGAGTTGCTTGGTTGTCCTTTCTTCCCACAACAGCTGGAGCTCCGCTATGCAGATTGGATCTCCCGGTTTACATCTCACAAAGAAAAAGTCGCCCAGGGACAGAATTCTTGGTTTGTCTTCAAGGTGAAATTTAAATGCCTTATAGAAAACGTAAGGTCCGTGCAAACCACAAGGTGAGCCGACCCACTGCGGAAACGATAATAAACAGTTAATTCAATAAATTATCACATTCCCATTCAATAAACATACAATCTAAACAAACGACTTGAATTAATTAATTTATTAATTCGTGAGTGAAGAATGAATGAGCAAAAATTGTTTCAGGGAAGAAGAGAAAGACATGTAGATTATACGATTTTAGAGATGAAACGATGTATTTTCATGTTTGCTAACATTGCATATTTTGTAATAAAAGTTTCTTCTTAATTTCAGAGTTACTAAAATTACTGCTATGTATATGTAAACGCAGGTGTATCATTAACGCTATCAATATATCAAAAAAATATAAAGAGAATTGCTAATACCTTAAGTGAGTTGGGCTCCATCTCGACGTTCTGAATTGATTAAACACAACATTCTCTCCAAACTTGTTGGCTTGAATGGATTGCTAACGGTCCTGGAAGGATACAATCTTTCCTCCGCTACAGCTGTTACACCCTCAATATGAAATCAAGGCAGCACCGATGCAATACCACAAAAATGCATACTATGTTATCCAATTTTTTGCATGTGTTTATTTTTTCAAAATCCGTGACTGTTATTCAGCTCAATCGCATATCGTTCGCATTAAATTCAAAATTACGAGGGAACATACGTTTCTGGGTACGTTTATCTGTATCGATCCAATCTTAAAATGCAATTAGCTTTTTGTTTGATGATAATTTACTTCCAATAAAAAGCTACGTGTGTTTAAATGTTTACTACGTTTACGCAATACTTTTAAATAGCAAAATTGTTACTTTGTTATTTTAAGTGATGTGATTAACGAAATATATAGCGTACAGGACCTGTGTCGAGGACGACTGTATGTATAATAGAAAGAACATTTCCTGCAGAAATTTGGGGGCGCTCTTCTTCCCTTTTTTCCAGTTATCCGTGTAGCCTACTGTAGCAATTTGGCCAGAGTTTGACTTTGTGCAGGGCTATGAGTTGAAATATTTGATTTTAAAGTGTTGGTTTATGCGTTAAACGCATTCACTGCTTCGTTTCGTTTCATTGTAATCAGATAGCTACTAATCTGTAGGTCACCACTGTTCGCGTGGAGAAGAAAGCGTCTCAGCAGTAAATGGGCTATGTAGCCTAGCCTAGTTACAGGCAAAACACGGAAACAACGGGCAACGTCGAATTACTGCCATAATGTTTATAACATAAATATTGAATCACTGTAATAGATAACCAAAGGTTTACAGCTTACATTTTGGGAACCTTGTTGATTTAATAAATAAAATGTATTAATATTAGGCTACACGATTACAAACATCTAACTGCAGCAATGGGCTAACCTATTTTTACGAGGTTATTTTACTGTAGCGTAGCCTAATTATCTCCTATAACCTAAAATAGCATCGTGTTTGTTTAAATACAATTACAGCGCGCAGTTTACATGTTAAATGACACATTAGCTTCAAAACCCGTGACATAAGACATATTTATGTAATATTGTTTTCAAGCCTTTGTTTAGGCTACATGCATATAAAATATGTGACACATCGCGAAGGAAGCAGCAAACCTCTATTAATATGGACCCAGAAAGCCAACGACAACCAGACCAATTGGCTGTTTGATTTGATTTTGTTATAATGAAAATGACTTTGGGGTACTTAATGGTTGTATCGGAGCGTGACTTGTACCATGCAGTTTTTATATACAATGCAGAGCAATTGCGATGACAAAACGAAAGTTAAAACATATTTAATACAGTACCCCCCGGATGCACTGCAGTAGTTATGCGGGCTATTTTTATACCTTATGCAATGTGTTGTTTGAAGTCACGAGGGGTACCGATGAACAACGAGCTCAATGCGTATGCGTGCTTCCAATAAATCGATTTGCTTAATACTTTTAAGAACTGTTCGTGTTCACTTTTTAAATGATGTCGATTACCGTCACGTGATGTTCGAAAAATGTAGCCATTAACGTGCAAGGCGGTGGAAAAAGTAGCAATAATAACATATAGAAGGGTGTTGATTAGAAAGAGTGTGACAAAAATGTAATTAAGTTAAGTGTTGCGAGGAGATTAAATAAGCGAGACAGACATAAGAGCTGTTCATGCTGTAGGCTAATGGAATATGGATGACATTAGCCTACGTTCAATCCACTGTTCTTGTCAAATATTTCAGACGTCTGCGTTATTATTCAAGTGTATTATTATTATTATTATTATTACTATTATGCTGATGATTATTAATAATAATACCTGATTCTACATCAGGTTGAAGGTGATATGAATATTTTTTGTGTGTTTGCTTTGTTTTGAAGAAATCAAATGAATAATATTGGACTTTGAGACCAATGCAAAACAGTTGCACTGATCTGTTTCATTTGAGCCAGTGAGAGAGTTAGCTTTCAAGGTCCCTCTCTGCATGCTAGACATCAAAGGGTCTCACACACGCACACAGGAGGGAATGAAAAGAATGTTCCTGCACAGCAGTATTACTAATGATATTAGATAAATACGTACTATAAATATACACGTGTGTGTGTATCAAGCTGTCCAATTATTAGTCTAGTGCTCTCATTTGCAAATGTGTTAAGGTTTCCTTTTGATTTAGATAATACGTTTTAATAGAAAATGAGACACGGAACGCTACACCTTTTCATTAACACTTGATCCCATTACCACAACAATGCTGGAGAAAGAAGTCTCCCTCTAGTTTTTATCCTTGCACACATGCATACATCACTATAAATCAACAGCAAGTAGCAAGATTATAATTATTAAACAATAGGTTACGTAACAGCTATTTCACTTCTACACTTATATAAGTCCTGCTGTTTCTGCTAATTATTAGCTTCAGATATCTAAGGCTGATAATAAAGGATGGTATAATTGCATGGGATAATGTGATCTACAGTTCACATCGCCTGTGTATAGATCTTCTCTGCAGAATAGGTTTATCCTTGTGGGTGACTATATGAGTGTAGCAGATTGATGGCCTAATCTTTCTCTTTTCTGAGCTGCTGAGAAAATGTGTAGTTTGAGGGCTTGTGGTGAAATTGAGAGAGAGAGAGAGAGAGAGAGAGAGAGAGAGAGAGAGAGAGAATGCGCTTGTGTATATCTTGGCAGAATAAACTAATCATCATACCAGGGTGAACAAAGTCAGAATGATGATTGAACATGCTTTGAAAAAACATGATTGATCTGAATATAAATGCATTCATCATACTCATTAATGCATTTAAAAATGTTTTTAAATTTACATTAATTAAATGTAGCCACAAGACTGACACATTTCTGGGGTTTGCATTTTTATTTACAATTCTATTGGTATTCAACATATGTACTGTTGAAAATTCTCTGTCACAGATAGTCTTTGGAGGTTTCCAAACCTGTTTTGAATTTAGAGTGGGTCTCCTGGGTGGTCACACAGGCTTTTAGCTGAAGTAATTTATAGAACTGGAGCAAGGGAGCAGCATCAGCATTTTTCTACTTTTCTAATTGAAGATAATATGTAAATTAAGCTATTAGACTCCACACTGCTCCCAGTGGAAACATGTATATTACACTCAGAAAAAAAGGTACAAAAAATGGCTAAAAATGTAGAAACACTTGTCACTGGGGTGGTACCCTATAGGTACATAAAATTGTACCTCTAACCAGAAATACGTAATTCATTTTTACTTTTTTTTTGTTGCCTGTAATAGGTACTTATTAGTACACAAATAGGACATTGTACTTTCATGGTACATTTGGGAAATTTGTTAAAGAACAAAAAATGTACCTCCAGTGTAGCTTTATTTCTGAGAGTGTACACAAATTGCATTGCATTGACATGCAGTGGACACAATTCAAGTTACTGCATGCTGACAGGGAAAACATTCACTAACCATTCAAATAATAAAAATAAATAAATAAAAGTCAACATTTAACCCTACATGTGCAGAGAATAGTTGATGCACGATGTATGCTAGGGAGTGAGTTTGACATGCCATGAGGAGATGCTCTGGAAGGTGTGCCTTTAACTGTTATGCACCACATTTGAGTACAGCACTGTCATTCCAGTAGCAGCCGTGGGAGCTAAATATGGCCCAGCAGTGATACACTCTTAGCCCTTTGATCATTGAGAAGAAGAAGAAAAAAAAAAGCAATTCAAATGTGTTACAAATGCAGGTCTGCATCAGCAAAGTGCTAGTATTCTCTACTGCTGGCAAAATCATAAGTAACTAATAGCTATGACTATATTAAGAATATATCTACTATGTTTACTCACATACAATGCATCTTATTCATAAATTGTTTTATATATTGTTATTGGGAAATGTTTGACTTGTATGCATAATTTTTTATAAGAATCTGGCCCCCAGGAAGAAGTACGTATTTTAAGAATGCTGATGTACAATATGCTCTCACAGTGGGCAGGAGATTTAAAATAGAAGAAACACCTCATGGGAAATGCAGTTATTTATGGTTGCTCCATGGAGTGAGGGATGGGGGATAGCTGAGTCGGGGTGGGGTGAATTTGTGATATGTGTGAAATATGGTGTCAATTTAAGCATGAAAGTAGATATCAAATACCTTTGTGATATGGATGTAGAATTGGAATAAGTAAATCTTCCTTTGTCTTAAAAATGAAGAATTTGATTGCAAAGAACCCAACCCCCCCCCCCCCCCCCCCCCTAATCAATCGTCAACAACTCCCTCCGTTCCTCAGATTGAGCTCAGACCAGAATTTTGAACGCCCTAGGAAATTAATTCCCCTTCCTTTTCCATGTTCATCCCAACACATGCCTCAAAACTGATGATGAAGGATTGAAAAAAATGCTATCAAAATCATTCATGTTACGAGAACTGATCGGAACCACTCATAGACACTAAAAGTAGTAGGAATAGGCTTTATTCGTAGTCGACAGAAAAGGGTCAATATCCAGCAAACAGAACAATACAGGTAAGGCAGGCTCGTGGTCAGTTCCAGGCAGGGGTCAACGTCCAGCGAACAGAGCAATGCAGGATGAGCAAAAGCGAAGTCCGGGAACAAGCAGGGGTCAGAACTGGGAAATCCATCAGAGCAGGGCTAGGATGGGGAGGGGCAGGTAGGCAGGAGGGCTGGACAGGAACAGTCAGGACAGGAGCAGGCTGGACAGGCAGGAGAACAGGAACTGGACTGGTAAACAGGACTGGACACAGAAACGAGGAGCAGGCAGGGAACAGGCAGGAATAAATCACTGGAAAGTAATGAGACGCAAACACAAGGCAGGGCACAAGACGATCTGGCACAGAACAAAAAAACAGAGGAGACTCATAGCTTTTCATAGCTATTCATAGCTTCATAGTGCTTCTCATCTGAATATGCAGAATGTCAAAAGAGTACAGAGTGGCTAACACTGTGACTGCAAGGTGCAGCTTCCCATCTTATATGAAACATTGTTATTGTACTGTTCAGCATGATAATCAATCATCAGTTAGTATCCTGCTGTATAAGGGAGTTCTGTGCCATAATTTAAGCTACTGTAAGCCTCCCTGCGTAAGGCTGTTTGTTACTATTTACTGTGACTAAACAATGATAAATGTAAGTCTACTTTGACCCCATAAACCATGAAGTAAGAAAGAGGAAAAAACTAAAACCTCACACACACACACACGCGTGCATGCACACCCACACACATGCACACAAGCTCGCACGCACAGACGCACATAAATACTCTTGCACAAGCCCTGGGAATGCGAACATATTTTTAAAATAACATTAAAATAGCTGACAAATGTTGTGTATTGTTCCTACGAGGTCATATTGAATATCATGCCATGGTACTTGTGAATCACAAAAGAGCTTGAAAAATATCTTATATACAGTGAGCACATTGGACAGTGACACATTTTTTGTTATTTTGGTTCTGTATTATAGCACTTCTACTGCATATCTGGCAGCAGACTGATGGTTTGAGGCTCATTTGATACCTCAGACCCTTAATGACTTACAGCCATTTCGCCAACCATGTGTTCCATACTATTCCAGCATAATTTACAGCTAAATCTAGTCCCACCCCCCAATTCCCATAGAGATCCATTAAAATGCAGAGAAGTTATAGTATCACTTGTAAGAGTACCAGAAAATAAGATATCAGGAGTCTTTTGATGTTGTTGGGTCACAGACATCAGGAAGTAATGGCATGCAAAGGATATGCGACAAAATATTAAACATGATTACTTTATTCTACATTATGTTAAACTGTCCAGTATTTTTTGATGCCAGAAAATGGGGGGACTATGTACTAAAGGTTCTATAATTTCTAAACGGTTCAATCAATATGGATGAAAATACCCTCAAATTAAAGCTGACAGTCTTCAACCTCATTGTCATTGTATCGTTTCAAACTCACAGTGATAGAGTAAAGAACCAAAATAACAAAAAATGTGTCACTGTCCACTGAATTATGGTGCTCACTGTATTTCTTGTAACATCTTTCCCACTGGGGTTTTAACTCTATGGGGCAACCCCAGATCATAACACTGCCTCCAGAGGCTTGTACAGTGGCACTATGCATGACGGGTGCAACGGCGACATTTTTTTTGACCAGGCAGTGTAAAACTACGTACTGGATTACTTTTGTGTGGATAGATTAAGCTAACCTTACCTATTAAAGGAATCAGATTACATACATTGTGTGTTCTAACATTATTTTAAATGCAAATAAAACAATACAAGACCTTTCTTTAATGTATCTGGAGTAATGGATGTCATAAAACGGCTTGGAAAACAGCAAAAAAGAAAGGTAATGTATATCTTATCAACAAAATAAAACATCACAAAGGTAGTTGATATAAATATTGTGATCAATATAGATGATTGATCTCAGGAAAATGTATTGCATTGCTGAAACCTTTTTATGTCCCAAAGAAAGCATCTGAAAATAAGGAGGGTGTGTGGGAGCCTACTAAAGCCCACCAGGTGAACTCAGTGGGAACCTGAGTTTAGCAATTAGAAATGTCAACAGCTTCTGGGTAATCTGTCTGGGTTCTCACCTACCCAGAGATATCCTTTTTTTTTTGTAGAATTACTCTAATTTTGACAGGCTGTTGTCATGGTAGTCCATGCGTTGATACCTTTACTGGTAAGTCCTTAACAGACCATAAGTGCAAAGGGATCTGAGAAAGGTCAGAGGATAGGAAAGTCTTGCATACGAGAGCCACAGCACTCCTCTTTCATCCGTGTCGTAACAGCGTTTTTCAGTGTGTGAATTGCTTTTGCCAAATGGCCAGATAAGTAATAATATATTTCCATGTGAAATAGGCTACCATCTGATAAGTTGGTAGGTGGGTCACTGAGGATTCTTTAAGGGCAAATTTAAAGTTTTTTTTTAATGTAAGGAACCAGAGATTCTCTGGCGAAGATTCTCTGTGTTTTGATGGACAGATAGGTAATTAGCATTATGCCAGGCTCTTTTGACTGATTAGCTGACATAGCCTATATATTGATAATGTGTGATACACATATTATCTAAGAGGCTACATTAAATTAAGTGAATAAACATACACAAACACTAAGCTGTGATTAATAATTGCAGTTCAAAGTATTAAAGTTCCTATTGTATCGACATTTAAAAATGGAGCAATGTTGCCCTCCAAAATTACTCACACCCTCAATAAAGATGAGCAAAGACGGTATAAAATAAACAATACAGGTAATGAGTTATATTATATGCTCATTGAAAATGTTTTTTCATGTCAGACCTGTAATGCGGCGTGACGTGTGAGGTAGGAGGAGCCAAACGCAGCAAGGGGATTCTTTAAGCATTAGGCCACTAGGACGGGAAACCCCGTAGTTAATGGAAGACAGGGAAACACACACACCAAGGCTACTAACCGGCTCACTGTCATACGCCAATGAGTAGAAGCGCAAACGCCAGGTTTTTCAGTAAGAAAACCAAACAAGGCGAATGGAACAAAGCACTAGGCTCCCATACTTCTACGAGCTAAGTGACTAAAGAACGAGCCAGAAATAACAAACGCCCTGTCTCGGTAACGAGACGCATAAGAAAAGGCGAGTAGCATAATGGCATAAGTAACACACCAAACGTACCGAAGCTACTAACCAACTCACTGTCACACACCAATGAGTAGAAGCGCAAACGCCAGGTTTTTCAGTAAGAAAACCCAAACAAGGCGAATGGAACAAAGCACTTGGCTCCCATACTTCTACGAGCTAAGTGACTAAAGAATGAGCCAGAAATAACAAATGCCCTGTCTCTCTAACGAGACGCATAATAACAGGCGAGTAGCATAATGGCACAAACAAAACACACAGCCAATAAACCCTGCAAAATAATACAAAATAGTATACGTGGCGGCGAAAGGAACGGAGATCTATCGTTCCAAGGCTACTCTCATAGACTCGCAGTCACACGCAAACATGTCCACAAAATCGCCCAGTCTCCCTGTGAGGAGAGACGTACCCGAAGGACGAACAGAACTACAGTTCCGAACAAAATCGCCCAGTCTCCATGTACGGAGACAGGTACCGAAGGACGAACAGAACTACTGTCTGATCAAAATCGCCCAGTCTCCCTGTGAGGAGACGTACCCGAAGGGCGAACAGAACTACAGTTCCGAACAAAATCGCCCAGTCTTCCTATAAGAAGACAGGTACTGAAGGACGAACAGAACAGCTGTTCCGGACATTTACCATCTCCATGACTAATGCAAGATTAGACAAGAATAAGCGCTCTGCCTCTTGGTAAAGAGGAATGTAACGAGGAGAAGGAACAGATATAACATTCCATGGCTACTTTCATAGGCTCACAGTCACATGCAAAGACCAGGAAGCAGGAACAGACAAGAGCCAGGGGGGAAGAGTCCTAATAACTACATCCACATAGGCAAGTCCCGCATTACTCCAGAAAACGTAAAGGGGTAAACGCCCGATCTCCCAAGAGAGAGAAACATTTTACAGACGAGCCGACAGAGCACCGTCGTCCCATAACTTTACAAGCAAAAATGACCAATACAAGCTTAGTAGAAAATACACGCCCTATCCTCTCAATAAAGGAGAAATGTAACGAGACGAAGGAACAGAGCTAACGTTCCAAGGCTACTTTCAGAAACACGCAGTCACACACAAACATGTCCACAAAATCGCCTGTGAGGAGAGACGTACCCGAAGGACGAACAGAAATCGAGCATAGCGTCAGTTCAGGCAGGTCACGAGAGTGAAACCCGGCCATAGTTAATCAGCTGACAGCTCAGCTGAGTAGTGACGATTCACCCATCAGTCCATTCACATAACAAGGCGGTCTATTTAACCGCCTCGCCCTACCATGGTGGATCCCCTGCCAGCACACCCGCTGCACACAAAAACCTGCACACAAAAAAACATCTTCTGCGCTGCACATCCTGCTTGTTCTACTACACGCCGGGGAAAAAGAATCGGAATCCTGCAAAATTCTACGTAAAAGCTAAGTGATGTCAAGCTCTGTATTCTTAAGTTTTATGCTCTGTTAGACAAAAGAAAAGGGCGATATATTCAAATAACATTCGGTTTTTCGAAACCTGCTTCCCTGCATGCATGACTGCACACTGTCAGCGAAAACGAATAGGATTCCTGAATTTGTTGCTAAAGCTAAGTGACTGCAAGTATCGTTTAAGCTTATGGTCCGCTATGGAAACTGGCGATATTCAAATAACATTTCCCGGACAAGGAAGGGCGATATTCACGTTGCGTAAGCTGGCTATTTAAAGCGTGTGTCTTGTCGTGTAACCCGGACCTTATTGCTCGTATTCGAAACCTTTCAACAGGATTGCTAGCTGACATTAACAGACTATATTGGCTTCAGAGGCATAAAACGCACGGTAACCTTTATATGATCCTTGGGCTAACCTAAACGGTCAGCATACACCCTGCCCCGGATTATTGGTTGGTCATGTTCGTATACTCACTGCCTCGTTCTGGAAGTGGGAGACCAAAGAGATCTTCGTGGACGCGGTCCGACTAGGCTAATCATTGAGCTGGCTTCTGATACGAGAGGTTCGTGGCCGTTCACGGAGGCTGATACGTAAGTGGGGAGAAAATGAATAAATAAACAAATGCGACAAATGATTAGTCTACATAGTTCACGTCCTAACGCACTGCTGCTCCAACTATTATCGTAACTAGTTCTGCGTGTGTAATCGGTAATGATGTGAAGACTAGGCCTACCGTTAACCTGGTATGTAATTATACATTCTATATCTTGCACGTTATTGCGTTGGCCGATCTGTATCCTGCATGGTATTTTAATTTATCGGGACATAATTGCGCTCGTAGGCCTACTGCATCTGCGTAGCCTACTCGTATACCTAGCTAATAGTTTTCAGGTTGAATTTAAGTGTTGTAGCCTATTCATCATTATTACGGCTAAATTATATCATTGCCAGGGATTTGTAGGCTATATTACCCTAGCATACTACTGATTGCAGACAACCCTAATTCACATTGCAACATTACGCGTGTAGTTTTTTGTGGATACTACTAGGGGAGAACCGGGACGAAAGAATAACATTGATTTTCGCGAAAACTACAGAAACCCGAATACCGTAGATCAGTCAGTATGTGACACGTGTAATCATTTCACTCTGCAAGAACCAGTGATGTGCGTCCCGTTTTTGCGGAGTGCTAGACCAAAGTTATTTTGACCGCTGAAAGTAAAATATCGAAACCGGAAGTGTTTTTCGGTCGTATAAGTGTGTTCATGTTTGAATTTTCCAAACATGCATAATTTTCTTAATACAACTGTGGACTAAAGGACAGCATAGGTTCGAATGTGATGCTTGCGAGAATTAGCTGATAGCCAAGTTGAAGGCAAGCGAGACACGAGCGGGACGAAGACACACTGTTAAAGGCAGTGGTGAAAATCAATGCACAACCTTGGAATGCGTATTGACCCCATCAGAACCGAGTATTCAACAATGCCGTGGTATAAATGAATGTAATGTATAATAAGCATTAATAAATGATGTCTGGTAGCTATTAATAAAGGTGAGTTGCTATTAAATCATCAATTTCAGACCGTTTAACGTTTGCGATGCAAAATTCAATTAATTATGCAACATGATGCTCTCGACGCATGGTTGATTTTCATGGATTTTAAACTTATAGCAAGTGGGTAGGCGGAGCAAGAGGTCCAATTTCGGGGCTGGAAGATTCGCACTTGGATTAAAGCCTTGCGTTTTCATAACGACTACGTCGAAACATCAGTTACTTTTAAATTCTTTACCGACGCAGCGCTTTCTATTGCTTTTGGGGGTTTATAATACTATGGTTGCAGAAACATGGCCTAAAGAGCTGCAAACTGCCTCGCAATATTCAATTTATAGCTTTGTTCGAACTATACCCAATCATCGTTGCTTGCATCCTATGGGAAACAGCTGGCCAAGGAAACAAATTTTGGCCTATTGCGACAACCAAGCCACCGTCAACATCATTAACAAAGGATGCTCGTCTGTCCCTTTCATCAATAGGCTAGTAGACGCCTGGACTGGATTGCGTTATGCATAATTGGATTTGGACTTGCGTTATGAAAAATTCACGCTTCGCGCTGTTCTTGCATATACTACAAATACAACTTCAGTAGTTAGAATGGCCCTAGGCATACGGGCGCCATGAAGCCAATGTTACGCACAGCATCCTCCCTGACGTCAGGGAGAAGACCAACAGGCGTTGGTATGGTATTAATTGGCATTTGACCTGAGGGATGAAGAGCTTCTCCCCATAAGCATGCCGGCTTCATCAGTAGCCGAAAGGTCACACATAGCTTTTAGGTGGTTGGTACATATACATATACTACAAATACAACTCCAGTAGTTAGAATGGCCCTAGGCATACGGGCGCCATGAAGCCAATGTTACGCACAGCATCCTCCCTGACGTCAGGGAGAAGACCAACAGGCGTTGGTATGGTATTAATTGGCATTGACCTGAGGGACGAAGAGCTTCTCCCCATAAGCATGCCGGCTTCATCCGTAGCGAAAAGTTCACACATAGCTTTTAGGTGGTTGGTACATATACTACAAATACAACTTCAGTAGTTAGAATGGCCCTAGGCATACGGGCGCCATGAAGCCAATGTTACGCACAGCATCCTCCATGACCGTTAGGGAGAAGACCAACAGGCGTTGGTACGATATTAATTGGCAGTGACCTGAAGGGATGAAGAGCTTCTCCCATAGGCATGCCGGCTTCATCCGTAGCCGAAAGGTCACACAGGTCACACATAGTTCTTCATCACTACACATAGAACTCCCCTGATTAGTTTTGCTCCCATGGAAGTCCAACAGGCGTTGGTACACATAGCCACTGATCCACGTAATGTTAGAAGGCCGAGAGCTGGAAGGTCACACATAGTTTTTCATCACTACACATATAACTCCCCTGATTAGTTTTGCTCCCATGGAAGTCCAACAGGCGTTGGTACACATAGCCACTGATCCACGTAATTTTGAAGGACCGACAGCGGTAGGTCACACACAATTTTTCATCACTACACATATAACTCCCCTGATTAGTTTTGCTCCCATGGAAGTCCAACAGGCGTTGGTACACATAGCCACTGATCCACGTAAATGTAAAGGGGCCTTGGGTTGAAGGACAGGATGGCTACATCGGTAGCTGAAAGGTCACACATCGTTATTCACCACTACACATAGAATTTCCCTGGGTAATCCAATGTCTGGCTCCCAGGGGAAGTCCAACATGCGTTGGTACACATAGCTACTGATCCATGTAACGTTTAAAAGGCCTCGAGCTGAAGGACAGGATGGCTTCATCGGTAGCCGGAAGGTCACACATTGTTCTTTATCACTGCACATAAACTTCTTGGGGTTAGTCATACTATACTCTGGCACACGGGGGAGTCCAACAAGCGTTGGTACACTTAGCCACTGATCCATGTAACGTTAAAGGACCTTGTGCTGAAGGACAGCATGGCTTCATCGGTAGCCAGAGGTCACGCATCGTTCTTTATCACTACACGTAGAACTTCCTGGGGTTATTTTGCACTGCATCTGGCACAGGGGAGTCCAACGGGCGTTGGTGCACATAGCCACTGATCCATGTTACGTTAGAAGGACCTTGTGCTGAAGGACAGTATGGCTTCATCGGTAGCCAGAAGGTCACACATTATTCTTCATCACTACACATGGATTTCATGGGGTTGGTCCGCACTCCGTCTGGCGCACGGGGGAGTCCAACAGGCGTTGGTGCACATGACATTGATCGTTGTGGTATTGGGGGATCCTTGAGCAGATGGACAGATCGGCTTCCTCCAAGGCGAGGGGTCGTTGCACGGTCATCACGTGTGCACATGCTGGCAGCACTTGGCGTATGGTTGTTTTTTGGGGTTGTGCAGCTGCCCTCGCCGCCATACCCATGCTTGCTCGCGTGGATGGGCGGGAGGGCTTGGTGAACAGAACCATACCGCCAAACCTAAAATGTATTGTTCCATAATGTCAATAAAGTTATTTGAACAACAGTGGCCTGACTGAAATCGAGCATAGCGTCAGTTCAGGCAGGTCACGAGAGTGAAACCCGGCCATAGTTAATCAGCTGACAGCTCAGCTGAGTAGTGACGATTCACCCATCAGTCCATTCACATAACAAGGCGGTCTATTTAACCGCCTCGCCCTACCATGGTGGATCCCCTGCCAGCACACCCGCTGCACACAAAACCCCCCCCCCCCTCCACCCCAGTTCCATCCTCTTCAGTTTCCCATTGCGCACATACACCTAGCCTATATCGCTCCTGCATGAATCACTAACATTTTCGAGTGCCTACTGATTTCTTTTCCTCTTTCCTTCCCGCTTCGGCATCCGCCGGAGCGATAGCTATAGATCAACAAACATCGTTCTCCAGAAGCAGACGGTCGGCTCCAGCTCCATGCATGTACCCAGCTATGATGCACCTGCCGGGCTTCAATCAGTCTTTCTCACCGGCTCCTTATACATTGACATTTTCATATGTTCGGTCTACAAATTTCTATTCTGTAATCAGCATTTAGTAACCGGTGCCAGTCAGCGGCGGATGGACTTCCCCCTCAGAGTCAGGTTCTGCCCAAGGTTTCTTCCTGCTAACAGCAGGGAGTTTTTCCTTGCCACCGTCGCCTTAGGCATGCTCTACGGGGTTTCAGGCCCGGTTCCTTGTAAATTGTTGTGATAATGACACTTAAAAGTGCCATTTATATATATATATATATAACTGACTGAATGGATTCTGTCAAAACCATTCTCAGTGCTGCGGTTCTGTTCTAGCGTAACCCTAATGGGGGTTGTGCAGCTGCCCTCGCCGCCATACCCATGCTTTCTCGCGTGGATGGGCGGGAGGGCTTGGTGAACAGAACCATACCGCCAAACCTAAAATGTATTGTTTCATAATGTCAATAAAGTTATTTGAACAAGAGTGGCCTGACTGAACTACAGTTCCGAACAAAGTTGCCCAGTCTCCATGTACGGAGACAGGTACCAAAAGACGAACAGGACAGCTGCACCAAAAGACCCAACGCAAACTTAATTGAAAATAGCAAGCACCGCCTCTCAATATAATACAAAAAAAAAACCCTGACTCACAACAAAGGGGAACGTAGTCCACAAGAAGGAGACAAAACAGGGAACAAACGTACCGAAGCTACTAACCGGCTCTCTGTAACACAGAAATGAGTAGAAGCTCAAACGCCTGGTTTCTCAGTAAGAAAACCAAACAAAGGCGAAATGGAACAAAGGACTGCTACCCTATACTTCTACGAGCTACGTAACTAAGTAGAAGCGTGAACGCCCGATCTCCAAGGAGAGAGAAACATCTTACAGGCGAATAGAGCAGAGATCTGCGGTCCCATACTTCTACGAGATAAGTAACCAAACGCCCTGCCTCAATAATGAGACGTTAAAATAGGCGAGTAGCACAAATGGTACAAATAACTCACACCAGACGGTACAAATAACATAAATACAAAACAAACAATATCGAAGCCCCGAACGAAGGAAACGGGAGGCTTATATAGCTCTCAGGTGATCCGCACAGGTGTGGATGCTGACAGAAGCTCCGCAATCAAAGCAGGGCGGAGCAAGCATCCACCAAAAGGGCAGCGCCCTCGCCTGGCTATCAAGGAAAACGACCGCATGGGGAAAAAGGGTACAAACCCATGACAAGACCATGCATTCATCCATGTGCTGCAATGGTGCCTTAACAGGATGAGCCAACCAGTAGCCCCTATATATGAGCTAACGAGTAGCCCCTATACATGAGCTAACCAGTAGCTCCTATAAATGAGCTAACGAGTAGCCCCTATATATGAGCTAACGAGTAGCCCCTATTCATGAGCTAACCAGTAGCTCCTATAAATGAGCTAACCAGTAGCCCCTACATATGAGCCAACCAGTAGCCCCTATATATGAGCCAACCAGTAGCCCCTATATATGAGCCAACCAGTAGCCCCTATATATGAGCCAACCAGTAGCCCCTATGTATGAGCCAACCAGTAGCCCCTATATATGAGCCAACCAGTAGCCCCTATATATGAGCCAACCAGTAGCCCCTATATATGAGCTAACGAGTAGCCCCTATACATGAGCTAACCAGTAGCTCCTATAAATGAGCTAACGAGTAGCCCCTATATATGAGCTAACGAGTAGCCCCTATACATGAGCTAACCAGTAGCCCCTATATATGAGCCAACCAGTAGCCCCTACATATGAGCCAACCAGTAGCCCCTATATATGAGCCAACCAGTAGCCCCTATATATGAGCCAACCAGTAGCCCCTATATATGAGCCAACCAGTAGCCCCTATGTATGAGCCAACCAGTAGCCCCTATATATGAGCCAACCAGTAGCCCCTATATATGAGCCAACCAGTAGCCCCTATATATGAACCAACCAGTAGCCCCTATATATGAACCAACCAGTAGCCCCTACATATGAGCCAACCAGTAGCCCCTATATATGAGCTAACGAGTAGCCCCTATACATGAGCTAACCAGTAGCTCCTATAAATGAGCTAACGAGTAGCCCCTATATATGAGCTAACGAGTAGCCCCTATACATGAGCTAACCAGTAGCTCCTATAAATGAGCTAACCAGTAGCCCCTACATATGAGCCAACCAGTAGCGCCTATATATGAGCCAACCAGTAGCCCCTATATATGAGCCAACCAGTAGCCCCTATATATGAGCCAACCAGTAGCCCCTATATATGAGCCAACCAGTAGCCCCTATATATGAGCTAACGAGTAGCCCCTATACATGAGCTAACCAGTAGCTCCTATAAATGAGCTAACGAGTAGCCCCTATATATGAGCTAACGAGTAGCCCCTATACATGAGCTAACCAGTAGCCCCTATATATGAGCCAACCAGTAGCCCCTACATATGAGCCAACCAGTAGCCCCTATATATGAGCCAACCAGTAGCCCCTATATATGAGCCAACCAGTAGCCCCTATATATGAGCCAACCAGTAGCCCCTATGTATGAGCCAACCAGTAGCCCCTATATATGAGCCAACCAGTAGCCCCTATATATGAGCCAACCAGTAGCCCCTATATATGAGCCAACCAGTAGCCCCTATATATGAGCCAACCAGTAGCCCCTATATATGAACCAACCAGTAGCCCCTACATATGAGCCAACCAGTAGCCCCTATATATGAGCCAACCAGTAGCCCCTATATATGAGCCAACCAGTAGCCCCTATATATGAGCCAACCAGTAGCCCCTATGTATGAGCCAACCAGTAGCCCCTACGTATGAGCCAACCAGTAGCCCCTATATATGAGCCAACCAGTAGCCCCTATATATGAGCCAACCAGTAGCCCCTATATATGAGCCAACCAGTAGCCCCTATATATGAGCCAACCAGTAGCCCCTATATATGAGCCAACCAGTAGCCCCTATATATGAGCCAACCAGTAGCCCCTATATATGAGCCAACCAGTAGCCCCTATATATGAGCCAACCAGTAGCCCCTATATATGAGCCAACCAGTAGCCCCTATATATGAACCAACCAGTAGCCCCTATATATGAGCCAACCAGTAGCCCCTATATATGAACCAACCAGTAGCCCCTATATATGAACCAACCAGTAGCCCCTACATATGAGCCAACCAGTAGCCCCTATATATGAGCTAACGAGTAGCCCCTATACATGAGCTAACCAGTAGCTCCTATAAATGAGCTAACGAGTAGCCCCTATATATGAGCCAACCAGTAGCCCCTATATATGAGCTAACCAGTAGCTCCTATAAATGAGCTAACCAGTAGCCCCTACATATGAGCCAACCAGTAGCCCCTATATATGAGCCAACCAGTAGCCCCTATATATGAGCCAACCAGTAGCCCCTATATATGAGCCAACCAGTAGCCCCTATATATGAGCCAACCAGTAGCCCCTATATATGAGCCAACCAGTAGCCCCTATATATGAGCTAACGAGTAGCCCCTATACATGAGCTAACGAGTAGCCCCTATACATGAGCTAACCAGTAGCCCCTATATATGAGCCAACCAGTAGCCCCTACATATGAGCCAACCAGTAGCCCCTATATATGAGCCAACCAGTAGCCCCTATATATGAGCCAACCAGTAGCCCCTATATATGAGCCAACCAGTAGCCCCTATGTATGAGCCAACCAGTAGCCCCTATATATGAGCCAACCAGTAGCCCCTATATATGAGCCAACCAGTAGCCCCTATATATGAGCCAACCAGTAGCCCCTATATATGAGCCAACCAGTAGCCCCTATATATGAGCCAACCAGTAGCCCCTATATATGAGCCAACCAGTAGCCCCTATATATGAGCCAACCAGTAGCCCCTATGTATGAGGCAACCAGTAGCCCCTATATATGAGCCAACCAGTAGCCCCTATATATGAGCCAACCAGTAGCCCCTATATATGAGCCAACCAGTAGCCCCTATATATGAGCTAACGAGTAGCCCCTATACATGAGCTAACCAGTAGCTCCTATAAATGAGCTAACGAGTAGCCCCTATATATGAGCTAACGAGTAGCCCCTATACATGAGCTAACCAGTAGCCCCTATATATGAGCCAACCAGTAGCCCCTATATATGAGCCAACCAGTAGCCCCTATATATGAGCCAACCAGTAGCCCCTATATATGAGCCAACCAGTAGCCCCTATGTATGAGCCAACCAGTAGCCCCTATATATGAGCCAACCAGTAGCCCCTATATATGAGCCAACCAGTAGCCCCTATATATGAGCCAGCCAGTAGCCCCTATATATGAACCAACCAGTAGCCCCTACATATGAGCCAACCAGTAGCCCCTATATATGAGCCAACCAGTAGCCCCTATATATGAGCCAACCAGTAGCCCCTATATATGAGCCAACCAGTAGCCCCTATGTATGAGACAACCAGTAGCCCCTACATATGAGCCAACCAGTAGCCCCTATATATGAGCCAACCAGTAGCGCCTATATATGAGCCAACCAGTAGCCCCTATATATGAGCCAACCAGTAGCCCCTATATATGAGCCAACCAGTAGCCCCTATATATGAGCCAACCAGTAGCCCCTATATATGAGCCAACCAGTAGCCCCTATATATGAGCCAACCAGTAGCCCCTATATATGAGCCAACCAGTAGCCCCTATATATGAGCCAACCAGTAGCCCCTATATATGAGCCCACCAGTAGCCCCTATATATGAGCCAATCAGTAGCCCCTATATATGAGCCCACCAGTAGCCCCTATATATGAGCCCACCAGTAGCCCCTATATATGAGCCAACCAGTAGCCCCTATATATGAGCCAACCAGTAGCCCCTATATATGAGCCAACCAGTAGCCCCTATATATGAGCCCACCAGTAGCCCCTATATATGAGCCAACCAGTAGCCCCTACATATGAGCCAACCAGTAGCCCCTATATATGAGCCAACCAGTAGCCCCTACATATGAGCCAACCAGTAGCCCCTATATATGAGCCAACCAGTAGTGCCTATATATGAGCCAACCAGTAGCCCCTATATATGAGCCAACCATTGTTAATTTTAATGGAGCACTCCAAGCCAACCCTGGCTTACTTCAGTCCACCAAAAAGATAATACCTTCAGTGAAAATAGGCAGATGGTTTGGTTGTTACCCATATGGACAGTCTTTCACACACAACAGTAACCACTACAAACTACTATCAATAAAATTTATAACATATTCACTTTTACTTTTGCACTCATAAAGAAATAAATGTACATATCACTGGACAAGACCAGGATTAAAATGTTGAATTATGGTCTGCAGACACTATGTAAGCACAGTCAGTTTATACTATAAAACTAGACTAGAAAGGAACATTGTAAAATTGATTTGCTGCCACAAGCACAAAGAAGAATTAATAATTTACAATGAAACCTTAAGACGCAGTAAATTTCATTGTGTGAGTGACATTTGTGTTATCTCCCAGGGCTCAAAATGAATATAAACAATCATGATTGACTCACATATGTTCATCTGTTGGTAGTGTTTTAATAGACTAAACTGAAACATTGTTTTTGTGCTGAAAACACATTCGCTTCCATGTCTATGGGCCTTTTTTGATGCTTGTGTGACTTTTGAAAGCTCTTGTGAAAAACCAGGGCAAAGCAGACACTGTGGGTTGAATAAAGAAAGAAAGAAATAAATAAAGGCAAAACAACAACAAAAATACATTAATAAATCAAATGAAACACAACTGAAAAACTAAAGGCAAAGAAACTAAACAAAACAAATTCAAGAAAGGGTTTGTTGAAATTTGTATGACATAAGAAATGGTCATACAAAAAGCATAATTTTTTTTGTTTGCCTAATAAATAATAGTCATTATTTGTTTATTTATTTATTTATTTCCTTTACTCTGAGTGACATATTTTATTTAACAACGCAAACACTACTTTTGCTTGAGGGCTGCAATAATGTAACTGTGGCCACACTCAATTTAACAGGGCACTGGAGCATTTTGCAATGAAAACAAGGTTTTAAATTACATAGTAATTAAAGAATGTGTGGGAAGTGTAGAGGCTGTTATAACAGTTGAGGGACTTGGATAGCTCTGTTCCTGTGAAACAGCAAGTCCAGACTGTTCAGTTGGGTCACACAAAATGTTATACATGTAGATATTTCAAACCTTAGATTCCTTTCCAGTGACATATTAATACAATTTTGAACTTTGACATGATGGTTATTTGGTTATTTTGAGATAATCAATTATAATGTTTATGAAGTCATCTGTGACTCATATAATTCACAATGGTGAAATACTTTGTATAATCAATGAAAGCCAGGAGGTGGTTAGCATTTGGTTTGCTTTCGCATTGATGAAATCGTTGCAAGTGTCCCTTGTAAATACAATATCTGGAGCCAATAATAAAATGGAAAAAAATAAATAATGAATTCCTGTTGTACCATTCAAGAGTGTGGTTGTTTTAAATAGCCATGCCTTTACAATTAGTTGGAGTGGGCTCTTTTCTACGTACTGCTAGTTCTCGCTCTGATATATGAGAGGAGTTCAGAGAGAATGTCTGTAATATCCTGTGACTGCAGTGATAGTGGAGAATGAACAGGTCTGTTTGCTCAAAGTTTGTAATAAGAACCACTTATGTGATGTAGCACAAGATTAAATACTCTTCTACTGTAAAACAGCCACAGATTGTTTTATGAATATTAAAAAATACATAAAACACCAGACAACGTTTGAGTTAAATTAAATTGTGCCAAAAAGGAAGGGAAATGACTGAAAGATACAGCCGCAAGAGCAAATGTTCCTTCTCACATTCAAATGAAATGAATTGAATGGATGAGGTCTTATTCAACGTAATCAAAACTGATCTCACAATAATACTGCTATTCATTGGAAGCAACGTATCCTGGAAGAGCCAGCTTCTGCTCAGAGCTTGGGATCCAGATGGCAAATGTTTACACATTGTCTTTACAGGCAAAACAAATATCTCCGTCAATAAAGAAAACTATTTTAAAATGATCGATTGGCTTCCTCAACGTGTTTGCAGAAGGACCTGTTTTCTACCCTCTCTGCCTTCACTGTGTATGCAATGCATTATATTGCTTTCCTGCTTAACATCGTAAATGGGCATTGTCACATTAAATGGTACTTGAGGCAATAAAGAACAAACATCTGGCACAGTTTATGATCAAATGATTGACCATGACCAAAGTTAGGAACACAAACTTGAGAATTGATGCAGATGAGAGGTTACACCACCAGAGGGAGCTGTTTGGACTTTCCCCAGTGAAACGCAACCCTCTTTCTGCTGACCCACAATGGGGTCAGACTGATTTTGGCTGAGAAGAGAAACTATCAGGAATTCAAAGAGTATTTCCAAACAACATGCTGTGGAGTCATGGAGTTTGGATAAAGGCTATCAATTTACAGCCTTGGCACAGCTCCTTTGACATAAACATAACAACCAAAGCCCATGAAAATACTTTAAACAAACATGATTCAGGAAAATGGAAATTAACTAAGGAAGACTTTGTCAGCATGAAGGTTTCCGATAAATATACCATTATTTGTGGTTGTATTTACTTAAACTGCGGTTGAGGGCTTTCCGGTGGTATATATTTTTTGAGTTTTTGAATCTTTGTATAAAGTAACAGACAAAATATTGTTGAAATATTACAGGCATTTTGTTAATTACAAGGCTTCTAAAATTATTGTATCTATTTTCACAAATCATATGAAGAACTGAAGAAGATTTTTGAAAATCCAAATATAAAACACTGACTTATGTATTCAGGCCAAGTCACATAAAAAATTTAAAATAATACCAATACCAAAAAAATACTATGCAGCTTTCTGCTTTTCTTGTCTGGGAAGGCTAATTTAGAAAAAAGCTGATCATATATTCTTGAGTAATATGTACAAACAATTTATGTGTATACATTTTCAGATAATCAGACTACGGTCTCTATCCCGCAGATGATATCACATCCTCAGCTTGTTGAGACTCGTGAAGCAGAAATCGAGGTGCAGTCTCTTTGCTATCATGGTTTCCCTTGTTTGCAGCCATTTTGTGCTGGCTTAGTCAAATACAGCTCTGAGGTAACCATTCAGTGTTAATAATACACCAGTCTATGCATGCAGCTCTGCCTATGAGTAGTGCTAGGTTGCCATAGCACTGGTGTATTTTAAGACAGTTAATGACTTATGAGAAATGCTCGCTGTAAAGAGTATACAAGCTTAATTGGATTTGTGATTTAGCTGCTGACTGATGATACATCACACGTCTTATTTGGCTTCAGTGTTTGACAAAGAGAATTTAATTGTACAAATGTAAACCTTTTATGAGCAACTAGATATTAATGTGCCGTTTTTCATTAACAAGGAAGTCATTTTCCAATTTAATTATAACGATGCATCTACAAGCAATCAAGCAAGTTTTTTTATATTATATTCTTAATAATGTTATTCACCATAGCGCTCTTTTATTTACAAAGGCACTTTTGAAAAGTCCATTTCATTTAAATGTCATATTATTTAAAAAATATTAGCTCTACTTACTTAGTATCTGCCATATGAGTAGGTTATTATTGTAGACATATTATTATTGTATACAGGGAACATCAACATCAGATGAAAAGGCATAGTATGTCCATATTACAGCTATTTACAGTTAGACGTCCTGATATGTCCTCAATGCAGTGTTTTATTCTTAGTCATTACAGATGCTGCTTGCACAGTGGTAGCAGTTTGAGGCCTACAGCATACACTCAGAACCAGAGACTCTTCAGTCTGCAGCCACACCCTTCTTTGCAAAACTACAATGCAGTTCAGACCTCTACGGTTTGCAGGAAGGTATAAAGCATGTTTTGGACACACAACATGCTGCAATTTAGGGATGTAAAATCATCTCTAGATGCAGCTTTTGTAAACAAAGCAGACTATAATGACTATGTTTGAATGATGTTCCATCGATTAACTTAAATGCACAGCAGCGAAGCAGTGTTTTAGCATGTTAACCATTTAAAGAGTGTGGCCAGAATTGCTCAACAGGAAATTCGGTGAATGTGACCAGAAAGTAAAAACAGAGGGTGGCGGGTTATTTCCACACAGGGTTTGATTAGACGTCTGTCAGTTCTCCTTGGCAAAAAAGTGCATCGCCTTAAAATAGCTTCACCAAGATGCCTGACTGCAGTGAATCACATAGGCTGGGATTCAATGACAATTTGTCCTCAACTTTGACTAACAATTAGAAGCAATAATATAATAATAATTCTATATTTTATTTTTCCACAAACATAGTTTGGTGAGTTCAAAAATTACTAAGACTCAGGTTGATTGCCAAGGAAACCAATCACACTTTTGTTCTGACTCTTGGGAGTGACGTCACCCTTGCTCGTTGATCCATATTGGACTACAACTCAGCTCCACTTAACATTTTAAGAACACAGTCACAGTCACAACAACCAATACATAGAGAACAGGCCAACTACATGTATAAGCTCTAAAGGCATTATTTCACCGTAATAAATATCAGACCTGGGTCAAATAATTATTTGAAATATCCAAACTCTTTACATGCCAGTAAATTTAGAAAATTTAGAAACACATTTTCAGTGAAACATTACTGACCACAATGTACAGTTATATGAGATAAGAATTTTGTTTTGGGTAGCGGGTAGCAGTGAAAATACTTTCTTTTCAGATTGTCAGCGATTTCCAGGAATCTTACTGTTATTATCGCCAGGGTTAATGTTTATAAAGTCTTTATTTGGCCCCAGTGTGATTTATTGTTATTTTTAACAGTCATATCACCATTCAGTTTATAATTGTTTTAGGGGCAAATAAAGCTGAAAACAGGTGAGTCAGAGTAGAATGGAGGATCTCACAGAAAATGTGTTCTTAATATTTTTTGCTACAGTGTTGTGCAAACCTTTATTTAACAGTTTGGTTCTGTCTCGGTGCTTTAGGCACTCTGCTGAACTGTTGATATTCTCAGTCTGTCCAGTGTGTGTGCGGCTCTCCCGCGCCATAATCTATCTCGCTAACGACTTCTCTGTTTGTAGTCTGCCAGTCTGCAGTTGTTCGCGACTCCCTGTTTGTGTTGCGGTATCCCCGCTTGCCACCTGACGTTGTGCCCGCAGCGGGGCGCTCTGCTCTTCCATTCAACAGCTGTTCCGTGGCAACCGCCAGTGTTACGGTTACGGTTGCGCCTGCTGCTGTTTGTCCTGCTGCCACATCTGGGCCGACCCGAGGTCCGCTGCACTGTCCTGCCCTGCCGTATCTGCTGCTGCCCCATCCTCTGCTTCTACTACCCGGTTGCTTGTTACCAGTAACACCCCGGTCTTTCCTACTCCAAACTTCATGCATAACCATAACCGGCTTGTTTGTTATATATGTCCTCCCTCGCTTCAGGAGACAAGTTCGAAGCATAAGTTATTGGATGCTTAGCCCTCCCCCTATCTGTTCCGTCTGTCTAGTCTGTCCAGATCCGCCAAGTCCAGTTCCGGTTTGGAACGATTCCAGAGTGACCCGCGAAGTCCAGTTCCGGCTTGGAACGACTCCCGGGTGATCCGTCAAAGTCCAGTCCCGGTGCGGGGTTATTCCTGAGTGACCCGCAAAGTTCCGGTTTGGAACAACCCAGTTCCAGTCAAGTCCAGTTCCGGTTTGGAACAACCCAGTTCCAGTCAAGTCCAGTTCCGGTTTGGAACAACCCAGTTGTTCCAGTCAAGTCCAGTTCCGGTGTGGTACAATCCAGTTGTTCCGGTCAAGTCCATTTCCGGTTTGGAACAAACCAGTTGTTCCAGTCAAGTCCAGTTCCGGTTTGGAACAATCCAGTTGTTCCGGTCAAGTCCAGTTCCGGTTTGGAACAAACCAGTTGTTCCTGTCGAGTCCAGCTCCGGTTTGGAGCAAGTTGAAGTCCCGGAGAAGCTCCGGACAATTCCTATCCTGTGTAATACTGTGTACAGCTTGGGACTGCCCCAAGCTTTAAATAAATTACCTTTTCTTGTACCTCTGCCTCCTTGTCGTTGCACTTGGGTTCAGCCCGTGTTCAGGTTCATGACAGAACGAACTGGCCAAAGTATGGACCCAGCCGACCTGGAGCAGATCCGTCACGCCTTCGCCTGCCAGACCGTGGTCAGCGATCAACAGGGCCGCCGTTTAGATGATGTGTTGGAGGTTCTGAGGGGCCTGTCGGAGCAGATGTCGCTCCACCAGCCCCTTCCTCGGATCCAAGTGGGTCCGTCTCCACCTACATCCGAACAGCCGCCCGAGGTTCCGGCTCCCTCTTCGGGTCGAGAACCCCAAGTTCAACATCCCGAACTGTACCGTGGAAGTCTGGGGAAGTGTCGTGAGTTCCTTATGCAGTGTGACATCATCTTCCGCATGCAGCCCACCTCCTTCGCCACTGACTCCTGTAAAATCACGTTCGTTATGAGCAGCTTGGGAGGCAGTGCCTTGGAGTGGGCCACGTCAGTGTGGGAGAGCCAGACGTCAGCCTGCACCCACTTTTTCATCTTCACCTCTGAGATGCGACGCGTCTTTGACCACCCAGTCTGTGGACGAGATGCAACCCAACGCCTCCTTCAGTTTCGGCAGGGCAGTCGCAGTGTGGCAGAGATGGCGGTTCAGTTCCGCACCCTTGCTGCCGAGGCGGGATGGAATGATACCGCACTTCAGGGGGCCTTCCGACAGGCCCTTAGTGAGGAGTTAAAGGACCAGCTAGCAACCCGAGAGGATTCCAGCTCGCTGAACAGCCTCATTCACCTCGCCATCGCCATAGACAACCGTCTCAGAACCCGGGCCCGAGAGAGGGAAGAATCCCTCACGTGGTCCATTCTCCATGCTTCACAGCGGTCGTCTGCCTTCCCTCGTTAAAGGGCCGAGGGCTTCATCAATCCCCTCTGAGGAGGAACCCATGCAGTTGGGCAAAATCACCGTGGACGCTGAGGAGCGTCAACGAAGAATCCGTACCAGTTCTTGTTTGTATTGTGGCAAAGCAGGTCACCACATTGCCGCCTGTCCTGTTCGCCCAAAAGACGTGGCTCGCCAGTAAAACTGAGCGTCCTGATGAGCCCGATTACCTCTACCCATTCAGCCCAGAACCGTGTCGAATTCAAGGCTACCCTCCTTTGGAGGAACCACACCGCCTCTTCATCTGCTCTCATCGACTCTGGAGCCGATGCCAGCTTTATTGATATATCTTTTGTCAAGAAATTCGGGATTCCTACTGAACCCGTCTGTCCCGATCACTGCTCTCGCCCTGGATGGTAGGAGCCTGGGGTTACTCACCCACTCCACCATTCCCCTCCAACTAGTGTTATCCGGCAACCATCATGAGACCATCCAGCTGTTTCTCATTCACTCAAAACAGTCTTCTCTGGTTTTAGGACAGACCTGGTTACGCCTCCATAATCCACACATTAACTGGCGTTCTGGTCAAGTCCTGGTCTGGAGCAGTCACTGCCTGGCTAACTGTCTTCGGTCAGCTCTACCCCCCTCGGGGGTCAAATACAGTATTCCTACTCAACCTGTACCTGATCTAACCGGTATACCCAGTCATTATCATGATCTTTCACAAGTATTTAGCAAATCACGTGTTGTTTCATTACCTCGACCACAGACCCTATGACTGCTGCATAAATCTACTGGCAGGAGCTAAGTTACCATCTGGCCGCCTCTACAGTCTGTTGGGCCCGGAGAAAATGGCTATGGAATCATACATCAATGAGTCGTTAGCATCAGGTATAATCCGACCCTCTTCTTCCCCAGTTGGCGCAGGGTTCTTTTTTGTGGCAAAAAAAGATGGGTCGCTTCGACCTTGCATCGATTACCGGAGCCTCAACGAAATCACTATTCATAACAAGTACCCACTTCCGTTAATCAATTCTGCTTTTGAACCCCTTAACCAGGCTGTTATTTTTTCCAAGCTCATCCTCCGCAACACGTACCACTTAGTCCGGATTCGCGAGGGGGACGAGTGGAAGACAGCATTCAATACCCCGCTTGGCCACTACGAATATTCGGTGGTACCTTTCGGTTTGACTAACGCCCCAGCAGTGTTCCAGGGTAGGTAAACGATGTATTACGCGACCTACTGGGAAGGTCTGTGTTCGTATACATCGATGATATTTTCATCTTTTCCAAGACCCCACAGGAACATGTGCACCATGTTCGTGAGGTTCTCCAACGACTCCTGTTTGTGAAAACCGAGAAATGCTCATTTCATTCCTCTACAGTTCCATTTCTCGGTTTCATTATCGAGGAGGGCAGAATCTGGGCGGATCCTGCAGAAGTCCAGGCGGTGACAGAATGGCCCCAGCCTTCTACACGTAAGCACCTTCAGCAGTTCCTTGGTTTTGCTAATTTCTACCGCCGTTTCATTCGCAATTACAGTACCACTGCTGCTCCTCTAACAAAACTCACTTCCACTTCCATTCCCTACCGTTGGAATCCCGAAGCTCAACATGCCTTTGAACAGCTCAAGGCCCGGTTTTCCACGGCCCCCATTCTATGTCATCCTGACCCCACCCGCCAGTTTACTGTGGAGGTGGATGCCTCCGACACCGGCGTAGGGGCCATTCTGTCGCAGCGAGCTGCTCAGGATAATAAGCTCCACCCCTGTGCTTTCTTTTCCCGGAGACTGACCCCCGCGGAGTGGAATTACGAAGTCGGGGATCGGGAGCTCCTGGCTATAAAACTCGCCCTAGAGGAGTGGCGTCACTGGCTGGAGGGGCAGGTAACCCGTTCTGACTGACCATCATAACCTCCTGTACATTAAGTCAGCTAAAAGACTTAATGCGCGTCAAGCACGATGGTCACTTTTTTTTACCCGATTTAATTTCACCGTTACCTTCCGTCCTGGTTTCCGTAATATTAAGGCTGATGCCTTATCCCGCATTTTTCTCCCCTTTCCAGTCCTGCTGATCCGGAGCCCATACTACCGGCTTCCTGCATCGTGGCTGTGGTCTCCTGGGATATCGAGAAGACCGTGAAGGCCGCCCAGGCCTCCCAACCGGATCCCCGCAATAACCCTAATTCTACTCTTTTTGTTCCCGACTCCGTCCGTTCCGAGGACCTGGAATGGGTTCACGCCTCCCGTCTGGCGTGTCACCCAGGAGTTGCCAGGATGACCGCCCTGGTCAGGAGGAGTTTTTGGTGGCCCACCCTCAAGGGGGATACCCGTGCTTTTGTCCTGGCCTGCCCAGTATGCGCCAGGAGCAAGGCATCCCACCAGCCTCCTGTGTAATATTGTGTACAGCTTTGGACTGCCCCAAGCTTTAAATAAATTACCTTTTCTTGTACCTCTGCCTCCTTGTCATTGCATTTGGGTTCAGCCCGTGTTCAGGTTCATGACAAAAGCCTTTTATTTTGATAGTCAGTCTGTGTCGGTTCCAGTGACCTGTGAGCTAACCTTGATTGTCCCCCTTCGCACAGGTCCATTACAGACCAAAAACCTACGGTCAACCATTGGTGACATCCATTACATCTTAGGGAGCTCCAGAACATGCATAGTATCAGACACTCACAAGCACAAGCTGCTTTGTATTCTGCCTTTAGTTACACTGATTTTTTTTTAAAAGCATGAAATATTCAGGGTCCCTGGCTGAGTTTTTACAGGCTTTAGTAATGACTCTAATTGCACATGCACAAATGAGCAAGGTTGCATGCTTCTTCATGCACATCTGCCCATGCAAGTTACATCAGCTGTCCATTGACTAATAATTATGTTTCGCGGAATTATTAGCAGATCTACGTCTACCTAATTAAACTAAGTACCATTTACCAAAAGAATATATAAAACCTAAATATGATAAGTGACAACGGGGTTTAAGAAGCATCTCTGTTAATGTTGTGATTGCTGATCAGATCGGTACGAACACTTTGTCGACCATTACACTGGCTCTTTCCTTGCCCCTGGCATCACATCACTGCAGTGTGATTGTGTTGTGAAAGTAAATAAATCCACAGATGTAATTATCTTCAAAACTCTGTTAGCCTATTTCTGTTCTCAGTGGGAATGCAACACTCCTGTTCCAGTGCAACACGGCACAAGCTCTATGGCACAAAACAGTGGTTCCCAAACTTTCCAAGCCTATGACCCATTTAATGAGAGAACATATTTTCTGTGACCCATTCTCCATTAGAATGTAGCACAACTAACCACAAGTATGCAATGGAAAAGCCCCAACTAGCCCCAAATATGGAGGTGTTGTTTTTGTTGTTACTTGTCAAAGCAGCTTTTAACAAGTTGCTAGTTATTTGCTTCTAAAATGTAGTTACCTTCCTTTACTTTAATGGTTTGAAACTCTTTACATAGACACTGAGGGGTGAGAAACAATCTCTAATAAGTCTGACAGAGCAGTATTTATACAGACCACATCTAAACTACCTATGTACTTTAACTCAACATCATATTAGTAATACAGAGTCTGAAACAATCATTTGCAATCTATCCAGCTGCTGTACTGCCTATGTATCATGTGCTATCAATTTGCCTTGGACTTCTCGGGGCAAATGCTTAACACATGTGACTTTCAAACCATTTAAATGCAGAAGATCAAGAGTAATTCATCTTTAAATTATTAATGCACCCTTTTGACTTCTGCATAAATGAAGACTTAATATATAGTGGCAGTCGTTTGTTTGTTTTCATGAACTGCAGTGATCTGAAACTCCAGGGATTGTTCAAGTTACCTTCTTTCCTCCTTTCATTATGAAAATATCGAGTAACATCTGACATTTCGCGGAATAGCAAAAGCATAACAATATTTGGTATAATTACAGAGACTTGACATTTAGTAGTGCTATCGTTCATTTTAAATGTTGTTTAAGCATTTTAAAAACCTTTAAATTACAAGTACACTTGGAATGGAATTGTAACAATTTGGTATGTAATAAAGATAATTCAGCTGCAAGCTTCTTGAGATTGGTCCATTTCAGAGTTTACCATATAAGGATGGGGATGATGAGATCCACATGAGTTATTAAGCTCCTGGGAAGTTTGACAACCAAAATATCCCCAGGAAAGCGGATGTTATGATTAAATATCTCTCTAAAAGCAGACCTGCACAATCACTCCCCACCAGCCTGTCTACAATGAGGGGAAATCACCCATTGCATAAAATATTGGTTTGTATCCCCTGAAAAACACACACTCTGATAGTTATGAAATGTAATTGTTTCATAGACAATTTATTGTACAGCTGAGACGAAACCCAGTTTTTACCATTTTGAATTTATTGAGAGCATGTTGACCTTGTTCAGATAATAAGATTGGATAGGCTCTCACAAAAGGCAATAGCCCCATATGTACCACTCTGCAACAGAGAAACATTAAAAAAACATTCAGATGCACTGCATAATTCATACAGCAGGCCCTGAATTACAGAAATAATTGCACAGTAAAAATCAAGCAGCTGCTGTCAAAAGGCCATTTCAGGCATCCTTCCAGAATATCCCATAAATGCTATTGAGTTCAGATCTGGTGGCCGAGAAGGGCATGACATTTGGATAACATCAAGCCATTGGACGTCCGATAATCCTCTCTGGACTGGGAGGTTTGTAATCTTTGAAAGATACTCACTCTGAAGGACAGTGGAGAGAAGATGGTTGCTCAGTCATATCATCCTTCCCTTCTAAAGGTTCTGAAGATTTTATTTCTTGATAATTAAGGGCAAAAAAGAAAAAAAAACTCTTCTTCAGGAAGAAGTAGAGATCACTGCCACCTGATGGATTGAAGAAGAATCACATGAAAATTAAATATTCAGTTCAAATAGTCATTTAAATTCATTATATAGGCTACATAAATATGCTGCTTAAAAAATATTTAAGTAGCATATTACCATTCTGTGTGTTTGTGTGTGTGTTGCGTGCGTGTGTGTCTTGTGCACATATATATGTGAATAATTCAGAGACTGAGTAAGCTGAGCATTAAATCTATAAGAACCAAATCTCTGGGCCTTACAATGTGAAAATATTATTTTTTGGTCCATTTAACTGAGTTTATTCCCTTAAATTCCTTTCAGTTTATTGTACAATAACAACCACCTTATTAATTTAATTACTCAACATGCAAAATATGTATTTGACAAGCTGTTCAAAATATAATATTCTGTTGTTAATGCAATTTGCATACCTCACTTTTCATATCAAAATCTTTTCAGACAAGCATATCATCAAGTTATATTTAAAAAAATAATCAGTGCAAAAATATTGGTGAACATGGTTCTTTTCCATGCAATCAGTCCATGACCTATATACACCCATGCTGCAGGCGGACAACTTCAAAGCAAATGGCAATATCAGTTCACAACCATTTTGAGTAAAATCCAAGATCCTAAAGATTTAATGTGCAACAACTGCAATCCTTGTAAATAACATATTATTTCTGTATTAATGGTAAAGATGTTCAGACATATCCAAGTCTATTTTGTGCTCCAGCAAACCAGCTCAAGGGACATATTTAGATTATACAGACTTAAATAGTCAAACAGGGATTAATAACATTTCCTGAGAGGTAGACATTTGCAGTGTTCAAACAATGTCAATGTTGTCAGGCGGGTATTCGGTGCCTCTGACACGGCGGAGTTAATAAACACATTAAATATTGAACGGAGACGTTTCCGCATTATCAGAGTTTTTGGGTGTCACGGAGAAGATCAATCTCTGTCTGCTTTTGACAGACCTAATTCCAGGCGCAGACACAGGCACACATCACCAGTGACTATGGTGTCAGCAGTGGCTGATATCTGAGATGAACCAGCGCTCATCTGGTGTTTTCTTAAATGCATTTTCACTTGGCCTCCACACTAAGTAATGTTCCACCAAATCCCTTAAAAGCTGATTGGCATTTACCTTTATAGTCAATTTAATCTTATTTCTTAAATATAGCTACTTGGAATCTACTACTACTATAACAACAACTATTACTACTAGCCTACTACTGTCATGGTTCTGCAGCCTGCTTTTTCTTTTCTGTAGGCGTTGTCACTCGGGGCCGCGAGAGGGCACTCCTGTTGTTTTTTCTGCCCTCTGTGACCAATTATGTGTTATTGGTTTCAGGTGCGTGCAGGCTACTTAAACTCAGCGCCTTTTTGTTCCGGGCTTTTGTGTAAGCTTTGTGTGAGAACTTTGATGACTGCATATCTTTTCTGTCTTGAAAGATACGCAGGAACCTCTTGAGCTTAGAGTTATAGGTTTAGTCTCTAGGGACTTTTTCTTTCCTATTTCTTTCTCTAACTAAGTTCTTTCCTCTGTTTTTTTCAATCCTCTTTGAGGCTGTAACCTTTGTTACCCCTTTCTCCTTTTCCTCCTTGTTTGAGCTCATTTGTATTTCTTTGAGCTTGAGGTTTTTCTTTCACTTTCTGTCTATTTCTGCTATTTCTGATCATAAAAACATTCACCATTCCCTGGAAGACTGCTGGGGCATTTGTTAAACCGAAAGGAACCACCAAATACTCATAGTGGCCCAGCGGGGTATTAAAGGCAGTCTTCCACTCGTCCCCCTCGCATATCCGAACCAAGTGGTACGCGTTGCGGAGGTCGAGCTTGGTGAAGGTGCCTGGGTGAGGGGTTCAAAGGCGGTGTTAATAAGAGGGAGAGGATACTTATTCCGGATAGTAACTCCGTTGAGGCCCCGGTAGTCTATGCAGGGCCGCAGCGAACCGTCCTTCTTCCCAACAAAAAAAAACCCTGCACCAACCGGGGATGAAGAAGGACGGATTATACCTGACGCAAGTGACTCATGAATATAGGTCTCCATGGCTAATTTCTCCGGACCCGACAGACTGTAGAGGCAGCCAGATGGAAGCTTGGCTCCAGCCAGAAGGTCTATGCAACAGTCGTAGGGTCTGTGAGGAGGCAAAGACAGAGCACGTGACTTGCAAAAAACTTGCGACAGGTTGTGATATTGGCAGGGAACATTGGTTAGGTCGGGTACAGGTTGAATGGGCTTGTTATGTTTGGCCCCTGGGGGGGGTAAAGCAGAGCGGAGACAGTTGGCTAAACAATGACTGCTCCATGCCAGGATACGACCGGAACGCCAATCGATGTGCGGGTTATGGAGGCGTAGCCAGTCTGCCCTAGAACCATGGAGGACTGTTTAGAATGAATGAGAAGTTGGATGGTTTCCCGATGATTGCCTGATAAAACTAATTGAAGGGGAACGGTGGAGTGGGTGACTGACCCCAAACTCCTACCGTCCAGAGCGAGAGCAGTGATAGGGGTAGATAAGGCTTCGGTGGGAATCCCGAACCTCTTGACAAAGGAAATGTCAATGAAATTGGCATCGGCCCCAGAGTCGATAAGGGCAGATGAGGACGCGGTGTTGCTCCTCCAAAGGAGAGTGGCCTTGAATTCTAGGCGGTTCTGGGCAGCATGGTCAGGAATGATAGGGCTCGTCAGTATGCCCAGTTTTACTGGCGAGCCATCTCTTTTGGGCGAACAGGACATGTGGCGATCTGGTGGCCTGTTTTGCCACAATAAAAGCAGGATTTGGTCAGGAACCGTCGTTGGCGCTCCTCGGCGTCCACCGTGGTCTTGCCCAATTGCATGGGCTCCTCCTCGGAGGGCATAGATGAGACTTTCGACCCCTTGAAGGGGGAGGGCTGTCGAACACTGGGAAGCATGGAGAGCGAAAGACGGGAGGGATTCTTCCCTCGCTCACGGGCCCGGGTTCTGAGACGGTTGTCTATGGCGATAGCCAAACTGATGAGGCTGTTAAGGGAGTTGGACTCCTCCCGAGTAGCCAGCTGGTCTTTAAGCTCCTCGCTGAGGGCTTGACGAAAGGCCCCCTGAAGAGCGGTGTCATTCCAGCCCGCCTCAGCAGCGAGGGTACGGAACTGAATTGCCATCTCCGCCACACTGCGACTGCCCTGCCGAACCTGAAGAAGGCGCTGGGTTGCGTCTCGACCACAGACTGGGTGGTCGAAGACGCGCCGCATCTCGGAGGTGAAGATGGCGAAGTTGTTGCAGGCTGGAGATTGACTCTCCCACACAGATGTGGCCCACTCCAGGGCACTGCCTCCCAGGCTGCTCATAACAAAGGCGATCTTGCATGGGTCAGAGGCGAAGGAGGTGGGCTGCATGCGGAAGACGATGTCGCACTTCATTAAGAATTCGCGGCAGCTCCCCAAACCTCCGCGGTATAATTCGGGGTGTTGAACTCTGGGTTCCCGGCTCGGAGAGGGAGCCGGAACCTCGGGAGGCAGTTCGAGTGTAGGGGGATCGGACCCACAGGGATCCGAGGAAGAGGCTGGTGGAGCGATAGCTAGGTGACCTGCTCTGTACGCCCCCTCAGCACCTCCAATACATCGTCCAAACGGCGGCCCTGTTGGTCACTGACCGCGGTTTGGCAGGAGAAGGCGTGGCGAATCTGCTCTAGGTCGGCTGGGTCCATCTTTCTTAGGCCAGTTCGTTCTGTCACGAACCTAACATGGGCTGAACCCAAATGCAATGACCAAGAGACAGGGGGACAGAAAAGGTGATTTATTTAAGTAGCTTGGGGTAGTCCCAAGCCGTACACAGAATTAACACAACAGTAAAAGGGGGGTTAGGGAGTTCTCCGGTGCTTGGAACTGCTCCAAGCCGGAGCTGGACTTTGATGGTCACCGGAAGTTCCAAGCCGGAACTGGACAGGACAGGAAACTGGAACGGGTTACTGGAACTGGATCATGGGAACATGGAGTTGTTCTGAACTGGAACTGGACTTGATCTGGGCTGGATAGTCCAACAGGAACTGGGTTACGGGAACATGGAGTGTTCCAAGCCGGAACTGGACTTGATACGGGAGACGGGAGTTCCACACCGGAACTGGACTGGTACTGGACCGGACGGTCCAACAAGAACTGGATCACGGGAACGTGGCGTTGTTCCAAACCGGAACTGGACTTGAAACGGGAGACGGGAGTTCCAAACCGGAACTGGACTGGTTCTGGACCGGACGGTCCAACAGGAACTGGATCACGGGAATGTGGAGTTGTTCCAAACCGGAACTGGACTTGATACGGGAGACGGGAGTTCCAAACCAGAACTGGACTGGTTCTGGACCGGACGGTCCAACAGGGACTGGATCACGGGAACGTGGAATTGTTCCAAACCGGAACTGGACTTGATACCGGAAACTGGAGCGGTTCGAACTGGAACACTGGAACACGGTAATGTTCCAGACCGGAACTGGACTGGAACTGGACTGGAAGCAGAGGAAGGGATATGGCTGGATACGGCAAGGCAGAGCAGTGTAGCGAAGCTCAGGTTGGCCCGATTGGGGCAGCAGGGCCACAGTGGAGGCTGGAACCGTAACCGTAGCAATGGCGGTCGCCACGGCCGGACAGGAACCACTGTAGGGTGGAAAGGCAGAACACCCAACTGCGGGCGCAACGTCAGATGGAGGCAGAGGTACCGCAACACACACAGGGAGTGGTTAACAGCTACAGACTGGCAGACACAGTGGAAGCTGGTAATTAAGACAGACAGAGATCAGGCAGAAACAACCGCAAACAGACAGGGCTAGTTAAATACCAACAGCAGGTTTAGAGCAGTAAAGCACAAAGTCTAACCAACTGAAGTCTTTTTAGGGCACAGGACAGGGAAACAAAGGACCAGGATACAAACGGCGAACGTTAACGAACTGGCGCTGAATAGCAGCCAGCCGGAGGGTTAAATAGGGGAGTGAAATTGAAAACAATAAGGAAAGCGTGCGGAATGTAACCGAGGGTGATTGACTAATTGACAGGTGTGGAATGCATGCAGCAACGGGGAAAGGAGATAGGTAGAAACCGGAGTGGGGGAAAAGAGTGAAACAAACAGAAGGAACACGCCCAGTCTGTAGCAACGGGGAAAACACGGACAAAGGGAATCCAACATTACACGGAGGGAAAGGGTAAAACATGGAAAACGGACAGGATGGGGAAGGAACGTTACAAATCTAAGATTACAGGAAAGGATGTGCAAATTGTCAAGTGGCAGCATCTCCTGAAATTCATGGTTTCCAGTTCATTCCACCCCCTGCAGGAAGGGGATATTGACCATGTTTTTGAAAGGATTGATGAGCACAGAATATGTGCACCATGAGGCCACACCCTCCTCCTTCTTTTAGAAAAGAGTTACTTACAGTTAAGGATTCAGCAAATAGAAGAGTAGCCATAATACAAATTAATAATGAATGAATGAATGAATTAATGAATGAGTGAATTCATTAATTAACTACATTTTATTTTCAGGAATTTGTTTTGGATGCATTGAGTCTCACTCACATATTCACATTCAGACACCATAAAATACAACACATTAAAATTGATAAACAAAAAAAGGCATCTACTCAGCATACAAGTCATATGCAAGCCATTTAAATAAAATGCATGAAATAAAGTAAATTCATTGGTTTTAATTTTAAAATAATAGCCTAAGAATGAAAGAAAGCCTGAAATTACCTTAGCGTCAGTTTTGTAACGTTCCATTCCCCTCCTGTCCGTTTTCCATGTTTTCCTTGTTTCCTTCCGTGTCATGTTGGATCCCCTGTCCGTGTTTTCCCCCTGGCTGCGGACTGGGCGTTTCCCTCGGGTTCATTTCGGCTTATTATCCACTTTAACTTCCGCCTATCACTCTCCCCTCTCGTTACTCACATTCCTCACTGCTGTGCTTCGGCAATCACTCCCGATTGAACATCACACCTGTTTCTCATTTTCTCCTTCATTTCCTGCACCATTTAAACCCCTGGCTGGCTGCTAGTCGGCGCCAGTTCGTTAACTAACCAACCGTGTTTATGTCATGTCACGCTTCTGGTCCAGTATTCGTCAGCTTGCTGTCTTTTACCTGTTTACCTGGTTTGCAGTTTGGTAGCTATCCCTCCGAAACATTCTCTGTTGCATGCTACTTACCTGTCTCCCTTCAACCTCCAGACGCCGCGGTTCCAGCCTCCCTGTAGCTGTGTCTTGTCCTCCCTATGTCACCTACCTCCTGTACTTCGGTTACGGTACCAGGATCCCTGAATGTTAGCCGGCTTCAGCAAGATTTGCCCGAGCCACGCCGCACCTTCCAACTCCGCGGAGCTTTCTTCAGCTACAATCCTGTCACAGTACCCTGCCATTAACCTCTGCTTTCTACCCCATTCATCAAGCTACCTACCCAGTCCGGTTCCAGTCCAGCTCCAGCCCAGGTCTTGTCCAGTACCGGTGTTTCGTACACCTCCGTTAAAGTCCAGTTCCGGCTTGGAATAATTCCGTGCCGGCTTCCGTTTCCCTGAATGGACCTCCCGGTCCAGTTCCAGTCCAGTTCCAGTCCAGTTCCGGTGTGTTGTACACCTCTGGTAAAGTCCAGTTCCGGCTTGGAACAAGTTCCGTGCCGGCTTCCGTTTTCCTGAGTGGACCTCCCGGTCCAGTTCCAGTCCAGACCCGGTGCCTCTATTCCACCTTCCCTAACCAGTTCCGGCTTGGAACAGTAGGGCACTTCCGCACCCAGTCCGCCTTGGACTCCCAGTCCTGAACCCGTTTGGTTCCGGCTTGGAATCTACCTTGACTTTCAAGCCCAGCTCCGGCTTGGAGCAGTCCGTAAGGGACTCTACTTATGTTTAATTAATTAACCTGTTTTCCTTTCCTGTACAGCTTTGGGACTACCCCAACGCTTAATAAAATTACCATTTTCTTGAATCTGCCTCCTGGTCGTTGCACTTGGGTTCGTCCCGTATCAGGATCGTAACAGAACGAACTGGCCAAAAAGCATGGACCCAGCCGATGTGGAACAGATTCGCCACGCCTTCTCCTGCCAAACTGCGGTCAGCGACCAACAGGGCCGTCGTTTGGATGACGTTCTGGAAGTAGTTAGGGGCATCACGGAGCAGGTAGCCCAACTTTCGCTCCACCAACCGCTACCGCGGATTCCTGCCAACCCAACTCCTCCCGCTCCTGAACCTCCTCCGGAGGCTCCGGCTCCCACTTCTAGCCGTGAGCCCCGAGTACAACACCCCGAGTTATATCGCGGGGGGTTGGGGAGATGTCGTGAATTTCTACTTAAATGTGACATAGTGTTTCGTATGCAGCCCTCCTCCTTCGCCTCTGACTCCAGCAAGATCGCGTTCATCATGAGCAGCTTGGGAGGGAGCGCCCTGGAGTGGGCTACATCCATCTGGGACAGCCAGGCCCCGTTATGCAGCAACTTCGCAGCCTTTACCGCAGAAATGCGGCGTGTGTTTGAACACCCGACCTGTGGGCGAGACGCTACCCAACGTCTGCTTCAAGTTCGTCAAGGCAACCGCAGCGTCGCAGAAATGGCCATTCAGTTTCGTACCCTCGCCGCGGAGTCCGGATGGAATGACACCTCCCTCCAGGGGGCTTTCCGCCAAGCTCTCAGCGAGGAACTCAAGGACCAGCTTGCCACTCGGGAAGAGTCCAACTCCCTCAATAGCCTCATCAGCCTCGCTATAGCCATTGATAATCGTCTCCACATCCGGGCCCGGGAGCGGGGAGGAAGCTCCGGGCGTCATTCACCCTCCGTCGCTTCAAACGTTCGTTCACACTCCTCCGTCACTGGATCTAGGGCGCCGACGGTCGTTTCCGAGGAGGAGCCCATGCAACTGGGCAGAGTTGCGGTCAATCCCGAGGAGCGCCAACGCCGTCTGTGCACCAGATCCTGTTTTTACTGCGGCAAGCCTGGCCATCAGATCGCCTCCTGTCCCATCCGCCCAAAAGAATGGGCTCGCCAGTAAAACTGGGCGTACTGACGAGCCCCATCATCCCCAACCATGCAGCCCAGGATCGCCTTATGTTCAAGGCTACCCTCCTTTGGAGGGACAAGACCGTGACCTCCTCGGCTCTAATCGATTCCGGAGCTGACGCCAACTTCATGGATATCACCTTCGCCAGGAGGGCCGGCATTCCCACGGAACGTCTAAACTCACCCATTTCAGCTCTTGCTCTGGACGGTAGGAGTTTGGGGCTAGTTACCCACTCCACTGTTCCTATCCAACTTGTTTTGTCTGGCAATCATCGGGAGTCCATTCAACTGTTACTTATTAACTCCAAACAATCTGCTCTTGTTTTAGGTCAGACCTGGCTCCGCCTCCACAACCCTCATATTGACTGGAAAGCCGGTCGCATCCTGGCGTGGAGTGCCCACTGTCTAGCCAGCTGTCTCCGTTCTGCTCTGCCCCCTCCGGGGTCCAGTAATTCCTGTTCTATGCAACCTATACCTGATTTAACCAATGTTCCTAGCGAGTATCACGACCTCGCACAGGTGTTCTCCAAGTCACGTGCTCTGTCCTTACCTCCTCACAGGCCGTACGACTGCGCCATTGACCTGCTGGCTGGAGCTAAACTGCCATCTGGACGCCTCTACAGTCTGTCAGGACCAGAGAAACTAGCTATGGAGGAATACATCCACGACTCCCTCGCTTCGGGTATTATCCGTCCCTCCTCATCCCCAGTCGGTGCAGGGTTCTTCTTTGTAGGGAAGAAGGATGGCTCTCTGCGACCCTGCATCGACTACCGGGGACTCAACCAGGTCACCATCCGTAACAAATACCCTCTTCCCCTCATTAACACCGCCTTTGAACCCCTCTCGCCAGCGGTTACGTTCACCAAGCTCGACCTCCGTAATGCGTATCACTTGGTGCGGATACGGGAGGGGGACGAATGGAAGACTGCTTTCAATACCCCGTTGGGCCACTACGAATACCTGGTGGTCCCCTTCGGCCTTACTAACGCCCCAGCAGTCTTCCAAGGCATGGTGAACGACGTCCTGCGTGATCTCCTGGGGAAGAGCGTATTTGTGTACATCGATGATATCTTGATTTTTTCTCAATCCCCTCAGGAACACGTTCTCCACGTCCGGGAGGTTCTCCAGCGGCTGCTGGAGAATCAACTTTTTGTTAAAGCGGAGAAATGTTCCTTCCATGTGTCTACTGTCCCGTTCCTCGGCTTCATCATCGAGGAGGGCAGTATCCGGGCGGACCCTGCTAAGATCAAGGCGGTGACAGAATGGCCCCAACCCACCTCTCGCAAGCACCTTCAGCAGTTCCTTGGGTTTGCTAATTTCTATCGCCGCTTTATCCGTAATTACAGTGTCATTGCTGCTCCCCTTACTAAACTCACTTCCGTTGCCCTGCCTTACTGTTGGAATTCCGATGCCCAGCGAGCATTCGAACTGCTCAAGGTCCGTTTTTCCTCAGCACCTATCCTCCGTCACCCGGACACTTCTCGTCAGTTTACCATTGAGGTGGATGCCTCCGACACCGGCGTGGGGGCCATTCTGTCTCAACGGTCCGCCTCTGATAACAAGCTCCATCCCTGCGCATTCTTCTCCCGGAGACTGTCCTCCGCCGAGAGGAACTATGATGTCGGGGATCGGGAACTACTGGCTATAAAACTGGCTCTTGAGGAGTGGCGCCACTGGCTGGAGGGGGCAGGTAATCCCTTTCTTGTTTTTACCGACCATCAAAACCTTATTTATTTAAAATCTGCCAAAAGGCTTAATGCTCGTCAGGCTAGATGGTCGTTATTTTTTGCCCGGTTTAATTTCTCTGTTTCTTACCGCCCCGGTTCCCGCAATATTAAGGCAGATGCCTTGTCCCGCATGTTTTCCCTCCCCTCCAGTCCTGCTGATCCGGAGCCCATTCTGCCGGCTTCCTGTGTGGTGGCTGCGGTCTCCTGGGAGATCGAGGGTATTGTGAAGGCCGCCCAGACTTCCCAACCGGATCCCCGCAATAACCCTAACTCCTGCCTTTTTGTCCCCAATTCCGTCCGCTCCCAGGTCCTCGAATGGGTTCACGCCTCGTGCCTGGCATGTCACCCAGGTGTTGCCAGAACGATCGCCCTCGTCAGGAGGAGTTTCTGGTGGCCTACCCTTAAGGGGGATACCCGTGCCTTTGTCCTGGCCTGCTCTGTGTGCGCCAGGAGCAAGGCATCCCACCAGCCTCCCTCCGGTCTTCTCCTTTCCCTCCCCGTCCCTGGCCGTCCTTGGAGTCACATTGGTGTGGACTTTGTCACCGGTCTGCCGTTGTCAGAAGGTAACACCGTGATTCTGACAATAGTGGACCGGTTCTCCAAGGCGGTTCACTTTGTTCCCCTCCCCAAACTCCCGTCCGCCCTTGAAACCGCTGAGCTCTTGGTGCTACATGTGGTCAGGCTGCACGGGATCCCCTCTGACATCGTGTCAGACCGTGGGCCCCAGTTCTCCTCCCGGGTTTGGAGGGCGTTCTGTGTAGCCCTGGGTGCCTCACCTAGTCTTTCCTCGGGTTTTCATCCCCAGTCTAACGGCCAGGCAGAGAGGGCGAACCAGGACCTGGGGGCCGCCCTGCGGTGCGTCACAGTGCGCAATCCCGCCTCTTGGAGCCGCTTTCTCCCCTGGGTCGAGTACGCTCACAACTCCCTTAAGAGTGCTTCTACAGGCCTATCCCCGTTTGAGTGTGCTTTAGGCTATCAACCCCCTCTTCTGTCGGCCCAGGAGGCCGAGATAGCTGTCCCCCTCAGTTAAGGCCCATCTCCTTAAATGTAGACGCATATGGAGGCTCACACGCACCGCACTCCTTCGCTCCAATTCCCGTTCCCAACGTCTGGCGGACCTTCACAGGACCGCAGCCCCACGGTATAGGGCCGGTCAGCAGGTCTGGCTCTCCACCGCTAACATCTCCCTTCCCTCCTCATCCAGGAAACTCCAGCCCCTCTTTATTGGTCCCTTCCCTATCATTTGTCTTATTAACCCCGTTTCAGTTAAACTTTCCCTCCCCGCCTCCCTCAAGGTTTACCCTGTTTTTTCACGTGTCCCAAATCAAGCCTGTCTCCTCCAGCCCCCTCAGTACCCCCACCATCCCGCCACCTCCCGTCCGAGTTATCGACAACGCCCCGGCCTACAAGGTGAACCGTGTGATCGATATCCGCCGCAAGGGCCGGGGTTTCCAATACCTCGTCGACTGGGAGGGGTACGGTCCTGAGGAGAGGTCGTGGCTCCACAAAAGCCTTATCTTGGACCATTCACTCATCCAAGACTTCCACAGGCTGTTCCCTGACAAGACCAGGCCTCCGGGGACGCCAGGTGGCGTACATTGAGGGGGGGGTACTGTAACGTTCCGTTCCCCTCCTGTCCGTTTTCCATGTTTTCCTTGTTTCCTTCCGTGTCATGTTGGATCCCCTGTCCGTGTTTTCCCCCTGGCTGCGGACTGGGCGTTTCCCTCGGGTTCATTTCGGCTTATTATCCACTTTAACTTCCGCCTATCACTCTCCCCTCTCGTTACTCACATTCCTCACTGCTGTACTTCGGCAATCACTCCCGATTGAACATCACACCTGTTTCTCATTTTCTCCTTCATTTCCTGCACCATTTAAACCCCTGGCTGGCTGCTAGTCGGCGCCAGTTCGTTAACTAACCAACCGTGTTTATGTCATGTCACGCTTCTGGTCCAGTATTCGTCAGCTTGCTGTCTTTTACCTGTTTACCTGGTTTGCAGTTTGGTAGCTATCCCTCCGAAACATTCTCTGTTGCATGCTACTTACCTGTCTCCCTTCAACCTCCAGACGCCGCGGTTCCAGCCTCCCTGTAGCTGTGTCTTGTCCTCCCTATGTCACCTACCTCCTGTACTTCGGTTACGGTACCAGGATCCCTGAATGTTAGCCGGCTTCAGCAAGATTTGCCCGAGCCACGCCGCACCTTCCAACTCCGCGGAGCTTTCTTCAGCTACAATCCTGTCACAGTACCCTGCCATTAACCTCTGCTTTCTACCCCATTCATCAAGCTACCTACCCAGTCCGGTTCCAGTCCAGCTCCAGCCCAGGTCTTGTCCAGTACCGGTGTTTCGTACACCTCCGTTAAAGTCCAGTTCCGGCTTGGAATAATTCCGTGCCGGCTTCCGTTTCCCTGAGTGGACCTCCCGGTCCAGTTCCAGTCCAGTTCCAGTCCAGTTCCAGTCCAGTTCCGGTGTGTTGTACACCTCTGGTAAAGTCCAGTTCCGGCTTGGAACAAGTTCCGTGCCGGCTTCCGTTTTCCTGAGTGGACCCCTCCGGTCCAGTTCCAGTCCAGTTCCAGTCCAGTTCCAGTCCAGTACCAGTCCAGTTCCGGTGTGTTGTACACCTCTGGTAAAGTCCAGTTCCGGCTTGGAACAAGTTCCGTGCCGGCTTCCGTTTTCCTGAGTGGACCTCCCGGTCCAGTTCCAGTCCAGTTCCAGTCCAGTTCCAGTCCAGTTCCGGTGTGTAATACACCTCCGATCAAGTCCAGTTCCGGCTTGGAACAAGTTCCGTGCCGCCTTCCGTTTTCCTGAGTGGACCTCCCGGTCCAGTTCCAGTCCAGACCCGGTGCCTCTACTCCACCTTCCCTAACCAGTTCCGGCTTGGAACAGTAGGGCACTTCCGCACCCAGTCCGCCTTGGACTCCCAGTCCTGAACCCGTTTGGTTCCGGCTTGGAATCTACCTTGACTTTCAAGCCCAGCTCCGGCTTGGAGCAGTCCGTAAGGGACTCTACTTATGTTTAATTAATTAACCTGTTTTCCTTTCCTGTACAGCTTTGGGACTACCCCAACGCTTAATAAAATTACCATTTTCTTGAATCTGCCTCCTGGTCGTTGCACTTGGGTTCGTCCCGTATCAGGATCGTAACAAGTTTTGAGTTATTTCATATTTGAATGCATGGTACAAGCGAGTCTGCTACCATAGACTAAGCTGCCATTTGGTGTGAGAAAAGGTATAAAAATATAGTGCCTAAGCCTTAGTAGGGAATGCTGAATGGGTCAGTAAGCATAAAATAAATAAATGAAAAAGGAGAATGTCCTTGAAGAACAGACTTTAAAATTCTCAGTTTGATAGAGTAATATGAACAAGTGTAAAATGTCTTCAGTTAGATGAAAATCCTCAGTATTGGTTAAGAGACCCTACTATATTTACAGTTGAAGTCGGAAGTTTACATACACTTAGGTTGAAGTCATTAAAACTAATTTTTAACCACTCCACAGATTTCATGTTAGCATAGTGTTGGCAAGTCAGTTAGGACATAGACTTTGTACATGAGACAAGTAATTTTTCCAACAATTGTGTACAGACAGATTATGTCACTTTTAATTCACTATATCACAATTCCAGTGGGTCAGAAGTTTACATACACTAAGTTGACTGTGCCTTTAAACAGCTTGGAAAATTCCATAAAATGACGTCATGGCTTTAGAAACTTCTGATAGGCTAATTGACATTATTTGAGTCAATTGGAGGTGTACCTGGGGCGGCATGGTGGTGCAGTGGTAAGCACTGTCGCCTCACAGCAAGAAGGTACCGAGTTCGAATCCCGGCCGAGGGCCTTTCTGTGCAGAGTTTGCATGTTCTCCCCGTGTCTGCGTGGGTTTCCTCCGAGTACTCTGGTTTCCTCCCACAGTCCAAAGACATGCAGGTAATTGGAGACTCTAAATTGCCCATAAGTATGAGTGTGTGAGTGAATGGTGTGTGTGCCCTGTGATGGATTGGCGGCCTGTCCAGGGTGTATTCCTGCCTCTCGCCCAATGCATGCTGGGATAGGCTCCAGCACCCCCTGCGACCCTGATCAGGAATAAGCGGGTTAGATAATGGATGGATGGATGGATGGAGGTGTACCTGTGGATGTATTTTAAGGCCTACCTTCAAACTCAGTGCCTCTTTGCTTGACATCATGGGAAAATCAAAAGAAATCATCCAAGACTTCAGAAAGAAAATTGTGGACCTCCACAAGTCTGGTTCATCCTTGGGAGCAATTTCCAAACACCTGAAGGTGCCACGTTCGTCTGTACAAACAATAGTATGCAAGTATAAACACCATGGGACCACACAGCCGTCATACCGCTCAGGAAGGAGATGCGTTCTGTCTCCTAGAGATGAATGTGCTTTGGTGCAAAAAGAGCAAATCAATCCCAGAACAACAGCAAAGGACCTTGTGAAGATGCTGGAGGGAACAGGTACAAAAGTATCTATATCCACAGTAAAACGAGTCCTATATCGACATAACCTGAAAGGCTGCTCAGCAAGGAAGAGGCCACTACTCCAAAACCGCCATAAAACTGCACATGGGGACAAAGATCTTACTTTTTGGAGAAATGTCCTCTGGTCTGATGAAACAAACATTTAACTGTTTGGCCATAATGACCATCGTTACGTTTGGAGGAAAAAGCATGAGGCTTGCAAGCCGAAGAACACCATCCCAACCATGAAGCACAGGGGTGGTAGCATCATGTTGTGGGGGTGTTTTGCTGCAGGAGGGACTGGTGCACTTCATAAAATAGATGGCATCATGAGGAAGGAAAATGATGTGGATATGTTGAAGCAACATCTCAAGACATCAGCCTGGAAGTTAAAGCTTGGTCGCAAATGGCTCTTCCAAATGGACAATGACCCAAAGCATACTTCCAAAGTTGTGGCAAAATGGCTTAAGGACAACAAAGTCAAGGTATTGGAGTGGCCATTACAAAGTCCTGACCTCAATCCAATCGAAAATTTGTGGGCAGAACGGAAAAAGCGTGTGCGAGCAAGGAGGCCTACAAACCTGACTCAGTTACACCAGTTCTGTCAGGAGGAATGGGCCAAAACTTATTGTGAGAAGCTTGTGGAAGGCTACCCGAAACGTTTGACCCAAGTTAAACAATTTAAAGGCAATGCTACCAAATACTAACAGAGTGTATGTAAACTTTTGACCCGCTGGGAATGTGATGAAAGAAATAAAATCTGAAATGAATCATTCTCTCTACTATTATTCTGACATTTCACATTCTTAAAATAAAGTTGTGATCCTAACTGACCTAAGACAGGGAATGTTTACTAGGATTAAATGTCAGGAATTTTGAAAAACTGAGTTTAAATGGATTTGATGTAAATGTAAACCTTTGACTTCAACTTTATATAGGGGTTTTCACACGTAATTGAATGACAATAGTGTTCATACTATTCAATTGTCATATTTTAAAATTTTTAATTATCAATTAAATCATGTTAAATACTATATATAATAATCATACAAGATGGGCACATTAGATGTTGCAAAATTTTATAAACGCAGATACAATATGAGATCATGGAAAGACTAAAAGATTTTAAAGACATCTCAAGATTGGTTTATACAGGACATGTTGGTAGGCAGTTTCTATATGTCTTTTCGGGTAATATCATCTCCACTGTCTACATGATGAAATCCTGAAGGAATACTGAACTGTTGTCTTTCAGTGCCTGCTTAGATATGGCAGATCAAAGTTCATAGAATCACTGGTTCTGCATTACACCATGTGCTCGACACTCGCTGCTGGTCTTGTGGGCCTCGCATGTGGGCCTCCCTTGTGGGCCCACTACAGAGACCAAACAAGCAAAACACTAAACTCTAAAGGCTTCAAACGTCTCAGACGTGTGGATAAGTGGACTCTATTCATGGATATGAAACTGGGATTCCGCTGCACTCTATCCGGGGCGAAAGGTTGTTTAGTTTCAATGGTGTTATAGTCAGTGTTTAGTATCGATGACAATAATGTCAGTGTTTAGTATCAATGACATTGATGTCAGTGTTCATTGTTAGAATATAAGGACATTAACATCACTGTAGTGTCAGAAAATGCATTCTGAAACATGGCTGACAGACCAGGAGAGGAAAAAGTCATAGAGAAAGCAATACTTGACAGCAGAGGATAATTTTGAAGGACAAAGAGTCAGTGTGAAGAAAAGGGTATTAGTGTTATTTTAAAGAATACTTTTTCAAACAATACTAGTCTTTTTATACAAACTTTATCTTTGAGTATACCTGAAATGTCTATAATATGGACATGAATACAATAATAATTTGATTGTGAATGAAAGGAAATGAATCAAGATGGAAACTATTTTTTGACACCTCTCAGGGTGGTGACCTTATCCTGATCCATGAAGTTCACTTCATGGCCCGCTTTTTAGCTATGGTTTCATAAACATGCTTCAAAATGGAAGCAAAAATTATTTGGGTCATTGAATATCATTCCTCAATAATCTTTTCATCTTAGATGAAAAAATGATTCTGAATGGGAACTAAAGTATGCAAACAAGTGTTTAAGCACAAAATAAACCTCACTTGATTTACACTGGATCAAACTTTTGAAATCTTCAGCTGTACTTACTTAACTTGGTGTAAGTAATTATTTTTGCCAGTATTACTTACAAATATGGCAGAACAATTTGCTTGATTTGAAAGTGCAATGCATACCAAGGTTGCCCACAGTTGGATAGGTGCATATACAGTACATGCATTAAAACAGCCAAGATGGAAGAATGAATTTGTTCATTGCCTTGTTTTGGTCCATATAACTCAGATCTTTGTTAAGGACATTCAGGTGGTTGCCATGTCTTGCATTATAAAAACATCAGTGAGGTTGTAGTCAGTCATCATAATTCAGTCGTGACATCAAAAATAATACAGTGATTGTATAAACATATGACTGCATGTTTCATTTTTGTTTTGGAAAATGTATAAATTAGCTGGCAAGCCATCTCACCTCACTGATAGTGAGCTCATCATTAGCACATCGGTCATTAAAATGTAATTGAAGTATGGATATGTATTAGCTAAGTAGCATGCTAAAGGCTTACAGATAATAATTTACCTTCCCATATGGGAAAAATCGGAAAATACAGCATAGGATGACGTGAAGAATAAAAAATCTGCTATAATTGTCCCAAAAATAAACACCAATCACTTCTATCCCAAAATATTCCTGAAAATACCCAATTTTCAACTGACCCCCATAACTATCTTCCTAAACTATGTTGCAAGACCCTTAAAATTTACAATTTACTCCCATAAAACTATTCGAATTAAAATTTAACTTAAATTTCTCCACAAAAAACAAGTAAATAAATGCCTGTATCTTGCTTTTTGAAGGGGTGGTACTTTCTCACGGTGTCTAGGGTGTGGTTTTAATAGACGCTGATTTGAATTCAATTGAATATGAATACTGATTCAGTTACCATGAAAACCAGTTTATCCCAATGATTTCCTTTTATAAATATAACATGGTGTGTAATGTAAAAAAAATAAAATAAACTCCTGTGCCCATTGTTGAACTCAAATGGGGTTAAAGGTCAGGCCTGGCCAATGAAGCGCCTGCACTGGCCTGTCTCTCCTTCCCTGGCAGGAATCCAAATGAAGCCAAGTTATGTGCTGTGATTCTCTGGGGCAGTAGGGTCCAAATTTCCTTAGCTCATGACCCACTGTTTCAGCAAGCACATCTCCTGTGACACACCCTTGTTAAAATGTTTGAACATTATTTCCAAATATTAAATTTTAAAGTTTTTTTGTAGAAGCTAAACATTATGCTAAGTAGCCACATGTATTTTAAACTGTAAGCAGATCATTTCTGTTTAAAGTTGCCATGGCTGCAGTTGCTGGAATGTGTCAATATCAGAAAAAGTCACACAGTGTGCTGCTGGCAAATAGGCACATATTGTAACATGCAGTTCACAATGTATTCTTGTAATTTATTAATGGTATCCTAATCTTTCTACGAAAATATCCAGTTTTTTAACATTTCTGAACACTTCTGTACAAGAAATTGCTGAACAACAATCATCTATGCGAACTGTGTCAAAACATTTTGTTAATATTAATGCATTTAGGTTTTTTCCAAGGGGCCAAGACTGGGGGTGCGTCCCAATAGTCGAAAAATGCAACCATTCCTCCTCCACTACCACTCCTCTACTCCGTGCCCCGGAAACTGATCATTCGTTCCTCCCTCCCTCCACTGTTCCAATAGTGCAGAAGACCAGCGAAGCGGCTTCAACATCGGCTTTTCCTCCCCTCCGGCGAAGCATACATTGATGTATGCTACTGCGGACGTTTTTTCACATTTTTGGGTGACATCATTGCGGTCACGCCCACAGAGACAACAGTGATGATGCGTAGCTCTGCCTTATATGAATTTGCCCAAGATAATGATGCCCCAATTCAAGATATTTAGCCTAAATTGTGTGTGCTTCAGTAGGCTATTAGCACACAAAGGTCATAGCATCCTACAACGGATAACAAAATGCCAGTCCGTTTTTGTGGTTCATATCCTACATAAAAATTTGGTAATTCAAGTTGGGGAAACAGCTATATTTATTTGCTTACCCATTAACATTGCTCAACATTGCTTATTAACTAACATGATTGTAGGCCTACATAAATATAGCCTAAGCATGACAGCTACCATTTCAGTAGCTATGTGAATATGCATTAATTCATATTAATTGATTTCGATGACGGTGAAGCAGATTCGCTGTCCCAATTTTGTTCACTGCTCCTCTCCTCCACTCCCCTACTCCCCTCCCTTCCTCCACATACTTCCGGGTAGTAGAGGAGTGGTAGTGGGGGAGGAAAGGTGGCATTTTTCGACTATTGCGACGCACCTGAGGTGGGGAGGTGGGGAGGTGTGGGGTGCGTCCGAATAGTCGAAAAATGGCACCTTTCCTCCTCCACTACCACTCCTCTACTCCCGTGCCCCGGAAACGGATCTTTGTGTTTTAATCTAATGTCGCTGATTACATCTTAATTACGTATTAATGCTTACATATTAATTAATGTCTCGACACAAACCACAATGTCATGTACATTGGATACTGTACATGCAAATACTCAAAACGTTCAGGCAGTTTTGCATATTTCCGAGTAGGAGAGGAGTGGTAGTCGGGGAGTGGAGGTGGGGAGTGAAGAATATTGGGACTCACCCAGGGCTTTTGTTTTGAAGCTCACTTCCTGGTTGGGCTGGGAGCGGCAATTGTGCCGTTGCTCATTGCGCCACTGCGATTGGCTCCAGTATAGGTCGTTCACCATGTAAGTCAATAGCAGCAATGTGGTCAAAATACTCACTCAATACATTTTTCCCAAAAAAAAATTGAATTGCAATAGGTGCATTTCCTTCATCTAATGCCTCTGCATGTGCTGATTTTTTTAAATATTGTGTCGTTTGGACAGGGTATTAACATTTGTTCAGGATCAATCAGAGGGGCAGTTTGAGTCCTCTTCGGCTCCACGGAGCAGACGCAGTTTGTACAAACTGGCGGGGAAAAATGCATCCGGAGCTTCAATTCGGTTTTTACGAGGCCGTGGGAAGACAATGGGTGACGTCACAGTGACTTTGTCCATATTTTTAAACAGTCTATGGTTTTTTCACAATTAATTCGATGAATTAATATTAATCACTCGAATCAATATAAAAATGAATTGAGACCCGAGTAGATCTATAGTCTGTATGATATGAGGAGTAACGTTAGCTCCATTGGGTGTGATAGTATGAAGCTAATTACAGACAAAAGCGCCGCTAACTTTTTTGTAAAGGACTTCCCAGGAAAACGGGAGAAGCAAGCAGCCAAGAGGGCGGTGCTTGTGCACGAGACGAAGTTGACTGAATATAATGACTCTAAGATTACTGCCCGGATTGTATGTAGCTAGTCATAAAACGCTGGGAATATTTTAATTTAACGAGAACCCAATAGCCTATTCAATCAGATAACTATGATTCTGAAATTTATATGCGCGATTTTAACCAGATTATCTTTCATTATTTTATCAATTATCGGAGTATGGCGAGTTAAACACGTTAAAGATGATAACGTTTTTTGGTTTCTGTCCCTTCTCTGTCTCCCTCTCGTTGTGGAAATGATAATAACTTTAAAAAGAAGAAAGGGAAAAGACTACAAGTGGTGAGTTGGATGTGTTGTATAGTTTATTTTGCCTAAAGGCTGGAACTGTTCTCCTGCTCTACGTCAGCGGCAGAAACTTTTGTTGAAGCAGTCCTTCTCTGGTGTGTGAAACAAATTGTGACCTTAATTTATGAAACTGGGATTCCGCTGCACTCTATCCGGGGCGAAAGGTCGTTTAGTTTCAATGGTGTTATAGTCAGTGTTTAGTATCAATGACAATAATTTCAGTGTTTAGTATCAATGACATTGATGTCAGTGTTCATTGTTAGAATATAAGGACATTACCATCACTGTAGTGTCAGAAAATGCATTCTGAAACATGGCTGACAGACCAGGAGGAAAAAGTCATAGAGAAAGCAATACTTGACAGCAGAGGATAATTTTGAAGGACAAAGAGTCAGTGTGAAGAAAAGGGTATTAGTGTTATTTTAAAGAATACTTTTTCAAACAATACTAGTCTTTTTATACAAACTTTATCTGAGTATACCTGAAATGTCTATAATATGGACATGAATACAATAATAATTTGATTGTGAATGAAAGGAAATGAATCAAGATGGAAACTATTTTTTGACACCTCTCAGGGTGGTGACCTTATCCTGATCCATGAAGTTCACTTCATGGCCCGCTTTTTAGCTATGGTTTCATAAACATGCTTCAAAATGGAAGCAAAAATTATTTGGGTCATTGAATATCATTCCTCAATAATCTTTTCATCTTAGATGAAAAAATGATTCTGAATGGGAACTAAAGTATGCAAACAAGTGTTTAAGCACAAAATAAACCTCACTTGATTTACACTGGATCAAACTTTTGAAATCTTCAGCTGTACTTACTTAACTTGGTGTAGGTTATTATTTTTGCCAGTATTACTTACACATATGGCAGAAAAATTTGCTTGATTTGAAAGTGCAATGCATACCAAGGTTGCCCACAGTTGGATAGGTGCATATACAGTACATGCATTAAAACAGCCAAGATGGAAGAAATAATTTGTTCATTGCCTTGTTTTGGTCCATATAACTCAGATCTTTGTTAAGGACATTCAGGTGGTTGCCATGTCTTGCATTATAAAAACATCACTGAGGTTGTAGTCAGTCATCATAATTCAATCGTGACAAAAAATACAGTGATTGTATAAACATATGAATGCATGTTTCATTTTTGTTTTGGAAAATGTATAAATTAGCTGGCAAGCCATCTCACCTCACTGATAGTGAGCTTATCATTAGCACATCGGTCATTAAAATGTAATTGAAGTATGGATATGTATTAGCTAAGTAGCATGCTAAAGGCTTACAGATAATAATTTACCTTCCCATATGGGAAAAATCGGGACATACAGCATAGGATGACGTGAAGAATAAAAAATCTGCTATAATTGTTATGAACCCGGAATGGACTGGACCCAAACGCACGACTCAGACACAGGAATGCCAATACTCAGATATTCATTGCTTGATCAGGGAAGTCCTGAAGCATGGGGAGAAAGGCAAAGACAGGTTAATGTTCCAAACCGGAACTGGACTGTTCAGACAGTGTAAATAATGTTCCAAGTTGGAACTGGACTTTACTGGCAGGGTAGATAATGTTCCAAGTAGGGTTGCAAATTCTAAGGAATTTCCTTGATCGATAGTCGTCAACGTTAATGAACAATCAATCGATCAATCGTTAACAAAACAGCTAAAAATAGCTTATGACATAAAATACAAAATGCATGTTTTTTTCCTCAATCAAAGCTTTATTGAAACATTTGAGAAATACGCCTGCTGCATAGCATAACACAAATATAATTATGAACGCTGTTTTGTTTAAGTATGATATTTTAATAAGGCTCGGGAAATTGCGCTCACTCTTCCGAGGCGAATCAGTGACTAACACGTACGTCTATGACATATGCAAAAATAAGATGAGCCTTAATTAAAAACTTAAATTTGCAAAATTATTATGAAATAGATAAATAACGTTTTTGAAAACAGCGCTATAATAGGTTCCCTCTTGAAATGAGAAAGCTACGACAAACTACGACAGCTCAGGCCTCAGTTTAAAACTTATTTAAACTGCATAAGTGCAGTAAATACCTAGGCCTGCTGATTTTTATTTAAGAATATAAGCATGTTTACGTTATCAGGGGTGAGTCGTGTGTGCAGTCGGTTTACAGCGAGACCAGCTGCTGAAAATACGCGTTCCGATGGGACCGATGTCCCAGGCACGCATAAGTAGCGTGCTTCATGGTCGAGTGAGTCTTCTTCTTTGTAAAGTTAATAACATGTTTCCTAATTGCAGTGCGCGCGCCCCCTTGTGTTTAACTTAATGATTGCATTTCACCAACAGCTCCCATTGACACAATTAAGATGAGACCGCAAATAGTTCAATTTGATCGTTAAATTTGAAATGGTCGATCGATCAAATTATTAACGGCAATTAATCGATCAACGATTAATCGTTAACACCCCTAGTTCCAAGCCGGAACTGGACTCTACCATCAGGCAGCAATTGTTCCGAGCCGGAACTGGACTTTACGACAGATAGACTGACAGACAGAGTGGGAGCGCTAGGCATCCAATAAATTATGCTTCCACCAAATCTCCTGAAGCATAGGGAGAACATTTAATACAGACAGTCCAGGTATGAAGATGCGGGAGCAGTGGGAGCAGGGAAAGCCAGGGATGGTTATGGAGACAGGCAACCGGGTAGGTTGGAGCAGGGGATGAGCGGGAGCGGGAACGGTAGAGCAGGACAGTGGAGCGGAATCCAGGCAGGACGAAGGCGTGGCAGCAGGGCAGCGGCAGTAGCAGCACGGCAACAGCAGGACAGCAGCAGCGACAGCAGAGGCAGGAGCGACAGCACATCAACAGCACCGCAACACTGGCTGTAAGCGGGCACCGCCGCAGAGTGGAGGAACAGGAGCCCAGGCTGCATGCACACACGTCAGGTGGAAGGCAGGGAAACCGCAACACAGGCAGGGATAACTAACAACTGCAGGTTGACAGACAAGTTAGTATAGCGAGACAGGAGCAATTGAACAGCGGGAAATGCCGTTCCAGACTGAAGCAGACTTTGATTAGACAGAATAGCAGGGCGATTAAACGCCGACACAGAACTAAACTGTTTAAGGTAGTAACTAGACAAGGATACTAGGACTCAAGACAAGACCAGAGGTTTTTTCACCCAGCGGGTTAAGCGAACAAGACTTTCGCGAACTTGGTCGGAACAACAGTTAACGAACCAGCACAGGACAGAGAACACCGGGTGACTAAATACAAACATTAATTGGTATCAATTAAGTGCCAGGTGCGAATGTATGCGTGAGTGATTAACGGAGCAGAGAGTGTGTGGAATGCATGCGGAACGGGGAAATGGGATAGGCTGAGAGAAGTGTAGTGAGACAGAGTGACACCCCGGGAAAAGCCACGCCCAAGCCTGCAGCACGGGGAAACGAACTAGGGAGAGACGAACATGAAACGGGGAGAAGGAAAACACGGGACACAAGAGGACGGGAGTGAGATCATCACAATAATTGTCCCAAAAATAAACACCAATCACTTCTATCCCAAAATATTCCTGAAAATACCCAATTTTCAACTGACCCCCATAACTATCTTCCTAAACTATGTTGCAAAACCCTTAAAATCTACAATTTACTCCCATAAAACTAGTCGAATTAAAAATTTACTTAAATTTCTCCACAAAAAACAAGTAAATAAATGCCTGTATCTTGCTTTTTGAAGGGGTGGTACCTTCTCACGGTGTCTAGGGTGTGGTTTTAATAGACGCTGATTTGAATTCAATTGAATATGAATACTGATTCAGTTACCATGAAAACCAGTTTATCCCAATGATTTCCTTTTATAAATATAACATGGTGTGTAATGTAAAAAAAAAAGAAAACTCCTGTACCCATTGTTGAACTCAAATGGGATTAAAGGTCAGGCCTGGCCAATGAAGCGCCTGCACTGGCCTGTCTCTTCTTCCCTGGCAGGAATCCAAATGAAGCCAAGTTATGTGCTGTGATTCTCTGGGGCAGTAGGGTCCAAATTTCCTTAGCTCATGACCCACTGTTTCAGCAAACACATCTCCTGTGACACACCCTTGTTAAAATGTTTGAACATTATTTCCAAATATTAAATTTTAAAGTTTTTTTGTAGAAGCTAAACATTATGCTAAGCACCCACATGTATTTTAAACTGTAAGTCATTTCTGTTTAAAGTTGCCATGGCTGCAGTTGCTGGAATGTGTCAATATCAGAAAAAGTCACACAGTGTGCTGCTGGCAAATAGGCACAATGTATTCTTGTAATTTATTAATGGTATCCTAATCTTTCTACGAAAATATCCAGTTTTTTAACATTTCTGAACACTTCTGTACAAGAAATTGCTGAACAACAATCATCTATGCGAACTGTGTCAAAACATTTTGTTAATATTAATGCATTTAGGTTTTTTCCAAGGGGCCAAGACTGGGGGTGTGTCCCAATAGTCGAAAAATGCAACCATTCCTCCTCCACTACCACTCCTCTACTCCGTGCCCCGGAAACCGATCATTCGTTCCTCCCTCCCTCCACTGTTCCAATAGTGTAGAAGACCAGCGAAGCGGCTTCAAAATCGGCTTTCCCTCCCCTCCGGCGAAGCATACATCGATGTATGCTACTGCGGAAGTTTTTTCACATTTTTGGGTGACATCATTGCGGTCACGCCCACAGAGACAACAGTGATGATGCGTAGCTCTGCCTTATATGAATTTGCCCAAGATAATGATGCCCCAATTCAAGATATTTAGCCTAAATTGTGTGTGCTTCAGTAGGCTATTAGCACACAAAGGACATAGCATCCTACAACGGATAACAAAACGCCAGTCCGTTTTTGTGGTTCATATCCCACATAAAAATTTGGCAATTTAAGTTGGGGAAACAGCTATATTTATTTGCTTGCACATTATCATTGCTCGTTAACGTTGCTTATTATCGAACATGACTGTAGGCCTACATAAATATAGCCTAAGCATGACAGCTACCATTTCAGTAGCTATGTGAATATGCATTAATTCATATTAATCGATTTTGATGACGGTGAAGCAGATTCGCTGTCCCAATTTTGTTCACTGCTCCTCTCCTCCACTCCCCTACTCCCCTCCCTTCCTCCACATACTTCCGGGTAGTAGAGGAGTGGTAGTGGGGGAGGAAAGGTGGCATTTTTCGACTATTGCGACGCACCTGAGGTGGGGAGGTGGGGAGGTGTGGGGTGCGTCCGAATAGTCGAAAAATGGCACCTTTCCTCCTCCACTACCACTCCTCTACTCCCGTGCCCCGGAAACGGATCTTTGTGTTTTAATCTAATGTCGCTGATTACATCTTAATTACGTATTAATGCTTACATATTAATTAATGTCTCGACGCAAACCACAATGTCATGTTGACAATGGGTGACGTCACAGTGACTTTGTCCATATGTTTAAACAGTCTATGGTTTTTTCACAATTAATTTGATGAATTAATATTAACCACTCGAATCAATATAAAAATGAATTGAGACCCGAGTAGATCTATAGCCTGTATGATATGAGGAGTAACGACGAGAACCCAATAGCCTATTCAATCAGATAACTATGATTCTGAAATTTATATGCGCGATTTTAACCAGATTATCTTTCATTATTTTATCAATTATCGGAGTATGGCGAGTTAAACACGTTAAAGATGATAAAGTTTTTTGGTTTCTGTCCCTTCTCTGTCTCCCTCTCGTTGTGGAAATGATAATAACTTTAATGTTACGATCCTGATACGGGACGAACCCAAGTGCAACGACCAGGAGGCAGATTCAAGAAAAGGGGATATTTATTAAGCGTTGGGGTAGTCCCAAAGCTGTACAGGAAAGGCAAAACAGAATTAATACATAGAACATAAATTAAGTCCTATACGGACTGCTCCAAGCCGGAGCTGGACTTGAAATCAAGGAGGGTTCCAAGCCGGAACCGAAGGGGTGCAGGACTGGAAGTCCAAGCCGGACTGGGTGCAGGAAGTGCCCTACTGTTCCAAGCCGGAACTGGACAGGGTAGGTGGAGGCGTAGCACCGGGTCTGGACCGGAACTGGACCGGGAGGTCCACTCAGGAAAACGGGAGCCGACACGGAACTTGTTCCAAGCCGGAACTGGACTTTACTGGAGGTGTACAACACACCGGCACTGGACAGGAACTGGACTGGAACTGGACTGGAACTGGACAGGAACTGGGCTGGAACTGGACCGGGAGGTCCACTCAGGAAACGGGTACTGGAACGGAATACGTTCCAAGCCGGAACAGGACTCTCACGGAATGGTGGGCTATACACCGGGACTGGACTGGAACTGGACCGGGTGAATCACTCAGGTACAGGTACTGGAACGGCGCGAATGTTCCAAGCCGAAACTGGACTTTACTTGGGCGGAGAATCTCTCTCCGGGACTGACACAGGAACTGGACCGGGTTATCAACTTGAGTCAAAAGGGTAGAAAGCAGAGGTTAGTAGCAGGGTACTGCAGACTGGGTTACGACCGGGAGGTCTTAAAGGAGGTTTTGGCGATAGCCAGGGTTGTAGCTGGCGAAAACCCGACGGGGCTGGGAGGTGAGGCGTAGCTCGGGTAGGTCTCGTCGGAGCCGGCTGAACTCCAGGGATCCTGGAACCGTAACCGAAGTACAGGAGGTAGCTACGGCCGGACAGGAACGACAGAGAGAGTTAGCCAGGCAGGACTTGGCAGCGGATCTAGACCCGAGCTGGAGGTGGGAGTACCGCAACACACTCACGCAACATAAAGGGGAAACAAACACTGCTACAGGGAGGCTGGAACCACGGCGTCTGGAGATTTGAAGGGAGACAAGTAAGTAGCATGCAACAGCGAATGTTACGGGAGGATAGCTACCAAACCGCAGAACAGGTAAGCAGATAAACAACAGCGAACTGTAGAACACCGGACCAGAAACGTGACATGACATAAACAAGGTAGGTTAGTTAACAAACTGGCGCCGACTAGCAACCAGACAGGGGTTTAAATAGTGCAGGGAATGAAAGAGTGAATGAGAAACAGGTGTGATAATTAACCGGGAGTGATTGCAAAACACAAAGGTGAGGAATGCATGCAACGAGTAGGGAGAGCGATAGGCGGAAACAAAAGTGACAATAAAACGAACAAGACAGAGGAAGACGCCCAGACTGCAGCAGCAGGGAAAACACGGACAAAGGAATCCAACATGACACGGAGGGAAACAGGGAAAACACGGAAAACGGACAGGAAGGGAACGGAACGTTACAGTACCCCCCCCCCTCAATGTACGCCACCTGGCGTACCAGGAGGCCTGGTTTTATCAGGGAACAGTCTGTGGAAATCCAGGATGAGCGAGTGATCCAGAATAAGGCTCTTGTGGAGCCACGACCGCTCCTCAGGACCATATCCCTCCCAGTCGACGAGGTATTGGAAGCCCCGGCCCTTACGGCGGATATCAATAACACGGTTAACCGTGTAGGCCGGGGCGTCGTCGATAACCCGGACGGGAGGTGGAGGGATGGTGGGAGTACTGAGGGGGCTGGAGGAGACAGGCTTAATCTGGGAAACATGAAAAACAGGGTAAACTTTGAGGGAGGCAGGGAGGGAAAGTTTAACCGAAACTGGATTAACCAAACAAATGATAGGGAAGGGACCAATAAAGCGGGGCTGGAGTTTCTTGGATGAGGAGGGAAGGGAAATATTAGCGGTAGAGAGCCAGACCTGCTGACCGGCCCTATACTGCGGGGCTGCGGTCCTGTGAAGGTCCGCCAGACGTTGGGAACGGGAATTGGAGCGAAGGAGTGCGGTGCGCGTAAGCCTCCACATGCGTTTACATCTAAGTAGATGGGATTTAACAGAGGGGACAGCTACCTCAGCCTCCTGGGCCGACAGGAGAGGGGGTTGATAGCCTAACGAGCATTCGAACGGAGATAACCCTGTAGAAGCACACTTAAGGGAATTGTGAGCGTACTCGACCCAGGGGAGAAAACGGCTCCAAGAGGCGGGATTACGCACAGTGACGCACCGCAGGGCGGCCCCCAGGTCCTGGTTCGCCCTCTCTGCCTGGCCGTTAGACTGGGGATGAAAACCAGAAGATAAACTAGCCGAGGCACCCAGGGCTACACAGAACGCCTTCCAAACCCGGGAGGAGAACTGGGGCCCACGATCAGACACAATGTCAGAGGGGATCCCGTGCAGCCTGACCACATGCAACACCAAGAGCTCAGCGGTCTCAAGGGCAGACGGGAGTTTAGGGAGGGGAACAAAGTGAACCGCCTTGGAGAACCAGTCCACTATTGTCAGAATAACGGTGTTACCTTCTGACAATGGCAGACCGGTGACGAAGTCCACGCCAATGTGACTCCAAGGACGGCCCGGGACAGGGAGGGGAAGGAGAAGACCAGAGGGAGGCTGGTGGGATGCCTTGCTCCTGGCGCACACAGAGCAGGCCAGGACAAAGGCACGGGTATCCCCCTTAAGGGTAGGCCACCAAAAACTCCTCCTGACAAGGGCGATCGTTCTGGCAACACCTGGGTGACATGCCAGGCACGAGGCGTGAACCCATTCAAGGACCTGGGAGCGGACGGAATTGGGCACAAAAAGGCAGGAGTTAGGGTTACTGCGGGGATCCGGTTGGGAAGTCTGAGCGGCCTTCACGATACCCTCGATCTCCCAGGAGACCGCAGCCACCACACAGGAAGCCGGTAGAATGGGCTCCGGAACAGCAGGACTGGAGGGGAGGGAAAAAATATGGGACAAGGCATCTGCCTTGATATTACGGGAACCGGGGCGGAAAGAAACAGAAAAATTAAAACGGGCAAAAAATAACGACCATCTAGCCTGACGGGCATTAAGCCTCTTGGCAGTTTTTAAATAAATAAGGTTTTGATGGTCGGTCAAAACAAGGAAGGGATTACCTGCCCCCTCCAGCCAGTGGCGCCACTCCTCAAGAGCCAGTTTGATAGCCAGCAGTTCCCGATCCCCGACATCATAGTTTCGCTCAGCGGAGGACAGTCTCCGGGAGAAGAATGCGCAGGGATGGAGCTTGTTGTCCAAGGCGGCTCGTTGAGACAGAATGGCCCCCACGCCGGTGTCGGAGGCATCCACCTCAACGGTGAACTGACGAGAAGTGTCCGGGTGACAGAGGATAGGAGCTGAGGAAAACCGAACCTTAAGCAGTTCAAATGCTCGCTGGGCATCGGAATTCCAACAGAAGGGCAAAGCAACGGAGGTGAGTTTAGTAAGGGGAGCGGCAATGACACTATAATTGCGGATAAAGCGGCGATAGAAATTAGCAAACCCAAGGAACTGCTGAAGGTGCTTGCGAGAGGTGGGTTGGGGCCATTCTGTCACCGCCTTGATTTTCGCAGGGTCCGCCCGGATACTGCCCTCCTCGATGATGAAGCCGAGGAACGGGACAGTAGAGACGTGAAACGAACATTTCTCCGCCTTGACGAATAGCTGATTCTCCAGCAGCCGCTCCAGCACACACACACACACACACGCACGCACGCACTTTACCTTTTTCCATAACTAATCCTGGCTCTGCTGGCTGCAACTCATCTGCACTGCCACTGGCTGTGCCGTCTGTGCTACCCGAAAACCATTAAATAAACTTTAACATTAAGACAACATACTCTGCCTAATGAAAAAAAAATATTTTGACATTGCTTCCCTTTAAATTCATATAATGTTCTTAATTTTATTAAACTATGACAATTATTTTAAACTGCTAAAGACTGACAAGACATTACATTATAATCTCAAGGCTGACTATATTACTAAGTAATTCATGGTATTCGATCGCAGCTACATCTTGGTGGCAAACAACAGGTGACTGTAATCAAATAGCAGGTGATTATCACCAAACAAGCTGTGGCCTTGCACCCCCATTGTACGGCGAAACACATAATGAGAATAGATTCAAGGTTCAAGATGTTTGTCACACCAGTTTCATACTGTGTACAAAACTGGTGAAAAGTTTCAGCCAGGAGGCTCCAGTAACATGTGATAAAAGTGACAAAGTGGGGGGAAAAAAGAATCCAAACAAAAAAACAATAGGGTACCAGTAGGGTGATTTCCAAAATATAAATGTAATTCAATAAAAAAAATCATATGTAGGCTAATATAAGTTCAATGAGAATGAAACAGTAACTACTGTATAACACAACTGAAAATATTGTGGAGCTTGTGTTCTGAGTAACCATACAAAAAAGGCTCAATACAACAAAAATGTTCTGTTTCATTTGTAAATTGATATGTGAAACTTATTTTTTTGGACCTGAAAATCACAGTTAACGTGGAGTAACGTGGAGTCTGTTTGTGCTCGTGGGATACCCGTAGCCTAGCCTATGTGTAAACACAGAGAACCCAAACGCGCTTTTATTATGAAAACATTTTTACTCTCAGTAATGATGGGGAAACTGACCCTGTTTTATGAGACTCGCTACAACGGAGGAGATATTTTAATAAAAACATTTTGCCTATTTGTGTTTGAAATCATTTAAGATGCGGCCCCTTCGAACCGGGGTCGTAACACAAAGATTTGACAATTTTTCACTGGAAAGTTGTCACGATTCTAGCCTGTCATGTCACGTTTTATGTTTAATTTCTGTCTTAGTTAGATTTCTTGTAAATGTCACGTATTATGTTTAGTCTAGTCACGCCACGTTTTATGTTTAATTCTTGTTACGTTTCATTTTCATGTCATGTCACGTTTTATATTTGATTCATGTTACGTTTCCCGTTCATTGTTAGCGTACACATTTTCGTGTTTTTCCGCAGCCTTGCGTTCATGCTGTTTCTCTCTCTCTCTCTTGCTGTCGCTCACGCTTCCCTAATTGTTTCATTCTCCCGTGTCTAGTTTACTAATCTACTAACGTTAGATCAGGATTGGGTAATACTAACTCTCTAACCATGTGTTCATGTTTACCTTACGTTTCTCGTGCAGGATAGGTTTATTACTAACGATTACTAATTATCTTGTTACCTTGTCAGCCTTCCACACCTGGAAGCATGCTCCTCTCAAGCTAAGTGTCTGCACCTGTCTACACCTGCATTTAAGCTCAGTGTTCAATTGTTGCCTCCTGTTTGTCAGTGCACTTTTGAGTGTTTTTCCAAGCCTGCCTTTTTGTTTACGATCCAAGCCTGTTATTGACCATTGTTATCGACCTCTGTTTTGTTGACCACTGCCTGCCTGTACCACGAGTTTTTGCCTGCTGTCTTTAGTACTTTAGCCCCGCGGAGCGGACTCCGGTCTTGACTCTTGCATTGCCTTCGACCCCGAGCCTGCCTACCGTCTGCCTGTACTTCTGCCCTGCTGACAGCTACTCTGGTTACTGGATTATTGCATGGTGTACCGATTCTGAGACTGCCTTCTCCCTCGGTACTGTACATTGGTTTTGGCTGGATTTTTTGTGTATGAACTTTGCTTGTTTTTTGACCACGCTCATTGGACATTCTCATTAAAAGCCCTCACGGGACTTTTTCTACTACCACTGCTTCTGAGTCGTGCATTTCGGGTCCTACCCTCACGCACCCGTCTCAAAAGTTGCGGTGAAAAATGCAAGTTCTTGAAACTTTCGCAGAATTTTGTTGATTTTGCGTTAATAGTTCCCTACATCGCAAAATCCTGGAGGGACTGAATAATGGTGGCAATACTATACTATTATGAATACCCCAAACAAGAGTCAAAACTGACAAACACCACAACAGCTTGCACAACAAGACTCAGGCTGCATTCGAATAGTCAAAAAAATGGCTCCTTTTTCCTTTCCTTGCAACTTTTCCTTCATCTCGCCAGAAAACGTCATGGGGGTCAAGGAAAAGTTGGAAGGAGAGGCTGCGTCCCAATATTCTTCACTCCCCACCTTCCTTCCTCCACTCCCCGACTACGACTCCTCTCCTACCCGGAAATATGCAAAACTGCCTGAACGTTTTGAGTACAAGTATTTGCTTGTACAGTATCCAATGTACATGACATTGCGGTTTGCGTTGAGACATTAATTAATATGTAAGCATTAATACGTAATTAAGATGTAATCAGCGACATTAGATTAAAACGCAAAGATCCGTTTCCGGGGCACGGAGTAGAGGAGTGGTAGTGGAGGAGGAGATTTACAAGGAATCTAGCGTCTACTGTGGAATTCAAACCTCCTTCTCTACCTTGCGTCATGGTGCGACGTCCAGTCCTATTGACGTGACTGTTCAACATAGTTAACTACAACTTCACAAAAAAGTATCACAAAAGGCGCATAATTGCTGTCTGTAATTCACTTGAACCGTTCGCTTTATTTTGGCAAAATTTAGCCTCTTAATAAATTTGGTGTATTGTCTGTGTCATTGTTTGTTTACTTTCTATTACAAGCCAATACTAACCAACAATACTAGCTATTCACATTTAGATTTCTGGAATTTCTCAGATGTTCACCTTGTTGTTTGAATTCCGTAGGTTCCGGAAAACTCTGATGCTTATGAAAACATTGGCGGCATTGCATTGTGGGGTGCGAATACTACCTTCCTTCTGAAAAGGATTGTCCAGAGCATCCTTTGTGAAAGGACGGATAAAAGGAATTGTGAAGCTCCTTTCCTTCTCAATATAAGAAATTCAAACGGTCCTTAGCATGGCTTCCCGGAAACTATTTCCGGTTCATGCGATCTAGAAGATCCTTCCTTGCTCGAATTTGACTTCAAATCACAGAACTATATAAGAACTAGAAAGGCAACGTGGTCACGTGGTTCCATTCAGCCCTATTCAATTTGGTTATTCCGCAATGGCACCGCCGCAAGATGGCTGCCATGGCCCGGAAATAGTATTACCGATGAGCTCTTCCATGTATTTCCAATGGAGTGGTGTGAAAGTCAACAGAGTCGCCCCAGTGCAATCTATGTATCAAAAGTTCACAATATGGTGATCAATAGAAGCAGGCAATCACATTTTACATTTTTCCTGGGTCCAAAATTTCTTTAGGCTACACAGAGAAAAAAGAGGCATGATTGAAAAAAACTCATCAGTGAGTGTTGAATAGGCGCACTGAACTCTGATTGAACTCTGATTAAGAACAATCCGATGAGATTTGGAACATGGTCACGTGGTAATCCTAGTTACGTCACAGTACAATCACGTGAGGAGGCCTATTCGCATTTTCGCCTCAAATGAAATCTCATCTCCACTGAACTATGGTGGTTAACTCGCAAGGAGCATACAGCACGGTAGCTGACTGTAGCTGGTTAGCTTACTGTCTTGTGCATAATAATGAAATGGTTTTCAAATGCGTAATATTTCTAAGGACAGACTTCACATCTCAAGATGCGTTACATTACTAGTAACCTACCCCAGTGAACATGTTGAAAAGTTGATGAAATGCCGTCTCGTGTCGTGAAAAACCGCCCATATAGCAAGAGGATAGCGGTCAGCGGACGAGTTGGCCGGAGCAGCATTCGCTGCTGCACTGGGCTGAGGGCTACGCTCGCAGACCCACCCGCTGCTAACTCAACAGACGCAATCCTCCAGCTTTACTAACATTGCCCCGCTGATGCTTGATGAAAAACGACCATCGTAACGTTAGTCCTAGGATGTAGCCAGGCTATATCCGGGTAAAACTGGCTAAATTAGGGATACATTTAATTAAATTGACATGTCTGTCAACCTAAATTTACACCCCTCTTGACGATGCATATGACGGCCTATCATATAGGCCAACTTGTTGGCTAAGCCTGTTTTGTTCACGTACAGCTTCGAACAACATAACGGCGACGTTAATCAAAGTTTGTTAATAAAGCTAGTTAATGAGATGGCTATTTAACATTTCAGTAATGGCTCATTTATCTGAATTTGCATTTGTGGTAAGGCTGTGAGGCGATTTCAACAAGGTAACGTTAGCCTACGAAGCCTTCAACATTAATCTATCTAACGTAGACACAATAGTTCACCATAGTTCATTATATCAGTCCAACATGGACATTCCTATACTTGCAAAATAGGCTAACGTACAATTTTCACAGTGGCCATTTCCATCACAATGTTTCATAATTTAGGCTACACCTCACGTTAGCTAGCCGCGCAAGGCTGGTTCAAGGAAAGCTTGAAAGAGTGGTCGGGACTCGGGATCTACCGATGTAGCTTGCCTATTCCACGGACGGCGGATTAAGCAAAATAGACAAGTGGATGCAATAATCATTATTTATGTGAATGTAATCATACACATAACGTTAATGTATCTATGTATTTATTGTTTTGGTTTTCACATAACATCGATTGTTCAGTGGGTCTGTGGTGGGCGCTGCATGGACTGGAAAGAAATGTTTTAATATGGGAAAGGTTGGTCAAATATTAGCCGTTTATGTTTCACCTTCAATACATGGCGTGCAGAAATAGCCTATATGTCTAACAGCATGACACAGTAACTGCATTATGCGATAAATGTTTGTGAAGAAGAGTGAGTGCTCCCATTTATTGTAGGCTATATAGGACATTGTAGTTTAGGCCTACATAACGTGGAAAGTTATTGTGGCTGCTTTTACCATTTTATGTTGCTCTGTAGCTATGTCGATGTGTGCAGCACTCTCTCATCGCTCAAAAGAAATCAAACGCATTAAGAAACTGAAGTTGAGCATCAAAGCCAGATAACGTTATAGCTACTGCTATAAGTGGACTCAAATATGCGCCCTCAAAAGGGTGTAGGGGTCGTATTCGGACACAGCCCAGGTGGAAAAGAGGCTAGAGATCTACCCAAATTCGTCATCAGCTCGTCATACTGTTGTGTATCTGATCCAGGTTCTCGCCGGCTATCCTGTTATTCCTCATCACCATTATACCGTCCATCTGGATATTGGAACTACACCATCAGCAAAACAAAATGCAGGAACTCCAGGTACTGAAATTTGAAAAGAAAAAATAACTTGGAGTATAGTTTGAAAATTGGTGTAAAACATGTTTGTAGGTGATGGAATTTTCATGCTAGAAGAACTCAGAGGTCATAAAGAACATCAAGTATTTTCAGATACATGTATATGAACAATTTTCAGTTTTTAAACAATGTTGTGTAATTGAATTAATTTCTATTTTAGTAGCCTACTATTAGATACATAACTTTATCCTTCATCTGATCCTATACCTTCTTCCCCTGACTTATTTTTCCATAGAGTTCATTAGGAAAATGAGTCAGGAGAAACAACCCTTAAAGTGATCCATCCATATCTACTGCATTACTGGCAGAGTGATGGTTTGAGGCTCATTTGATACCTCAGACCCTCGATGGCATACAGTCATTTATCCAACCATGTGTTCCATACTGTTCCAGCATCATTTACAGCTAAATATAGCACCCCTCACCCCTCCCCAATTCCCATAGAGATCCATTCATATGCAGAGAGGTTATAGTATCGCTTGTAAGAGAACCTAAAAATAAGATATCGAGAGTTATAGGGGGTGGACAAAATATTGTAAATACCAGAAATGGAAAAAAATATTTTTCATAAAACAGTTGCTATGTTTGCTCCCATTTCTCTTACCTATATTTTCTGCACTCTTTTATGACTGGCATGCCATACATTTTAGTATACATTCTAGTTTCCGTCTTGTTTTTTTATTAGCTTGATAATGAATCATAATTTGCCATTAATCATATTATTATCAAATAATACTAATTTGTCAATTAATTTGCTGCTTTTGTGTCAGTAATAAGTGAGAACACTTTAGAGCTGATGTAGGACAAAAACCGAAAGCATTTTGGTCCATGACAACCGGAGATATGCACCTCTGCACAGCTGTGGGGAGTGAACACCTCTGCTCAAAGTGAAGTGAACAGCTGAATAAAATAGAAGATAATTGAAAATGGTCTTGAATACAACACTTACATGTAACATGAGTCACAAATATGGCCCAATTGTTAATTATTCCTTTTCAGTTAAGTTTTTCACTAATCACATTCCACTATCCTACATAGAGGAGTTGTGGGGGACCAAAATGTTTTATGATTTCCTCGTATACATTTGTTGAAGTGTACTCACTTATTACTGATATAACAGAAATATGTAATTTGTGATTTATTAGCATTTCATAAAAATATGATTAACATGTAATTATGGTTGACTAGCATAATTATAAAGAAAAACAAGTCATCATATAAAATGCCCCCTTTTAGTCCCCTCAAAGATATGATATGACATTCACAGGGGATGTCCTAAAAACATTACTAGGACGTTATTAAAGTCCTAGGAAGGTCACTGTTTGGTTACAATATGACATTTAATTAGAATTTTTCGGGGACTTTCAAGCAACGTCCCTATCCGGTTATAATATGAAATTGTGCTCATAACATTCATGGGACATTCAGGGACGTTCCTGCAACGTCTGTTACTGGTTACAATATGACGTCATGTAGTGAATGTCTGGGACGTCAAGGAGACGTCCTGATGACATTTCGAGATGTTCAGGTGACATCCCGGGGACCTTTTGTTAGCTGGGAAGCAGCCTTCAAACAAAGGTAATATGGAGATGGAAAGAAATCAGACAAAAAAGTTTTAAACAGTTGGCAACATTCGCGCATCTGACACGCAGTGACGAGCAGAGCAGTGTTTGCAGCGGTTGTCTCGTCTGAACTAGCTCAGACAAAAATGTACACTTGGCACAAGATTCACAAAACAGCATAGATAATCAGGCTGGGAACAGAGGTTGCGGTTTTGCGTAGCAAACATGTGACAGGTGTTTTATATTTTCTGGAAAACTGGTGTTGCCGATATTTTGTCCACCCCCTGAATTTGATGTTGTTGGGTCACAGCCATCAGGAAGTCATAGCATGCAAACGGTATGTAACCATATATTAAATATGATGACTTTATTTAAGTTTATGCTAATTTGACCAGTTACTTTTCATGCCCTAAAATAGGGATGTATGGATTAATTAATTTAAGGGATGTAAAATCATCCCTTAAAGCTGAACGTCTGCACTTTAACCTCGTAGTCACTGTTCCATGTCAAATCCAATGTGCTGGAGTACGGAGCCAAAACAAGAAAAAATGTGTCACTGTCCAAATACCTACAGACTCCACTGTATATTGCAGGACATACTGTATACTGGAACAGTACTACATGCAGCATTACACCACAAATAAAACTGAACATTGCACCTTCTGGTTCTGAACCCAGTTCACTCACAGCTACAATTATTTCTATTTTCAGTGCAAAAAATTGGATTCATGGGAGAACATTGCAAAAATTATTTCTTTGAATGAAACCACAGCAAGACACATATTCAAGGTAAATTTTTTCACTGGTCTTACAGTCATCCTGTGTCTTTTCTTTTTATTTATGTCTTCTTTTGTCTTTTGGTAATCCTCACAAAATACATATTTGTTACATCTATTGTTAATTTTACAAATTCCAAATTTGAGTTTAATTGGGTTGACTGTAATAGTCACAAATTAATTTTGCATGGGAGTATAGTTTTGTGTGCCACATCTGGCATTACATTATTATTTTGTAATAATAATAATTTCCTTGAAGACCTTGTGCAATCAGAATCATCATTTTGTAATGGTTGTAGTTCTTGCACATAAAGAAAATATAAGCAGAGCCATAGAAGTTTTTTTTCATCCTGAAAGCAGCTAAGTTCCTATACTGCCCACGAGAAAGGCATTTGGTTTTAGTCTTACACACAATGCTTTTACTTTTTAACCAATAAGCAGTGTGTCTGTTAGTGGGCCGCCAATCAGAAGTGAACTTGCAGTAGCAGAACGGCTATGCATCAGACTTTCAGGTCTTGTGTTTCACTGGAATGAGTGGAAGGCAGGTATGCCATCCAGCCAGCTACGGCTTGGTGGGGCATGCCCCATACCTGTACAGCACAGAGGGTTTGGCACTTTTAAGGGTTTCCTACAGAAATAACCACACTGACAATAGACTCAGCCCTTAACGTACATTAACTTCTGTACCTACTGACCTCATGTAACCACACATAATTCTTCATCTTCTGTATCTTCATCATCATCATCTTCTGCTTCTTCTAATATAATATATTGTGGTTCCATTGTGGTACGGAAGCTCTCAGAACCTTACTGGATCAGCTCCACTTCAGGAAGGACAAGCTATATAGTCAGTGAACCAAAAAGGTCATTCAAAATTACATTCTGTTATGAACTGAACTATTGGGATTTGTCACATGAAAGGAAACTCAAACTGTTCTTAATGGAAGTAACAACACACGTAGCAAAATGCTCAGTGCTACATGAATTCAGACAGAGGCCATTTACATTACATTGAGGCATTTAGCAGACATTTATGGAGCTCAATAACTGACAAAAGTATTTGAATTAGAATTTAGTATATTTGAATTATATACGTGTGACATTTCATAAACTAGAATTTTTTTGTGGTGTATTTCATAAATTTGCATTTAAACGTAGATTGAAATTCAGATTTTCAAAATTCAGATCCATAAATACAAATCTCTGATTCAAATTTCTGAAATTCAGATTTTCAAAATTCAGATCCATAAATACAAATCTCTCTGATTCAAATTTCTGAAATTCAGGTTTTAAAAATTCAGATTCATAAATACAAATCTCCCGGATTCAAATTTCTGAAATTCAGGTTTTAAAAATTCAGATCCAAAAATTCAGATTTTATGTTAACTAGGCCAAAGGTGAAGCATCCGGGATTCCCAGGAAAAGTAGAAGCTTTCGGAACTGTCAAACTCGCATTTAGCCAATCACAGAGCTGCTAGATTTCAGCTAGCGGCGGCAAGTGCAGCAACGCTGTTATTCACGCCGTGGTGCAGATGACGAGCCGTAATGTTAACTAGGTAAGTATATAGTTATATAGCCTACATTTGTTATATACAGGGTTGATAAACACTCAAAGCGCTGTATTGCTACTAGTGTGATATATTTTGCGTGGCAAAATATTAAATAATTTAGGAAAGTTTGGATAGCATTACTTTGGAATAGAGCTAGTTTATTTAGTGTGAGCTACGATAATATTGTTAGTTGTAACTTGGCAACATTTTGATATCAAGACTTTTAAAGGCAGGCTGAGAATTAGAAGGTTCTATCTGACATTTTTATCAAAAATTAGTTAATTACATAAGTCATCTTTAAGTGGTTCTTCATACATGTGTTAATCATTATTCATTATTTATTAATTTTTTTGGTCAAAATATACAAAAACAGAAAGTTCTATCTGCACATCCCCCTCTGCACTTGGTGTTATAAGGTTCTATCTGCAGTCCAATCACAGACCTGATTATAAACAAAGTAGCCAATTAGAGAACGTTTTATTCGTAATTCGAAATTTGTTTTATGCCTGACACTAAGCAAAGCAATGCAAAGCAAAGTCACTGATAAAAAAAAAGCATAGTAAGAAGGACAAACAGAAAAAATAACGTAATATTTTATAAGAAAGTGTGGGATTGTCAGGTTTTAGGTTAGAAAATAGAGAACCAAACGCGACAGATAAGGATTCAGAAAGCGTATCTAAAAGACACGCCACAGAAGCGGAATTAAACCGCATCAGGAGAAGAAAGGGAAACTGATAAGCGGGAGCAAAACTTCCCCAGCTCAAGGCTAACACAAAACAACCTCAAAAGGAGGCGAGAATTCGCTAAAACAGCGAGAAACAAACAAAAAGAAAGAACCTCACGCACTAATTGATCTGCGTATATCAGAGGTTGAGAAAACTGAAAAGAAACGAACAAAATAGCAAGCCTGTAGCTACAGCTCAGTCGGCTAAGGAGCTGCACAAAGAATAAACAGGCTGCAGGCAAAAAGAAAAGAATAGAGAGCGATAGGACAGAAAACCAGAAATTCTAATCCTATATCTTATACCAATAGCTGTGTCTCTGTACAACATAAAACAGAGATACAGAAGCTAAAGACTATTACCTATACCTAATACCGGCTTTCTAGTAACAACTCCACAACAATCTAGAAGCACCGGAAAGCGGAAGTGAAGCTCTATTTATAGCCGACGGAAACCAAACACAGGTGTAGAAGATAATGACCCGGAGAGATCCAAACACCGGAACGGAGGAAGAAAAAATCCGATAGAGCCTCAGACGACGCCAAACGGAAAACCATGGTAGAAACAAAAGGAGACAGCCACTAACCATGACAGGGATGACTTTAAAAGACAGCAGGTTAGAGATCATTTGTTGCTAATGTGAACTACATAATAACTTTATCTTTTAATCTAACGTTAGCTAAGTTAGCAGGCTAGCGAACGTTAGCTAGTTGTCAATACAGTTTCACAGTCAGTTTCACTCCTAAATAAAACTTATTATTCATGGAAAAAATCCTGGATTGAAAATGCAAGTGTGAAAACAACTGGGGTTGCTCACCACAGAGTGAAAGCGTAGCTGGCTAGTTCGTTTCTAATTGTTTACATGGTTAGCTAGCGATAGTTTTCACACCTAGAATATAGCTCCGCAGTTCGTTCATTGAGTAAATTAACTTACTTTCTGACGAAGGAACTTGACTCCGAAACGCATCAGTTTTTGATTAAATATACACCCCAAAAGGCAGAGTGCTATCCTTAACCTTTATTTTATCTGGCTTACATAAAATAGTATGTTGTGTTGCAAGCTAGCTAGATTTAGCAGCTTTGAAATAACATTGTCAATGCTTAGCTCACACGTTACCAACTTTGAGATAACATTGTCAATGCTTAACTCACACGTGTGTGGGAGGGGGGTACCGAACATAGACTTTATAATAAGGTATAATACACCTACTACAGGCCTAGCTGTAGTACCAGGGCCAAAAAAGGTGTGCTGCCTTTCACTGTCCCTCTTGCACAGCCTACAAAGAAATTATACTCTGGCAGAAGCAAAGAAAAATTATCTGAGGTCCATGTTAAAATATGCCTGCCATAGACAGGGGGCATGTCCCAATACTCCAAAAATCCACCCTCCTTTCCTCCGTGCCCCGGAAACCGATCTTTGTGTCTTAATCTAATGTTGCTGATTAGGCTACATATTGATTACAAATGGTTACAAATTGATTAATGTCTAGATGCAAATCGCAATGTCAGGTACATTGTATACTAGTGTACATGCAACTACTTGTACTCAGAATGTTCAGGCAGTTTTGCATACTTCCGGGTAGGAGACAAGTGGTAGTGGGGGAGTGGAGGAAAGGAGGAGAGGACTGATGAGTATTGGGACGCAACCAGGGAGTACTACATGGTAATATGCAAAGATTAAATCAGCTACTGCCTAGTCAACTGAGGCATGTTTTGGGGCAAGAACTACCCAAAACAACTACCAAGTTACAACTATCAATATTGTCTATCGTAGCTCACACTAAAAAAAACTAGCTCTATTCCAAAGCAATGCTATCCAAACTTTCCTAAATTATTTAATGCAACTTGGCCCTGTGTATTACTTAATTGGACAACGCATATTTCCCAGTAATCTTAGCCAGAAAGAAAACAGTAGATACTACTAAGAAAGTACATGCCAGAGATTATTCTTCTTCTTCTTATTATTATTATTATTATTATTATTATTGTTATAATAATTAAAAGTGTTTGCAGTAAGCTACATTATCAGCAGAGTAGCATAGACTAGAGCCACATTCGGAGGCTATTTAATAAATCCGATCGTTTAAAGGCTTGCAGCTTAAAAGAGGCTATCCTCAATTCTTAATGTAGGCTATTATCGTAAATTCTTAATTTTCCTACTAGTTCATTTTATGGTGACCTTGTGTTATGTGTGAAAAGGATAAAGTGAACAGAGCTGAAGTGAAGAAATTAATGAATAAAGAAATGTTGGCCGAGGCAAGGGGTTTTCACAGTCAATCAGTCATGACTGCAAGAGCAGAGCGTAACACCCTCCCCAAACCAGACAAAAGCGAGCGTCTGGTTTGGGGAGGGTGTGATATAATACAAGTGAAACATTGAACAGTTAATATTGTAAACCTGTTTTTCCTTTGCAATAAAAATACGTTAATGTGTCAATGTGAAAATAATAACAGTCTAAGAAATTAAAAGTACTTAACAGTTGCACATTGTTTGTGTGGAAAATACACATGTGCCCTGCTGGGCTCAAACCCACAATCCACTGTGTGAGAGACTGCAGTTTTAACCACGAAGCCACAGTAGCTTCTTGGAAAGCATGTAGCCATTAGCTACATTAACATTAAAAAACATTAGTATGAAGCGTTTTTATTGGACGATAAGCTTGATGAGCAGGTATACGGACCATACCCTCAAATAATAATTCTCCCCATTGGATAACATCGCGACGGAGGCAGGCAGTTTGGCAGGAAAATGGGGGGAAGAAGAAGAAGAAGAAGAAGCAGAAGAGGAAGGAGAAAAACGGCATAATAACCCAAGTTTGGGCCTTTATTGTGTGGATGTGTGAAGTTGTATCTGAATTCTGTGTGGTTACATGAGGTCAGAACATACAGAAGTTAATGTTTTTAAGGGCTGATAGTCTATGGTCATTGTGGTTACTTCTGTAGGAAACCCTGAAAAGTGCCAAACTCTCGGTGCTGTATAGGTATGGAGCATGCCCCACCAAGCCGTAACTTAGCGGATGGCATACCTGCCATCCCAATCAATTTGATTTCCTGATGCATCTCAAATTGAAAAATTGACAATTGGATTCAATATTTCAATTTTAATTTTTTTATCCCTGAAATAAAAGGAAAATGAACCATTCAAACTCGTTTTTCTAATTTTCTGATTTATCGTTTGTCTTTTGAACGAAAATTGCATTATTGGCGTGGTTGGGTAAACCGGAGTAGCTTCTAATATCAACGATCAAAGGACGGACTTAACCATGACCGTAGGGGAGCGATAACAAAGACTTATTTCTTATTAGTCGCTGGCTTAGCCTTTTACCTTGACGTTCAGGGGGCAGGATAAGTGCCAAAAATAAGACTACTGAGAGGAGCATATCTTACTTGAAGCTGGCAAATGATCTAGCAGCTGATATGCCGGCGATGGTAAATGAGAAGCCATTGATTCGCCGAGGCTGGTAGCTCATGTGCCTGGCTTAGCAACCCACTGGATTTGTATTTTGCAACTGACCTGGCTGGTCACTGGCATTCCTAGGCTGGTCACTCGAGTAGATGTGGATGGATCACTGCAAGGGTTATTTCTCCGGACTCATTTTCCTATAGAACTCTATGGGGAAAAAAGTCAGGAGAAACAACCCTTAAAGTGATCCATCCACATCTACTCCATATCTGGCAACAGAGTGATGGTTTGGGGCTCGTTTGATAGCTCAGACTCTTGATAACTTACAGCGATTTAGCCAGCCATGTGTTCCATACTGTACCAGTGTAATTTACAGCTGAATCTAGTCTCACCCCCCAATTTCCATAGAGATCCATTCAAATGCAGAGAGGTTATAGTATCGCTTGTAACAGTACCTGAAAATAAGATATCGACAGTTTTTTGATGTTGATGGTCACAGACTTCAGGAAGTAACAGCATGTAAAGGATATGCGACCAAATATGAAATATGATACTTTAAAGCAAAGGGTATGAATACTTATGTAAATGAGAAATTTTAGTTTTTTATTTTTAATAAATTTGCAAAAATCTCAAAAAAACTTTTTTTAACATTGTCATTATGGGGTGTTGTGTGTAGAATTTTGAGGGAAAAAATGAATTTAATCAATTTTGGAATAAGGCTGTAACAGAACAAAATGTGGAAAAAGTGAAGCGCTGTGAATACTTTCCGGATGCACTGTATATGTAGCCTAGGCATAAAAATACGTAGCCTATTGTGTGTAGGCTATATGCTCTATAGCCTTTGATTAGAACTTTTGGGGTTTAACCTGTAATTTATCATTTCAGAGAAATATGAATAGGCCTACTGTAATTGGGATGTTGACGACTACCACTAGGTGGCCACCGTGGATAAGAGATCCACAACTGGCTTGTCAAAGTAAAATATTTAGCCTACCTACATGTCATTTTACCCCATTAAAAATAAAAACCATAGCTCCTAATTGATTAATTACAGTCCACTGGTTTTATTGCCACGTTAAAAATCTGTTTAAAGATTTGAATGATGAAGCAAAACCGATCAAGCATTAAACTTTATGATATCTAGGTAGCCCGGTGGAATTCCTGCTTAGGCTACCCTGCGATCTCGATCGGAATCCAACATGGGGCAGAACTATTTCACTTTTGGACAGGAACAATCCTACTATTCAATCCTGAGAATGTAGGCAGTAGCCTTTTAGACATTATGTCATTGGATGAGCTTTCAGATTTATGTGTAACGTTCCGTTCCCGTTCCGTTCCCATCCCGTCCATTTTCCGTGTTTTGCCCTTTCCCTCCGTGTCATGTTTGATTCCCATTGTCCGTGTTTTCCCCCTTGCTGCAGACTGGGCGTGTTCCTTCCGTTTGTTTCACTCCTTTTCCCCACTCCTGTCTCAGCCTATCTCCTTTCTCCGTTGCAGCATGCATTCCTCACACTCCGCTCTGTTCAATTACCCACGCTTACATTTGCACGCTTTCTTAATTGTTTCCAATCTCACTCCCTATTTAATCCTCCTGCTGGCTGCTATTCAGCACCAGTTCGTTAACGTTGTTTCGTTTGTATCCTGGTCTTGAATTCCCTTTCCTGTTAATCTTACTTCAGTTTGGTTCTGTCTCGGTGCTTAAATGCACACTGCCTACTGTTGTTTGCTAACCAGTCCTGTCTGCATGCGGTCCTACCTGCCGCACATTGCCTGTCTCGTTAACCACCACTCTACTGTTTCTACCAGTCTGTAGCTGTTCGCGTTTCCCTGATTGTGTTGCGGTACCTCCGCTCCCACCTGACGTTGCGCCCACAGCTGGGTCTTCTGCTCCTCCATTCTACAGTGGTTCCTGTCCGGCCGTGGCTACCGCCATTGTTACGGTTCCGGTTGTATTTACTGCTGTGGCCCTGCTGCCTCAACCGGGCCAACCCGAGGTCCGCTGCACTGCTCTGCCTTGCCGTATCCAGCCGCTACCCCTACCTCTGCTTCAATTACCTGGTTACCTGTTACTATTACACCCCGGCTCCCCCACCTTTACATTTCATGTATTCCATAACCGGTTGTCTGTGCTCTATGTCCTCCCTCGCTTCAGGAGACAAGTTCGAAGCCTATTTATTGGATGCCTAGCGCTCCCCCTATCCGTCCCGTTTGTCCCGTCTGTCCAGATCCGCCAAGTCCAGTTCCAGTCCAGTTCTGGTTTGGAACATTTCCTGAGAGACCCGCACCCTCCAGTTCCAGTCTGGAACATTCCAGTGTTCCAGTTTGTCCAGTTCCTGTTTAACCCGATCCAGTTCCTGTCCAGCCCAGTTCCGGTTTGGAACATCCAGTGTTCCGTACTAAGTCCAGTTCCGGTTTGGAACATCCAGTGTCCCGTACCAAGTCCAGTTCCGGTTTGGAACAACCCAGGGTTCCAGTACCAAGTCCAGTTCCGGCCTGGAACATCCTGCATTGCAGTTCAAGTCCAGCTCCGGCTTGGAGCAAGGTGAAGTCCCGGAGAAGCTCCGGACTTTGTTGTGTTTCTGTTTTATGATCTATGTACAGCTTGGGACTACCCCAAGCTAAAATAAACTACCTTTTTCTGTCCCTCTGCCTCCTGGTCGTTGCATTTGGGTCCAGCCCGTATTAGGTTCATGACATTATGTTTGATTTATCCAATTCTTCTACTGCTGTAGCCTATAAATTTGGACTAAACACTGATGCTGTTAGTGTTGCTGTTGAGCAACGTAAAGTTGGTTTTATATTGGATATTCAGTGGATATTCGTTTTTCAAATTTCAATAGCTAATGACAGAAGCATGTAGGTGCATTTTAATTTACATATTTGTTATCAGTGTAGAACAAAGAGACTTTTACAAGCTTTTTTTTCATATTTCAGGAAAAAAAATGTCAATGTTGAGCCTATAAAAACACTTGAATTTCAATAGTTCCAATGCCATTTGAATTAGAAGTGTCAAACCAACTTTAATCTCTTTGGAGACATTATTGCTCAAATTTACAACTGATTATTTTTTAAATTTTATTTTTGTACATTTTTAATGAATTTTTCTTTAAAAAAAAAAAAACGCTAAGATTTCAATAGCTTCTGTGACATGTGACTACAATGTCTCAAACCAACTTTAATGTTGTCAGAGACATTATTTCTCCAATTTACAAGCAATATTTTTTCCAATTATTCAAAATAAAAGCACTAAAATTTCAATAGCTTCTGTGATATGTGACTAAGATGCCTTAAACCAATGTTAATGTTTTCAGAGACAGTAGCCTATAGCTAAAATTTACAACTGATTATTTTTCAAATGGTCTCTTTGTATATTTTAAAGGAATGTTTCTTCAAAATAAATACAATAAAATGTCAATAGTTTCTGTGACATGTGACCAAGACACCTCAAACCAAGTTGCCTGTTGTCAGAGACAGGACAGCTCAAATTTACAATTTATTATTTTTCAAGTTTTCCCTTTGTATATTTTAAAGGAATTTTTCTTCAAAATAAATAAACTAAAATGTCAATAGTTTCAGTGACGTGACCACGACACCTCAAACCAAGTTGCCTGTTGTCAGAGACAGGATAGCTCAAATTTACAACTGATTATTTTTCTAATTTTCCCTTTGTATATTTTAAAGGAATTCTTCTTCAAAATAAATACACTAAAATGTCAATAGTTTCTGTTTCATGTGACCAAGACACCTCAAAGCAAAGTGACTGTTGTCAGAGAGTGTATAGCTCAAATTTACAACTGATTATTTCTCAAATGTTCCTTTTTTTACATTTAAAAAAAATTTTCTCCAAAAGAAATATTTCAGTAGCTTTTGTGACAAGTGACTAAGATGCCTCAAACCAACTTTTATGTTGTCAGAGACAGTATAGCTCAAATCTACAACTGATTATTTTTCAAATTTTCCTTTTGTATATGTCATGGTTTTTAACCCTTTTTGCCTATGCGGTCGTTTTCCTTGGAGGCCACGCGAGGGCGCTGCCCTTTTGGTGGATGCTTGCTCTGCCCTGCTTAGATTGCGGAGCTTCTGTTAGCGTCCACACCTGTGCGTGGTCACCTTGAGAGGTATATAAGCCTACCGTTTCTTTTGTTCGGGGCTTCGAGATTGTTTGTTTATTGTTTTGTACTGTGGTGTTTTGTTGGCTGTGAGTTATTCATACCATTTAGACTACTCGCCTATTTTTACGTCTCATTGCTGAGGCAGGGCTTATTTCTTGCTGGCTCTGTAGTTACTTATCTCGTAGAATGATGGGACCACGGATCTCTGCTCTATTTCGTCTTTTTGTGCTTTTCTCCGTAAATGGAGTTTTGGGCGATTCTGTTCGGAACTGTAGTTCTGTTCGCCCTTCGGTACATGTCTTCCCATAGGGAGATCGGGCGGTTCGCTTCTACTTAGTTTCTTAGCTCGTAGAAGTATAGAGTAGCAGTTCTCTGGTCCATTTTCGCCTTTTGATTGGTTTTCTTACTGAGAGACCTGGCGTTTTAGCTTCTACTCATTTCCGGGTTACGGTGAGCCAGTTAGTAGCTTTGGTACGTTTGTTCCCTGTTTTGTCTCCTTCTCGTGGACTACGTTCCCCATTGTTGTGAGTCAGGGTTATTTCTATTATATTGAGGCAGTGCTTGCTATTTTCTATTGACTGTGTGTTTCTGAAAGTAGCCTCGGAACATTAGCTCTCTGTTCCTTCGCCCCGTTACATATTCCTTTACTGAAAAAAAATTTAAATTGTTCTGTGACGTGTGACTAAGATGCCTCAAACTAACTTTACTGTTGTTAAAGATATTATTGCTCAAATTTAAAACATGATTCTTTGTATTTTCCTTTTGTAAAATATTAATGAATTTGTATTCACAATGAAAGCACTACAATTTCAATAGCTTCTGTGGCATGGTACCAAGTTGCCTCAAACAAACTTTGCCATCATAGACATGATTGCTCAAATTTACGACTTTGTAATTTTTACAGGAAAATGTGAAAAAGTAATGTAAATGTCAAGAGCTTCTTGTAACCTGAGGCCTGAGACTTCCCTCAATTCGTTAAAACTGCTATTTTTTTCTGTGCTTACGAAAATGCATTGAGTTATTATAAATAAAACAGTCACATTTCAATAGCTTGTTAAGGGTTGTTTCTCCTGACAAATTTTCCTATTGAACTCTATGGAAAAAGAAGTCAACCCTTCAAGTTATCCATCCATATCTACTGTATTTCTGGCAACAGAGTGATGGTTTAAGGCTTGTTTGATACGTCAGACCCTTGATGACTTAGAGCCATTATAATTAATCTAAAGAATCATGTTGTAAATTTGAGCAATACTATCTTTAACAATAGTAAAGTTAGTTTGAGGCATCTTAGTCACACGTCACAGAACAATTGAAATTTTAGTGTTTTTTTAGTAGTATTTTAGTAGTATTTTAGTAGTATTTTTTTTGAAGAAAGATTTAATTAAAATTTACAAAAGGAAAATGTGAAAAATAATCAGTTATAGATTGGAGCTATAATGTCTCTGACAACATTCAAGTTGGTTTGAGGTGTCTTGGTCACATGTCACAGAAGCTATTGAAATTTTAGTCCTTTTATTTTGAAGAAAAATTTAATAAAAATTTATAAGAGGAAAATCTGAGAAATAATCATTTGTAAATTTGAGCTATACTCTTTCTGACAACAGTCAATTTGCTTTGAGGTGTCTTGGTCACATTACACAGAAACTATTGACATTTTAGTGTATTTATTTTGAAGAAACATTCCTTTAAAATATACAAAGCGACCATTTGAAAAATAATCAGTTGTAGATTTGAACTATACTGTCTCTGACAAAATTAAAGTTGCTTTGAGGCATCTTAGTCACATGTTACAAAAGCTATTGAAATATTAGTTTGTTTTTTTTTGAAGAAAAATGAATTAAAAATTAAAAAAAGGAACACTTGAAAAATAATCAGTTGTAAATTTGAGCTATCCTGTCTCTGACAACAGGCAACTTAGTTTGAGGTGTCTTGGTCACATGTCACAGAAGCTATTGAAATTTTAGTAGTTTTATTTTGAAGAACAATTTAATAAAAATGCATAAGAGGAAAATTTGAGAAATAATCAGTTGTAAATTTGAGCTATACTCTCTCTGACAACAGTCAATTTGCTTTGAGGTGTCTTGGTCAAATGACACAGAAACTATTGACATTTTAGTGTATTTATTTTGAAGAAAAACTCCTTCAAAATATACAAAGGGAAAATTTGAAAAATAATCAGTTGTAGATTTGAGCTATACTGTCTCTGACAACATTAAAGTTGCTTTGAGGCATCTTAGTCACATGTTACAAAAGCTATTGAAATATTAGTTTGTTTTTTTTTGAAGAAAAATGAATTAAAAATTAAAAAAAGGAACACTTGAAAAATAATCAGTTGTAAATTTGAGCTATCCTGTCTCTGACAACAGGCAACTTAGTTTGAGGTGTCTTGGTCACATGTCACAGAAGCTATTGAAATTTTAGTAGTTTTATTTTGAAGAACAATTTAATAAAAATGCATAAGAGGAAAATTTGAGAAATAATCAGTTGTAAATTTGAGCTATACTCTCTCTGACAACAGTCAATTTGCTTTGAGGTGTCTTGGTCAAATGACACAGAAACTATTGACATTTTAGTGTATTTATTTTGAAGAAAAACTCCTTCAAAATATACAAAGGGAAAATTTGAAAAATAATCAGTTGTAGATTTGAGCTATACTGTCTCTGACAACATTAAAGTTGCTTTGAGGCATCTTAGTCACATGTTACAAAAGCTATTGAAATATTAGTTGTTTTTTTTGAAGAAAAATTTATTAAAAATTTAAAAAAGGAACTTTTGAAAAATAATCAGTTGTAAATTTGAGCTATCCTGTCTCTGACAACAGGCAACTTGGTTTGAGGTGTCTTGGTCACATGTCACCGAAGCTATTGAAATTTTAGTAGTTTTATTTTGAAGAAAAATTTTATAAAATTTTATAAGAGGAAAATTTGAGAAATAATCAGTTGTAAATTTGAGAAATAATGTCTCTTACAACATTAAAGTTGGTTTGAGGTATCTTGGTCACATGTCACAGAAGCTATTGAAATATTAGCAGGTTTTTTTTTCAAGAACAATTCATTAAAAATTTACAAAAAAAACACTTGAAAAATAATTAGTTGTAAATATGAGCTATAATGCTTGTGACAATATTAAACTTGGTTTGAGGCGTCTTCGTCATATGTCACAGAAGCTATTGAAATTTTTGCCGTTTTATTTTGAAGAAAAATTCATTTAAAATCTACAAAAATAAAATTTAAAAAATAATCAGTTGTAAATTTCAGCAATAATGTCTCCAAAGAGATTAAAGTTGGTTTGACACTTCTAATTCAAATGGCATTGGAACTATTGAAATTCAAGTGTTTTTATAGGCTCAACATTGACATTTTTTTCCCTGAAATATGAAAAAATAGCTTGTAAAAAGTCTCTTTGTTCTACACTTATAACAAATATGTAAATTAAAATGCACCTACATGCTTCTGTCATTAGCTATTGAAATTTGAAAAACGAATATCCACTGAATATCCAATATAAAACCAACTTTACGTTGCTTTGTTGTTGACTGACATCAGCACAATTACTCGCATAGCCTATGGTTTATTTACTGTGATTACATTTGCCATTTTTAGACAAATGTTTTGTGAGTTGGTTGGTGTTTGTTTTTTATTGTGTTTGTACGTGAGTGACCAGGCTAGGAATGCCAGTGACCAGCCAAGTCAGTTGCAAATCCAGTGGGTTGCTAAGCCAGGCACATGAGTTAGGCTACCTTGGCGAATCAATAGACGGCTTCTTACCAGTGCCGGCTTATCAGTCGCTAGATCATTTGCCAGCTCGGAGTAAGATATGTGGGGTGCTTCCCAATACTCGAAAAATGCATCCTCCTTGACTCCACTAGCCTACCACCTCCTCTCCTCCGTGCGCTGGAAACCGATCTTTGTGTTTTAATCTAATGTTGCTGATTACATATTAATGGTTACATATTCATTAATACCTCGACTCAAACCGCAAAGTCAGATATATTGTAGGCCTATACTGTACAGGCAACTATTTGTACTTGAAATGTTCCGGCAGTTTTGCATACGTCCGGGTAGGAGACGAGTGGTAGTGGGGAAGTGGAGGAAAGGACGAGAGGAGTAAATAAATAATATTGAGACGCAGCCATGCTCCACCGACCTCTCAGTCAGGCCTATTCTTATTTTAGGCACTTATCCTGCACCATAAACGTCAAGGTAAAAGGCTAAGCCAGTGACTAATAAGAAAGAAGTCTTTGTTATCGCTCCCATACGGTCATGGTTGAGTCCGTCTATTGATCGTTGATATTAGAGACTACCCCGGTTTACCCACCCACGCCAATAATGCAATTTTCAACCTTCAAAAGACAAACTGTAAATCAGAAAATTAGAAAAACGAGTTTGAATGGTTTATTTCCCTATTATTTCAAGGATGAAAAAATTGAAATATTGAATGCAATTTTCAATTTGGATTCAATATTTCAATATATTGCATCAGGCAATCAAATTGATAAACGTTACACGGACCAGGTAAGTATATAGTTATATACGTTAGTTAGCTATATACAGGGTTGATAAACACTCAAAACACTGTATTCTACTAGTGTGACTATTTTGCGTTAGCTAATGTTCTCTACCTACGCCAGGCTAGCTACGTTAGCTTGCTGTCAGTGGTTAGCGACAGTGGTCGAATTGTAAAATGTTTTCCGCAGGCAGGTAGCTACATCCGATCTTACCGTTCCTTTTAATTTATTATAAAGCGCTTTAATCCATAACAACACCAATTCTTTAGGACGAACAAAAGCCACGTTTATTCATGGAAAAAATAGGCTAAAACATTATAGTTTTGCAGGTAAGCATACTATTACTGACATTTTTGTTTTGGCTAAACGTGACATATTGCATAGGCTACATACGGCGAAATTAATATATTTTTTGAAATAAATGAAAAGGAACGGCAAGATTGGATGTAGGCTACCTGTCTGCGGAAAACATTTTACAATTCGACCACTATTAGCTAACGCAAAATATATCACACTAGTAACAATACAGCACTTTGAGTGTTTATCAACCCTGTATATAACTAATATAACTCTATACTTGCCTCGTTAACATTACGGCTCGTCATCTGCACCACGGCGTGAATAACAGCGTTGCTGCACTTGCCGCCGCTAGCTGAAGTCTAGCAGCTCTGTGATTGGCTAAATGCGAGTTTGACAGTTCCGAAACCTTCTACTTTTCCTGGGAAGCCCGGATGCTTCAGCTTTGGCCTAGTTAACATAAAATCTGAATTTCAGAAATTTGAATACGAGAGATTTGTATTTATGGATCTGAATTTTTAAAACCTGAATTTCAGAAATTTGAATCCGAGAGATTTGTATTTATGGATCTGAATTTCTGAAACCTGAATTTCAGAAATTTGAATCAGAGAGATTTGTATTTATGGATCTGAATTTTTAAAACCTGAATTTCAGAAATTTGAATCAGAGAGATTTGTATTTATGAATCTGAATTTTTTAAATCTGAATTTCAGAAATTTGAATCAGAGAGATTTGTATTTATGGATCTGAATTTAGAAAATCTGAATTTCAATCTACGTTTAAATGCAAATTTATGAAATACACCACAAAAAAATTCAAGTTTATGAAATGTCACGTATATAATTCAAATATACTAAATTCAACAAATTCAAATACTTTTGTCAGTTATTGAGCTCCATAGACATTCTTATCCAGAGCAGCTTACACAGCTTATATTTTTTACAATACCCTTGAGTTATGCAGCAGGATACTTGCTAAAGTAACTCACGTTAAGTACCTTGCTCGAGGGTATAACGGCAGTGCCCCACCGGGCAAATGGATTGAATAGTCTCTTAAGTTACAAGTCCAGATCCCTAAACATTACTCTACACTACCAGCCCCCTTTACTCTCACAAAGTACATTTGATCCTTCTTGGACTCAGATAAACTCAGCATGCTGTGCATCTGCTATTAATTTTTGTGTGGAATTTCCCTCTTTGGAAATCGCTCTCCTGAGGTTTTAGTTTGCGTGTCATTAATTAAATGAGTCTTTCAAAAAATGTGATGTTGCATCAACTTTGAGCGTTGCATTAGATAATGTAAAGTAGATCAATTCTTTGTCTCGCACAAAGTATGAGGAAATTCAGCCAGTGTAATGGGTAACATCTTGTGTAAATGCAGTGATAAATGGCTCAGAATTGTACTGGTGATAGCCACTGAGCTCTATAGACATGCTTGCTTCTCTCTCGGAGACTGGTGTGTCCGTTAGCGCTTGCTCAATTCATTTAGTCACTCCGTCAGTATTCTTGTTTGAAACTAAAATTAGTCAACAGATGTGAACCACGCCAACACACTAATGTAAAACGACCCTGCTTTTTACAACAGAAATTCTGTTCAGCAGTGTATGTATTGGGAAAATTTTGTGAAATGGGTGGGTGTAAATTGAGATTTTCGCTTTCTCTGAGTGAAAACCTCAATGGGTGTACAATTCTGTGTGGATCAGATAACTCTGTTCTTCTCTCCTCTGGCTTTGAAGAATGTCAATGAACTGGTGTCCTCTGTGTGTGCCGACGACTGGATTCTTGGTTTGCACCAATGCCTGCTCGTCCTGCTGATTCTGGGGAAGTGGTTGCTGCCACTAGGGGGCGGCGTCACCAGGGATGAACTCTCCCAGCTGCTGCTCATTTTCGTCGGCACGGCTGCAGACATCCTGGAGTTCACCAGTGAGACCCTTTTGGATGTCAAGTGAGTTCCTGTTCTGAAAGACAATTGGCACATATTTGACCTCCATTTAACCAAGTAAATCAGTGGGAAAACTCGATTCACATTTGCAGTATCCCCCTCTAAAACTTAAAAGTCAGATTTTTCTTAGCCGCTAAGCCGCTAAGACCTTGACTAACCCCTTCACTACTTATGCCTCTAACAGGGAATATAGCCCTCAGCTGGTGTATATAATCCTAGGAATTTGGACATGGTGCATGCTGCAGTTTCCCCTACATCTGGCAGGTAAGACTCCAATTCACTTAATCTATCAAAATCTATTACTACTATTAGTATTAGTAATTACTATTACTGCTATCTGATGATGTTGATCTTATTAACATCTTTGATGTGCAGTGTATATTTTCAAACTATACAGGCATATTGTATAGTCATATTGCCAATATATTATCATACACTACATGGCAAAAGTATATGGACACCTGCTCATCCAACCTCTCATTCCAAAATCATGGGCATTAATATGGATTTGGTCCCAATTTGCTGCTATAATTCCATTCTCCTGGGAAGGCTTTCCACTAGATGTTGGAACATTGCTGTGTGGATTTCTTTCCATTCAGTCAGAAGAGCATTAGTGAGATCGGGCACTGATGTGGGGCTATTAGGTCTGGCTCGCAGTTGGCTTTCCAATTGATCCCAATGGTGTTTGATGGGATTGAGGTCAGGGCTCTGTGCAGGCCAGTCAAGTTCTTCCATACCGATCTTGACAAACCATTTCTGTATGGACCTTTGTGCATGGGGGCATTGTCATTGTGAAGCAGGAAAGGGCCTTCCCCAAACTGTTGCCACAAAGTTGGAAACCCAGAATCGTCTAGAAAGGGGTGTTCAGATACTTTTGGCCATACAGTGTATAATGAAAAGGGATCTGTGACTCCGGGGTCAGTTTTGGTGACATGTTTACAAACATAGAACTTCTTATAGTCTGAAACATTTTTTGATAAAAACTGAAAAAGTAAAACAATTATCTAAAAAAATAAAGCGTCTCTAATGGCTTTTAGGCTTATGTCACTGGGACTGGTTAATTATTATTTTTATTTCAGTGCAGATTATGCAAGAAACAAAGTATAGCTCTGTACGGTACATACTAGGGGTGTGCAGGCAGTTTTATAAAAACATGAAACCATTTCATTATACATTTGAATGGAAACTATTTCCACAATAACAGCCCTTTCTGCCTGTTGTGATTTCATATTGTACTTTTTTGTTATTTTTTTATTTTACTATATGAACTTGAATACATAAATGATTATGTATAGTAATATTATTACTATTATTATTATTATTATTATTATGCTTTATAAAATTCAAGGAGAAGACTTAAGGATTATAGCCTAATGATTTATTGAGAAAACACTCAAAATGAAAAAAGTAAAATGAACAGTCCAACAAGATGCATTTCTGAGCTAGCAGTAACAACAAAGTTCTAGAACACCTGAATAGCTTTTAATTCAATAAAATGAAAAAAGCTGTAAGACCAGTGAAAAGCATTTTAACAGCTTTTAATATGCTTTTAGTACACCATTGGTCAAACCGATCACTGCGACAAGCCTAGTTACGTAAAACATTTTTTTCTGCAGTGTAAAACGTCACATTTTCGTTTTATTAATTGCGTTGCAAGTTTGGGATCATGGAAGGGCGAGATTAACGGAATTGATTACACAGCAATACAGAGGCAGAATGGACGGTCAGTCAATTTAATTATTTCCCTCATCCGAATTATGAACTGGCAACTTCGGATCCGTTTCCAACCCACTATCCGTGCACTTCCGGATTTGGGCTTCGGCTTCGGGCACACCCCTAGTACATACCTGAATAGTTTATTCTTTAATATGGGAAGAATAGAATGTTAAATAACTGCATAAAATACGTCTTAAATTTATCAGGACCTACTCTGTTCTTTGTTGTAAGGAGTATTATGCTCTCATTTTATATCATAAGGAGTACGATACTCTTGAACTTCCTTTCTTTTATTAGAATTGAATGGTTTATAACATTATTTTGGTTAATCTGATGTGAAAATGAGATGTTGACACTTGTATGCGTGTGTTCCTCAGTGGTGACCTCCAGACCAGAGGAGTCCCTTGAAGCTGGCAGTGACTCTATGCTTAGGAGACGAAGCACGGCCATGTGGAGCATCGTGGAGAGCCTCTTCATCCAGGATGGGCCCTTCCTTGTGGTCCGGCTCACAGTCCTCATCCACTACAATATATTCCACCAAATGCTGGTGTTCTTTGCCATCAAGAACTTCCTGGTGGTCATACTGCATTTATACTGGCTCTGTGTCATATGCCAGGACAGCAGGACCAGCACCACTCCCAGAAATAGCACCAGCATACCCTGCAATACTGATGAAGCTTGACCCCATGAAATTGTGAGAACAAATATGAGAATCGCACACTTATCTCCATGCAAAAATAGTTTTTAATTTTTAAATTACCAACATGTTTTGGAAGTATGCCTTCATCAGGGTGTAGTGCATCAGGTTTACCATCAAGGGTCTGACGTATCAAACAAGCCTTAAACCATCACTCTGCTGCCAGATATGCAATAGATATGGATGGACCACTTTAAGGGTTGTTTCTCCTGACAAATTTTCCTATTGAACTCTATGGGAAAATAAGTTAGGAGAAGAAACCATTCAAGTTATCCATCCATATCTACTGTATTTCTGGCAGCAGAGTGATGATTTAAGGCTTGTTTGATACGTCAGACCCTTGATGACTAAAAGCCATTTAGCCAACCATGTGTTTCCATACTGTTCCAGTGTAATTTACAGCTAAATCTAGTCCCACCCCCCAATTCCCATAGAGATCCATTCAAATGCAGAGACGTTATAGTATCGCTTGTAAGAGTACCAGAAAATAAGATATCAGGAAGTCATGGCATGCAAAGGATATGTCACCAAATATTAAAAATGTAAAGGCACAGTAAACTTAGTGTAAACTTATGTAATGTAAACTTCTGACCCACTGGAATTGTCATATAGTGAATTAAAAGTGAAATAATCTGTAAACAATTGTTGGAAAAATTACTTGTGTCATGCACAAAGTAGATGTCCTAACTGACTTTCCAACACTATAGTTTGCTAACATAAAATCTGTTGAGTGGTTAAAAATGAGTTTTAATGACTTCAACCTAAGTAACTTCCGACTTCAACTGTATATGCTGACGACACGGTCATATATGTACATGCTAAAAATAACAAGCAAGCGGCACAAGAATTTTCAGCTGCCATGTTTAATGTTTCTAAATGGCTCACAAACTAATGCCTACATCTCAATGTCAGCAAAACTGCTTGCATGTTTTTTTTTTTCAAAAAAGGTTAACAACGGTGCAGACCCAGATGTTTTAGTGTCTGGGTCAGGGCTTGAAATAGTCCATGAATTTAAGTATTTAGGTATAATCATTGATTCACAACTCAGATTTAAAAAGCAAGTTAAAAAAGTTGTAAACAGAATCAAATTTAATCTGGCAGATTTCAGATACATCAGAAATAATTTAACTACTGAGGCTTCAAAGTTGTACAGTAATGCTATGATTTTCTCACTCATGAATTACTGTCTCAACGGTTGGACACAGGCAGGCAAGACTACACTACAACCGATTGAGAGACTTTGTAAGCAGAAATTGAAAGTTTTAGATTAAAAAAATGAATATGTATCATTATTATAAAATGTTAACGAAGTATGATTTTTTAAGTTGGGAAAATGTGTTTAATTTGCAGATATTTGAATTGTATTCAAAAATGTTCATGGCCTGGCCTCTCCTCCACTCAGTGAGTTCATTAAGAAAAAGCTAAATCTATCCACTAGAGCTGTTATCAGAGGAGATCAATATCATTTAGAAAAAGTGCTTTTGGGCTGTCAGCCTTTTCATATCGAGCAGCACAAAATTGGAACACCATACCCAGGGAAATAAGGGACATCACATCTTTTAATTCTTTTACAAAATCTGACAAACTGGTTATTGTACAATCAAAAATGCTTTCATGATATAACATAAATTGGTCTAGTCTGTGATGTCATTGTTATCTGGGATGTTAAGTTGTCAGTGCTCCATGCCTGTTAAATATGGTGTATGAGATGTCTATGCTATATGCTGTATTTGTTGAGCTGTGTATGCTATATGTGTTGCTTGCTGCTTATGCCTTATGTGCTGCTATGTCTGCTCTATCTGCTCAATATGTTGCTATGTGCTGCATGATGCTATGTGTTTGCTTGGGACTTGATGATGCTTTTTTGTTATTGTGTATGTGCTAATATGTTACTTTTTATGTCACTTTTATGTTTTTTTATGCTTCTCCATCAACCTGCCCAGGGACTACAGATGAAAATGAGCCCTATTGGCTAAATCTGGCAAATTCTACATTATGTTTATTAATGTGCATTGTCCCTTTCTTAAAAAAATAATCCTAAAGTCATCATCTCTGGTTGCTACTTTTCAACATGAACATTTTTTTCATTCCATCCTGTGTGTTTGTGTGTATGTGTGTGTTTTCTAAAATAACATTAATAAAGAATATTCAATTTAGCTGTGTCAGATTCTATTAAATGCTATGAAATATAATGACAAATATACAGCACAGAAATGATAACAGAAATTCATAATGCAGTTATTTGCATGCAATTCAAAATCATTCCACATGGAGGTGCTTCAAGTCTGGCTTTGCAGAGCCTGTATTTTTGCTATTGTATTATTATTTGCTATCATTATATTAATACATTGACAAAAAAATGTAATTATAAGCTACAGCAGGAGTTCTTAAGCAAATTTATTATTAAAATATCACAAATTGCAATTGGCCAATGGCCTATATCACCACTATATGGCGTAGAACTGGAAAAATTACAGCATAATGATAATAATAAACCAGCAAATATGAAAGTGACATTTCATGTCCTGAAAGTGGAAGTATTTTGCCCAAACCCATATTGATTTGTAAAGCAAATCTTGGAGATAATATGAATTCTTCAATACTTCACTAAAAGAGGACTTTTTATTTTTCATACATTTATAATCAACAAATTACACACAAACACACATAAACATACAATAAATTATAATATAAACAAAAATTATATTTAAAAAATAACACACAAACTAATCTCACTTGATTCTTCAATCTTCTGTTTAACATAATTTCATATATTATTTTTACCGATAATTCTGTAAAAAGTGGTGCTATAGAGCTTTTCCAATACCTAAGGACCAGCCTAAGCATTGCCACAATACCCAAACACAATATTTTAAACTGTGTTCTGTTAATCCCTTCCACTTTAGACTTATCACCAAGCAGGAACAGTATCTGGGTGTCTTTGAAGCAGCAAAACAGAGGCTCTCTTGCATGGTCTCATGGGTTCTACCCCAGAGAGTGTACACAGCAGGACACTCCCATAAAGCCTACAGTAATGTCCATTTAGTTTATTTACATCTCCAACATACTGTAAATCATTTTGGGATAGACTCATCCTATATAAATCTACAAAGAATGTTAAATTGTATACCTTTTCCTTCAGCTTCTCTAATGTTTTTACCAATATTTGAGATTATGTGTGGCCAGGTTGTCAACAATTCCACATGGTAAATCCTTTTGCCACATAATTCTTAAATTATCACTTTCAACCTTTCAGAATTGTACAGATTGTACAGAGCTTGTTAAACCAAAAAAATGTTACATTACATTACTACCTTTTAACTTAATAAATCAAATCAATCAATATTTATTTATATAGCGCATTTCACAACTAGTTGTCACAAAAGGCTTCACAGAAAAACCCAGCCTAAACCCCCATAAGAGCAAGCCAAAGGCAACAGTGGCAAGGAAAAACTCCCTGGTGTAACTAGGAAGAAACCTTGGGAGGAACCAGACTCAAGGGGGAACCCATCCTCCTCTGGTCGGCTCAGGGTCAAGGTGTTAATGACCAGCATGGTCAAACGGCCAATATCAATGTTAATAGAATTATCAGCAGCTAGATGACAGTCGGCGACAATGATGGTGGGGAACCAGGCGCCGATGGCAGTGGGAGCAGCGGGCAGCAGAGGTGGGGAGGGAATGGGCAAGCGGCAACGGAGAGGAAGCCGGACAGCAGCGGTGAGGGAGTCCAGTAGACAGCAACTCTCGAGATGCGGGGCATAAGCCCCACCGGCAGAATGTAGAAAAAAGAGAGAGAGAAAAACAGTTAGGGAAAGTGTAATAGAGCAGCAGGAGCACCAACTGGGGACTGCACAAGTGCCCCCGCCAGGAGTAATCTATAGCTGCATAGCTATGAAGACAGAGTTTGAGAACCCATGCAGTCATGATAGGGAAAACAATCCTACCCACCTATCAAGAGCCAGCCCAGGAAGATGGGGTCACAGCTGTTGACAGGTGACAGTAAGGAAGGGATGCCACCCCACATTACTCTATAGCTAAAGGCTTCTCTGGCCCTGTCTCCAGACTACAACTCATAAGGCTGATCATAGAGGTTACTCTAGAGGTTTTAATCTAGATTTAAATATTGAGACTGTGTCTGATTCCCTTATAGATTTTGGTAGGGTGTACACAGTAGTGGCGCTCTGTAGGAGAAAGCTCTACCACCCATCAAGTTTTTAGATATTGTAGGGACTACTAAGTAGCCTGCGTCTTGGGAACAAAGTGATCTTTTTTTCGGTTTATAGGGTAAAAGCAGATTACATACAGTATATACACTGGCGCAAGTCCATTTAAAGCTTTAAAGGTCAGAAGCAAAACCTTAAAGTCTATCCTATACTTAGTTGGTAGCCAATGAAGTGAATCTAGCACTGGAGTAATATGCTCATACTTCTTAGTTCTAGTCAAAATGCGAGCGGATGCTTTCTGCACACGCTGGAGATTATTTAGCAAGGATTTAGGGCAGCCAGATAGCAGGGTATTACAGTAATCTAGCCTAGACATAACAAAAGCATGGATCAATCTCTGTGTCCCCTTCTGATAGGAAGTGCCTAATTTTAGGTATGTTACTTAACTGAAAGAAAGCTACTCTGGATATGTTTTTTATGTCCGTGCTAAAGGTTAGATCTGGGTCTATAGCAACACCTAGGTCTTTCACAGCTGAGTTTGGAACAACTAAACAACCATCGAAATTTAAAGTAGATGAACACAATTTCTTCCTTTGTTATTTTGGATCTAAAACCAGCATTTCAGTCTTCTCTGAGTTTAGGAGCAGGAAATTAGAAAGCATCCAAGCTTTAATATCTGCAATACAAGCCTCTAATCGAGAAAGTGGTAGTGCCTCGCGGGGTTTCATGGAAATGTATATCTGCGTATCGTCCGCATTAAAATCTACCCCATGTGCCCGAATAATATCACCAAGGGGTAGCATATATAATGAAATGAGTACTGGACCTAGCACTAATCCTTGTGGAATACCATATTTAATTACTGAGTAACTGGATACTTCTTCATTTAATTTAACAAACTGCTTCCTATTGTATAAGTATGATCTGAACCATGCAAGTGCCTGACAATTAAGTCCAACACAGCCCTGGAGTCTGTTCAGTAGAATCTCATGATCTATTGTATCAAAAGCTGCACTTAGGTCAAGGAGTACAAAAACAGACACAGAGTTTCAGTCGGCTGATAATAGTATATCGTTAATAACTTTAACAAGTGCCGTTTCAGTGCTATGGTTGGGTCTAAATCCTGACTGGAATATTTCATGGATATGGTATGCACCTTAAAAAGAACTAATGTTGAAGAACAAGATATAATAAGGCTCCTTATTGTTTATACACAATTTAAGTTGCATGTATTTCCAAATATCATTATGAATAAAATTGTACTTCCAAATTTCTTCAAACGATAAATAAACCCCATTCTTGTGCAGATCTCCAAGGATATATATACCTTCTCAGACCCACTTTTCCCAGTATATTGATCAATTCCCATACTGGGGTGGTGCCAGGTATATGAATATGTTTGCTGATACAGGGATTCTCTACTTCTTTTTTGTACTGTCTTCCATACTGCAATTGAAGGAGCCAATATTGAGTTCATATCTTGTTCTTCAACATTAGTTATTTTTTGTGATAAGACATCCAGGGGTTGAAAAGAGGCAGCCATAGCCTACTTATTTCGAGTTTAATGCATCCCTCCTCATATTTTGAATAAACACGATTAGCTACTATTCATCTAATGGGCTGACATAATTATTTAATTTTGTAGTATGAAGATGATTAAATTAAAATTTCAAAGTTGAACCTACAATTGAAGTCGAAAGTTTACATACACCTTAGCCAAATCCATTTAAACTCAGTTTTTCACAATTCCTGACATTAATCCTAGTAAACATTCCCTGTCTTAGGTGAGTTAGGATCACAACTTTATTTAAGAATAAAGAATTAACTTTAAGAATGTGAATGTCAGAATAATAGTAGAGATGCTGATGGTGGACACTACCTGACACTACTGATGGTGTTCTTTGGCTTGCAAGCCTCACCCTTTTTCCTCCAAACATAACGATGGTCATTATGGCCAAACAGTTCAATTTTTGTTTCATCAGACCATAGGAAATTTCTCCAAAAAGTAAGATCTTTGTCCCCATGTGCAGTTGCAAACTGTAGTCTGGCTTTTTTATGGCGGTTTTGGAGTAGTGGCTTCTTCCTTGCTGAACAGCCTTTCAGGTTATGTCGATATAGGACTCGTTTCACTGTGAATATAGATACTTTTGTGCCTGTTCCCTCCAGCATCTTCACAAGGTACTTTGCTGTTGTTCTGGGATTGATTTGCACTTTTCACACAAAAGCATGTTCATCTCTACGAGACAGAACGCATCTACTTCCTGAGCGGTATGACTGCTGCGTGGTCCCATGGTGTTTATACTTGAGTACTACCTTCAGGCATTTGGAAATTTCTCCCAAGGATGAACCAGACTTGTGGAGGTCCACAGTCAACTTAATGCATGTAAACTTCTGACCCACTGGAATTGTGATATAATGAATTAAAAGTGAAATAATATGTCTGCAAACAATTGTTGGAAAGATTACTTGTGTCATGCACAAAGTAGATGTCCTAACTGACTTGCCAACACTAGTTTGCTAACATGAAATCTATGGTTTGTTGTCCTTAAGTTTTTGTGAGGGGGGTGGGTAGGGTGCGGAGGACCAGAGGCGGCAGTAGGGTACTGGAAGGTTCCCACGAATAGGAACCACTAGACGGAGAAACTCTGATGATAGGAAAGGGAAAAAGGCGAGATAATAAACAATGCTCCCACTCTTGACCGGAGAGTAACAATGAAAAGGGAGGCTGAAGAGAGGAGAAATAAAAGCGAACCGTGGGTAAACGGGCGAATAACTCGTAGACATGAGGCGATAAGAAACAAAAGAAACGAAAATAAGGAAAGGAGACCTCTCGCTTTCAATAAGAAAGCAGGCAGAGAGAGGTGGACGGGAAACAGCCAGACAACACTTGTCGTCGGCAGGCAGAGCAAGGAAAACTAGAGCGAAAGACTGAAAGTGCAAGAGAAAGAAAGGTACCTAGAAAGCTAATTGTACTGAAGGCAAGTCCCGCGTTACCCCAAAACAAGCTATGGGGCAAAGTGGTATCCTTGAGTGCCTAGTTCTATACCTTACCGGCTCTGAATCGCAAATGAATGCAATACAGAAGCGCCGGAAGCAGGAAGCACGGAGCTTAAATAACCGACAGGTAAGTCAGGTGACACGACTGAGTACTCGAGAGAGCGAAAACCCGGCACGGAGTGGAAAAGCAAGCCGAGAGCACCCTCGTGCTGCTCCGGCGGCGAATGAAAGCAAAAGGAAAAAGTCAGCCAAAACCCATGACAGTTTTAATGACTTCAGCCTAAGTGTATGTAAACTTCCGACTTCAACTGTATATAAGGATATGGGGCCAGATTCAGAGTTGAGATAAGCATGCGCAAATGGGATTTAGGTTTATGAAAAATCTTTATTTCCCAAGTTACCCGTTATGAGGGCCCTTGGGAAAGAAAAGTCTGCACTGGCCATTCAGTGTACTGCAGCCTTTAAGTAGGAAGAGCACTGGCCATTCAGTGTACTGCAGCCTTTAAGTAGGAAGAGCACTGGCCATTCAGTGTACTGCAGCCTTTAAGTAGGAAGAGCACTGGCCATTCAGTGTACTGCAGCCTTTAAGTAGGAAGAATTTGGTCCCTCTTGTGTTGAGGTTTTACCAGCGTTTGTTTAATCCTCCTGGGAATATGGTGTTGAGTTTTCTAATCCAATGGCTTTCTGTCCTACGCCTGTCCTCCTGTGTCCAGTTAATGTTTGAATGCAGGCACGACATGTCTACTGCTTCAAGTCCATGGTGTAAGAAATGGAAATGAGCCACTATGTGTGTGTCTGTTTTTCTAAGATTTTTTATGTTATGTGTTGTGCCAATCTGGTCTTAATTGTATTTCCTGTCTCTCCTACATATTTTATGCCACAGTGTTTGCACTTTATGACATATATGCAGTTATATGTGTTAACTGTGTTTGTTTAATAAGGTATGTTGTGTTTGTAGTGTTGTTTTTCACTGTAGTGGCCTGTTTGTAAAATATCGGGCCTTGTGTGGGTAAAATGTTGATTTCTGGTAGTTTACTACTTACCAGATGATTCTTAAGGTTTTGGTTTTTTTTCTAGGCCGAAATGATTTTGTATTCTTGGAGCAGGTCTGTGTTTTGCAGAATCCTGGCCAGGTTCCGTTTCATTTTCCCGTTCGCTATTTGGCTGAATGTCGAGTAGGTGGTGATAAGCGGAATGATTTTTCTTGTGTCCTAGAGTTTTCTAGCTAAGAAGGTTTTCTGAATCTGTCTGAGGAACAATCTGGAATACCCCGTTGGTTTTAATGCATTGAAGAGGGTTTTGGTAGCCTCCTCAAAGTCTGTAATCTGTGTGCAGATTCTGTTGAACCTTAGCAATTGGGATTTAATCAAACTTCTGAATGTATGTTTCGGGTGGAGACTGTTCTTGTGTAAGAATGCATGTGTGTCTGTGTCTTTAAAAAAAACTTTAGTGTCTAATGTGTGTGTTTGGGGAAATGAGGGCCCCTTGTATGTGGTAGTGTCCAAAAAATCTAAATGTTCATAGTGTGTGGTGTGTTTAATTGTGATAGATGTATGGTGTGTGTTGAGGATCTGTATGAAGTGTTCTGAGCTATGTGTCCGTGTTCCCCAAATTTCATCGAAATACCTAAAATAATTAGTTTGGGACATTTTTTAAAAACAGTCTCCTCCCAATGCGCCATGTAAATGTTGGCATAAGCCGGTGCAAATTTTTTGCCCATAGCTGTGCCGCTGGTCTGTAAGAAGAATTCTTTCTTTAATTTAAAGTAATTCTTGGTGAGGCTTATCTCCAGTAATTGCAGGAGGATCGTATCCTGTCGATTGTTGTCTGGGTACTTTTCCATCCATGTTTTTACCGCTGTTAATCCCACTGCTGTGTTTATGTTGGTGTATAGACTGTCTATGTCTATGGTGAACAGGATGGCTTCTTCGGGTATTTTGGTGGTTTTTATTTTGTTTATGAAATCATATGTGTCTTTGATGTAGCTGATGTAGAGTTAGTGGTGGGGGTAAGTGTGGGCGTAGGTCTGGGTAGGTTAGGGTTAGGGGTGGGGTTAGAGTTAGTGGTGGGGGTAAGTGTGGGGGTAGGTCTGGGTAGGTTGTGGTTAGGGTTAGGGGTGGGGTTCGGGTTACAGGGAGGGCTGGTTGTAGGGGTGGGGTGGGGGTTAGGTGTGGAGCCAGAGTTGTAGCGGTCCCATGTGGTCCTTTAGTAGTGTATTTAGAATGGAAGTGTAGTATTGCTGATTTACCCACAGCTTACTGTGAACTACAGTCAACGTTCATTACTAGGGATAGCTGCTACATTATGGGAAGGATGTGCTTTGTCTTGTCTGTTCTGTAGTGATCTTGATGATGTCTCTGTATGCACTTATTGTACGTCGCTTTGGATAAAAGCGTCTGCTAAATGAATGTAATGTAATGTAATGTCCTTAGGGGTCGTTGCAGCAGTGGTACCAGTTCCCAGTCCCTGTGGTGTCCTGCGATCCCATTGCTTGTCCTGTTTCTCTGGTGGTGTGGTGCTTCCTGAGGCAGAACCGTCCTCTCAGCGTTCCGTGCCGGTACCGGGCTACTGGGAGATATGTCTGCCTCAGAGCTGGCCACTCCCTCTGGTACTGGTCCTGGTCCTGGGGTGGTGTGACAGTGGTTCTCCATGTTGTGGGTGGGGGTGGTGGAGTGTCAGCCAGTACTGAAAATCTGTTGCTTGTGGAGACTCCGCTTGTAGTGCTCCTGGGAGTGAGGATGGGGGTGAATGTTTTTTCGGCAATGTCCAGGGTGGTCAGGTGTAGTCTTCTGCCAAACTTCTTTTTGGCCCACCTGGTAGCCACCTGGAATGCCTCTGGCCAGTTTGACAGATTGATGTGGATGAGTGAGGTGCCCCAGGTTCTCCAGCTACTGTTCTTCCAGGATCTGCATCTAGGATCTTCCAGGATCCCTCCTGACACCGCGGTGTTCTGCAGGTGGTGTGTTGTCCGCAAAGGCTGCCATAGCACTGGGTGTAGGTGCGGTGTTGTTTAGGTGTGGTGTTTTTTTTGTGTTTTATAGTGCAAGCGGCGGTGTGCAGTTTGGCTGATTGATAGCGTGCTTTGTCAACTCAAGGTTGATGCTTACCAATGCAGCCTATACTTACCTAGACTGGTACGTTGTAGCTTAGTTGACATCGTTAGGTTTCCACTACAAGATAGTACAGTCTCTGTAGTGCTGTGTCTGTAGTACTCTAGCTGGTGTCTCTAGAAGTAATGTGCAATTAAAACGGCAGTTTTCTATAATAAATGGATCCTTTTTTTTTGCTTTTTAGGGAGTTTTTTTCAGCAGGATAGGTTATTCTGTTTCTCTAGAAGAGTGTCTGTTGTCCTTGCTGTTTCTCCAAATCTGTAGTGTGCACACAACGTTTCACCCAGTCTCAGGCTTCTTCAGGTGTGGTGTGCGCAAATGGGACTTAGGGCCAGATTCAGAGTTGAGATAAGCATGCGCAAATTGGACTTAGGGGCAGATTCAGAGTTGAGATAAGCACGCGCAAATGGGACTTAGGGCCAGATTCAGCTGTCATGCTTAGGCTATATTTATGTAGGCCTACAGTCATGTTCATTAATGCCAGTCCGTTTTTGTGGTTCATATCCTACATAAAAATTTGGCAATTTAAGTCGGGGAAACAGCTTTATTTATTTGCTTGCACATTATCATTGCTCGTTAACGTTGCTTATTATCGAACATGACTGTAGGCCTATATAAATATAGCCTAAGCATGACAGCTACCATTTCAGTAGCTATGTGAATATGCATTAATGAATTTATTCAACCATTCCAAAGGACGTTTTTAAATTTGATTTCAGAAATTACAATAGCCTATGCCTTGTTAATTAGTGTCTCGACGTGAACCGCAATACAGGCTTGTTTACACTGATGCAACTATAGGTTACTTGCACTTGTAACTTAAAATACATTTTGCAGCTTTAAATGGGCTGACCATGTGGAAGATCTGTGATTGGCTTTGGGAATATGTGTGGTTTCGGCGTCAGTCAAAGTTATGATAGGGCAACTTCATCAATAGTCGACGGCGATTTTGATGACGGTGAAGCAGATTCGCTGTCCCAATTTTGTTTACGGCTCCTCTCCCCTACTCCCCTCCCTTCCTCCACATACTTCCGGGTAGTAGAGGAGTGGTAGTGGGGGAGTGGAGGTGGGGAAGTGGGGAGTGAAGAATATTGGGACGCACCCCTGGCAAATAATCACTCGAAAAACGGAGATACGTTTGCGACAGCTCGGGGGCGGTGCTCTTTGGTCAGCTGCTTCAATCGACCAATTGTAGGAAAGCAGGTGTACAGCAATAGGAAAGTGTTGCAGGCGAGAATGTCTCTTTCGGCAATGAGATTTTCTATGCAAAGACGCAGTTTTATGAATGTTGCACGTCTCTTTAATTACTTCTTTAAATATCTGCCCAGATATATCCATTTGTACTGTCTTTGGCTTTTGTTTCACCGGGGAATGAATGTAAATAGAGCAACGAAGCGGAGGCGGAAATCGGGAAAGCGTAACCGAATATGGGAATCTCAGGGCCTGTCTAGGCTAGCCTATAACTAACTCCATGTGTAAAACTACGGTGTTTTGATTGGTGGTAGACTTATCTCACAACGATTGGCTGCTTGACCACGCACAGATGAATATATTTGGAAAGAGAATAACTAACCTAAATTAGCTAAATGATAATCTTCAATCTTCCTCATCTTCAGATAATAAGAGGAGCTTGCCTCCAAAAAATGGTCAGGTAACGTTAAAGATCTCATCTTTCTACCATGTAAATGTAGGTTATAGGCTAAATGAGATAGGGGATAATAATGGTGACAGTGGAAGCCATTCTGATAATACAGAAACCAACGCAAACGTTACGGTGCAGCTTTGAAACATGCCTAGGAGTGTAACTAACTCATAAGTAAAGTTTGCGTCTTCATTAGGTAATGAAACTCCTAAATATCCCAATCACAGAGCAGCGGGTAAACAACGTTATTTTTGCCATCTTTTTTGACATAACGTTAAATGTTAAACTGATCATTTATCCTCTGTTCTCACGTCCTCCTTCATTATTTTCCCGTGTCTTATTTTCTTTGATGTCTGATATTTTTAAGCACTCATATTGATGAGGGGCTTCATCAATACGGGGCTTGACCCACACACAATCGCCCCATCCCCCCACCATCTCACCATCTTGCCTAGAAAGACATCCTGGGGGAAACACTGCTAACCTTAGCACCCCCATGTATTGACCTAGCCCACCCTTAGCCCAGGGAGAGAAACGTTCCTGGCGCCGTCACTGCCGATGCCTGAACATAGCGCACTAAAAGTCACCTCATATGGACTACTGTTACTGTAGCTATACTGCTATGCTGTGACAGACATTCTGTTGCCAGCTAACTGCATCTCACGTAGGCTAATTCAGAGACATTTCCATAGATTAGTGAAACGAATTGTCGCATTATATTATCTGAGATATTATTCCCAATGTTTGTAGTATTGCAGTGTTCACACCGAAAACCAATTATTTCCCACTGTCACATCTGAAATCAAATTTAAATACATCCTTTTGAAACAATTGGTTGAATAAATGCCTTAATGCATGTTCACATACTGAAATGGTAGCTGTATTTATGTTTAATCATGTTTGTTTTGCAAATAAATAGGCCTAAAGCTGCTTCCCCATCTTAAATTGCCGAATTTGTATTTAGGATATGAACCACAAAAACAAACTGGCATTTTGTTACCATTGTAGGCAATCATAGGATGCTATGTCCTATGTGTGATAATAACCTACTGAAGCACACACAATTTAAGCTAAATATCTTGCATTGCTAAATATCTATCATTATCTTGGGGAAATTCTTAAGGCATAGCCTAGCTACCTTAAAATATATAATATGTGGAGACAGCAAGGCCAATAGAAACCTATGGGGAATACATCCAAACCAGGAAGTTTTCATTTTGCGCTCATCTCACAGGCGCAGTTGTGTCTTTGGAGTCACATGTACAATGACGATGGTGCAGAAAGTGACATGGAGACAGCCTTACGTGTGAGGGGTCGGGTTCGGAGGACCAGATGCGACTGGAAAGGGATCTGAAAGTTGTCCCACGAAGCATGAGAATCAACCACTAAAAAGGGTGAAGGGAGTCCGTGAACAGAGCAGAGAGAAATAAACAGAAAGGGAATATAAATCTCGGCGTACAGCCCAAATATAGTAACCCAGATAAGTGGGCAAAAACTCATAGATTTCAAGCAGAGAAAATAAATATATTGAAGAAAATCCCAGCATAAGCCAAACCAATAAGAACCTGAAAAACAGGGCGAAGCTTGTAGACTCGAGCAGAGAATAGAAAGGAACAGAATTGCCTCTAGCTCAATGACTATCACAGAGCTAAAATAAAAGGCAAACGGAAACGAGGCGAAGTGAGACAGAGAAAAGAAAACCAAGGCAGGAAATAAAGAGTAACAGAACCCTAAGAACTAAATACTCTAAACTCTACAGGCAAGTCCCACGTGTTCTTTTGAAGCTCAAAAGTACAAGTGGTCGTCTGAAATTCCTATACCGCGTTACCTGGCTTAGAGTGGCAAGAATGACACAGAAGCCCTGAACAATGAGTGCTTAAATAGGGCAGAGCGCACCTAAAGGAAATAATGAATTAGTCCCGGAGAACGAGAACTAAGACGGGAGCGCCCTCTTGCGGCCCCGAGAGGCCACACCCAAAAACAGAACCTGAACAGGCAGGAAACCATGACATTACGAGCATGTACATTTGAAGTCGGAAGTTTACATACACTTACACTACTCACAAAAAGTTAGGGATATTTGGCTTTCGGGTGAAATTTATGGAAAATGTAAGTTCACGCTACAGTGATATTATACGTATCATGAAAGTAGGGCATTTAAGTAGAAGCATGCAATGGTGATTTCCTCATCTCAAACAATTTATTGAAACAAAAGCCAACAACAGTGGTGGGTATACCACAACAAAAATGTCAATGTCTCAATAACTTGTCATGTGCCCTTGAGCATCAATTACAGCTTGACAACGACGTCTCATGCTGTTCACAAGTCGACTTATTGTCTGCTGAGGCATGGCATCCCACTCTTCTTGAAGGGCGGCCCTCAGGTCATTGAGGTTCTGGGGTACAGAGTTACGACCCTCTACACGGTGAGTCAGCTGATCCCATAGGTTTTCTATGGGATTCAGGTCTGGAGAAAGTGCAGGCCACTCCATTTGAGGTACCCCAGTCTCCAGCAGGCTTTCCCTAATGATGCGACCTCGATGAGCTGGAGCATTGTCATCCATGAAGATGAAATTAGGCCTGTGTTGTTCATGCAGGGGCACAATGACTGGATTAATGATGTTATTCAGGTAGTATGGGCTTGTCACTGTACCATTCACAAAGTGTAGGGCAGTTCTGTATTGACTAGACACACCTGCCCACACTGTAACACCGCCACCACCAAAGGGTCGTCTGGTGACAACAGTGGCTGATGCATAGCGCTCTCCTTGACGTCTCCAACATCGTTGGCGGCCATCATTTCTGCTCAACGTGAATCGACTTTCATCAGAGAACAGCACTGAGGCCCACTGGTCCCTCGTCCAGCGTAAATGCTCCCTGGCCCATGCAAGACGATGACGCCTGTGCCTGGTGGTGTGGTCAGGTACCCTTGCAGGTCGTCTAGCACGCAGACCACGCTGATGTAAACGGTTTCGAATGGTCTGACGTGACACTTGGGTGCCTCTCACCTCCCTTAAATGTGCCTGGAGTTGAGTGGCATTCATCATCCGGTTCCGCAGGGCACTGTTCACAATGAAGCGGTCATCAGTGTGGGATGTGGCCAAAGGACGTCCACTTCTATGCCTTTCTGTGACTCTTCCAGTCTCTCTGTATCTCTGTTGCAACCTGCTGATGACACTCTGTGACACTCTAAGCTCAGTGGCCACTTCCCTCTGAGAACATCCTGTTTGAAGCCTCGCAATGGCGAGGTACTGTTGATCAATTGTTAGGTGTCGTCTTGGTCTCATGATGTCAAAATGTGAACAGCATGATGAAGAGGACTGTTTAAATACCAATTCTAATTGAACCAGGAAATTTATTAGTCGATTCATGGATCAAACACCTGTTGTGAATTTTGCCGTTCAGCTCCTTGTTAGAGAACAGCAAGTTGTGCAAAAAGTACTGAAACATTGAATAGTTGGACATGTGCATTCAAAAGTTTAGAGAAGGTCAAATTAATTTCACCTGTAAAGGTTATAGTGCATTTTAGGTTCATCCTGAAATTTCACCCGAAAGCCGAATATCCCTAACTTTTTGTGAGTAGTGTAGGTTGAAGTCATTACAACTAATTTTTAACCACTCCACAGATTTCATGTTAGCAAACTATAGTGTTGGCAAGTCAGTTAGGACATCTACTTTGTGCATGACACAAGTAATTTTTCCAACAATTGTTTACAGACAGATTATTTCACTTTTAATTCACTATATCACAATTCCAGTGGGTCAGAAGTTTACATACACTAAGTTGACTGTGACTTTAAACAGCTTGGAAAATTCCAGAAAATGATGTCATGCCTTTAGAAACTTCTGATAGTATCTATATCCACAGTAAATCGAGTCCTATATCGACATAACCTGAAAGGCTGCTCAGCAAGGAAGAAGCCACTACTCCAAAACCGCTATAATAAAGCCAGACTACAGTTTGCAACTGCACATGGGGACAAAGATCTTAGTTTTTGGAGAAATGTCCTCTGATCTGATGAAAGAAAAATTGAACTGTTTGGCCATAATAACCATCGTTATGTTTGGAGGAAAAAGAGTGAGGCTTGCAAGCCGAAGAACACCATCCCAACCGTGAAGCACGGGGGTGGCAGCATCATGTTGTGGGGGTGCTTTGCTGCAGGAGGGACTGGTGCACTTCATAAAATAGATGGCATTATAAGGAAGGAAAATTATGTGGAAATATTGAAGCAACATCTCAAGACATCAGCCAGGAAGTTATAGCTTGGTCAAAAATGGCTCTTCCAAATGGACAATGAACCAAAGCATACTTCCAAAGTTGTGGCAAAATGGCTTAAGGACAACAAAGTCAAGGTATTGGAGTGGCCATCACAAAGTCCTGACCTCACCCCAATCGAAAGTTGGGCAGAACTGAAAAAGCGTGTGCGAGCAAGGAGGCCTACAAACCTGACTCAGTTACACCAGTTCTGTCAGGAGGAATGGGCCAAAATTCCAGCAACTTATTGTGAGAAGCTTGTGGAAGGCTACCCGAAACGTTTGACCCAAGTTAAACAATTTAAAGGCAATGCTACCAAATACTAACAGAGTGTATGTAAACTTCTGACCCACTGGGAATGTGATGAAAGAAATAAAACTGAAATAAATCATTCTACTATTATTCTGACATTTCACATTCTTAAAATAAAGTTGTGATCCTAACTGACCTAAGACAGGGAATGTTTACTAGGATTAAATGTCATTAAAAGTTTAAATGGATTTGGCTAAGGTGTATGTAAACTTTCAACTTCAACTGTAATTGGTTGCAGACTAGCGCGCAAACATAAGACGTAGGCCAGAATAAATAATAAGAATAGAATGTACGTATATCTTTGTCTGTGTGGTGAGAAAAAAATATTTGACCACGGAAAAATAATAAGCAATTTTTAAAGAATTTAACATCAATATATGAGTGGAAGGATTTTTTATTTGCTATCAAAAAATTAATGGAGCCCAATGGGGGAAATATATAATATTTTTGAGAGCAAATATAGATATCAGCAGAGGGCGACATTATATCCGGTGCGGAGGTTGAGAGTCGAAAGCTGGCCCCTTGGTAGCTACCAGGGGACCAGGGATTTAAATTTATGAAATTATCCAGGCCAAATTATGTTATTTTGCACAGTTCTTTTAAATTGTAAAATTTCTACACACCAAACTAATTACTCTCCATTTTTGAGCCCCACAGAAGAAGTTATAAGATTTTTTTTCCATTCCAATTGGGTCAGCATGTTTAGGTACCCAGTGCACATGCTCCTCAGCTTCCAAAAGCCACGTTAAGTACCCAGTGCGCATGCTCTGGTTCCCAAAAAGCCCCATAGTCTAACGTAGCATCTCCATGAATCGGCTTCATGTGCCAATGAGCAGCTCCCAGAGGAATCCATGTAACCGGTAAGCGGAAGCTATCTCCAGTTCTTCTTATATATCTCGATGATAGCTACGCATCATCACTGTTGCCATCTTTTAATCTCGGTGGGCGTGATGTCACCCAAAAATCTGCAAAACTTCCGCAGTAGGATATATCGATGGGTTCATTCCAATCGCTTATTTTATCCGTCCTCTTCTCCTCTGTCCTCGCCTGACCCGGAAATCGATTGAGGTTCACCATCTTTAAGAACATAAATGCTCCTCAGAGGAGCTAGGAATGAGGAGGCTCCCGGAGGATGCTTCAGTGAGGAAACACAAGTCTAGCCTTTGCGGAAGCCTTTTCTCGGAACACGTGACGTAAATTATCCACCACTCCACATCTCACATCGCGGGTAGTGGTACACCCCTGCACAAATGCAGTTTTACCATCCCTTTCCATTTATTATAAAGCGCTTTAATCCATAATGTCACTAAATGTTTTTAACTAACAAAAGCCACGTTTATTCATGAAAAAAGATGTTAAATAACATTTTGGTTAAACGCATAACCATAATATGACGCTGACGCTTGACTGAGCAAGGACGTTCCATTTGCCTATATGCATGTTGCCTCGTTTCCTCCATGCACGTATCTGATCCTTGCATCCTTTCCCTGTGTCCTCCGTTGGGCAGAGCTAAGGAATGAGGAAAGGACGCGCGGAAAGGATGCAAGGACTGAAAATAAGCGATTTGAATGAACCCGATGTATCCTTCGCCGGAGGAGAGGTGGAGCCGAGTTTGGTCTATGGTTTGAAGCCGGTTCGTTAGTCTCCGTTCTTATAGAGTTCTGTGGTCTCCTCCAATATTGGGACAGTGGAGGGAGGGATGACACAAAGAGCGGTTTCCGGGGCACGGAGAAGAGGAGGTGGTAGTGGAGGAAAGGAGGATGCATTTCTCGAGTAGGCTATTCATAGTTTTCAGTCACGTGACTGCTGCGGAGCCCTGGCGGGCAAAACAACGTTCCAGAATGCGGACGGACACTGGAAACCCCATAACTGCAGTTAGCTTTTCTAGGGCAGTAATATTTTGGTTAAGATAACACAACATATTGTGACATACATGTAATATAAACTTTTTTCCATTGTCAGGTAAACCATTCCTACAGCTTAAATGACCCGCCATTGACAGCCTGGGTAGCTGTAGAGAAGGAGGGATTCACAACATCCTCCTCTCTGGGTTTTCCTTGTCAGACGGGATTCTGTACAAACACATCCAGGCTTGTCTCCTCTTCGGTTAGTGCATCCAATTGAACAACAACTATCCGGCATTTTGGCTAACTTTTGGGAAAAGTTGTCGTTGGCGGGCAGTGGAAGGTGGCTTTTTGCCCGCCAGGTGGGCGTTCCCATAGGGCTGTGACATCACGTGAAAACTATGAATTGGGACGCACCCCCGTTTGTAGTGGTTTACTCCAATTCTCGAAAAGAATTTTACCCTTTGAATCGGGACAGAAGGGACCGTTAGAAGTAGACTAGCCTAAATTTGACTTCCAATAGAACTTCCGTCTTAGATAATCGAAATCGAAACCTAGCCTTTTGTTCCGTTTTCTTAAAATATAGTGGGCAGATTGGGTTGCGCTTGTGACTTTTCAAGTTGACTAACATAGACGAAACATTTTTGCCTCTGATTTATGCAGACCTAAAAGACCACATATCTAAATTTACCGCAAAGATCCTGTTCAACCAGATAGCCTAATGATGATTCTAAAATGTATATGCGCGATTGTAACCAGAGTATTATTCATTATTCTATCACTCATCGGAATATGGCGAGTGACACAAGTTAAAGATGATAACCGTTTTTGGTGCCTGTCATTGCTCTGCCTTCTTCTCGTTGTGGAAATGATTGTAAGTCTAAGAAGAAGAAAAGGGAAAGACTACAGGTGGTGAGTTGGACGTGTTGTAGCCTAGCTATAATGATGTTTTAGAAAGTCATAAATTCACCTTGTGCGCTGCGCTAGATAGAGCTACCAGATAATAGTCTAAGGCAGAATCTCTCGTAGTCGCCCATTTGTCTGTTATCGCTGAAATTAAATATGCTGAAAGTTTTAACCTCATAATGAACAGCTCTTCAAGGTCGGCATTTACTACTTGTATTTTCCATTGGCGAAAAAAATCCGGATAACTAGGCTATGCGGCCACTGCATGGTCAGAAATGTAGCCTACGGTGGAAGACGGCGGTTAACTGAGCTTGCAGTAAGGCACGAAGACCCTCCATATTGCCGGGCGTTGTGCATATAGGAATTGCCCTTCACAGCGTCTAAACTCATTACCTCATCATACTCTTGTATGTGTGTGTGTCTGTGTGTGTGTGTATCTGATCCAGGTTCTCGCCGGCTATCCTTCTATTCCTCATCACCATTATACCGTCAATGTGGATATTGGAAATAGACCATCAACAAAACAGAAATAATGATCCCCAGGTACATTCTGCATATTTGAAAAGAAACAATAACTTTCAATGTAGTTTCCTGGTGTCATTTTTTGTAAAAAAAATAAATAAAAATTTCAGCTGCTTAATTTTCTTATAGGAAAAAAACTCACAATATAGGCAAACTAAAATAAAAGCATACACTACTCACAAAAAGTTAGGGATATTCGGCTTTCGGGTGAAATTTCAGGATGAACCTAAAATGCACTATAACCTTTACAGGTGAAATTAATTTGACCTTCTCTAAACTTTTGAATGCACATGTCCAACTATTCAATGTTTCAGTACTTTTTGCACAACTTGCTGTTCTCTAACAAGGAGCTGAACGGCAAAATTCACAACAGGTGTTTGATCCATGAATCGACCAATAAATTTCCTGGTTCAATTAGAATTGGTATTTAAACAGTCCTCTTCATCATGCTGTTCACATTTTGACATCATGAGACCAAGACGACACCTAACAATTGATCAACAGTACCTCGCCATTGCGAGGCTTCAAACAGGATGTTCTCAGAGGGAAGTGGCCACTGAGCTTAGAGTGTCACAGAGTGTCATCAGCAGGTTGCAACAGAGATACAGAGAGACTGGAAGAGTCACAGAAAGGCATAGAAGTGGACGTCCTTTGGCCACATCCCACACTTCATTGTGAACAGTGCCCTGCGGAACCGGATGATGAATGCCACTCAACTCCAGGCACATTTAAGGGAGGTGAGAGGCACCCAAGTGTCACGTCAGACCATTCGAAACCGTTTACATCAGCGTGGTCTGCGTGCTAGACGACCTGCAAGGGTACCTGACCACACCACCAGGCACAGGCGTCATCGTCTTGCATGGGCCAGGGAGCATTTACGCTGGACGAGGGACCAGTGGGCCTCAGTGCTGTTCTCTGATGAAAGTCGATTCACGTTGAGCAGAAATGATGGCCGCCAACGATGTTGGAGACGTCAAGGAGAGCGCTATGCATCAGCCACTGTTGTCACCAGACGACCCTTTGGTGGTGGCGGTGTTACAGTGTGGGCAGGTGTGTCTAGTCAATACAGAACTGCCCTACACTTTGTGAATGGTACAGTGACAAGCCCATACTACCTGAATAACATCATTAATCCAGTCATTGTGCCCCTGCATGAACAACACAGGCCTAATTTCATCTTCATGGACGACAATGCTCCAGCTCATCGAGGTCGCATCATTAGGGAAAGGCTGCTGGAGACTGGGGTACCTCAAATGGAGTGGCCTGCACTTTCTCCAGACCTGAATCCCATAGAAAACCTATGGGATCAGCTGACTCACCGTGTAGAGGCTCGTAACTCTGTACCCCAGAACCTCAATGACCTGAGGGCCGCCCTTCAAGAAGAGTGGGATGCCATGCCTCAGCAGACAATAAGTCGACTTGTGAACAGCATGAGACGTCGTTGTCAAGCTGTAATTGATGCTCTAGGGCACATGACAAGTTATTGAGACATTGACATTTTTGTTGTGGTATACCCACCACTGTTGTTGGCTTTTGTTTCAATAAATTGTTTGAGATGAGGAAATCACCATTGCATGCTTCTACTTAAATGCCCTACTTTCATGATACGTATAATATCACTGTAGCGTGAACTTACATTTTCCATAAATTTCACCCGAAAGCCAAATATCCCTAACTTTTTGTGAGTAGTGTATATTAAACAATTTCCAGTTCTGTTCTAACTGTAGTATAATTAAATCGATTTCTACAAGTGTTAAACCTATTTGCTTGGTAGATAACGTATCCTTTCCTCAGAGCAACTTGCTCAGGATTTGCTGGAACATTCATTTTATTCCATGTACTGGAACAGTGACACAAGCAGCAGTACCCCATAAGAGATTTGAACCTTCAACCTTTTGGGTCTGTGCCCAGTTCACTCACCATTAAAATTATTTCTATTCATAGTGCGTGAAACTTCACTCGTGGGAGGATGTGAAAAATATGATTTCTTCAAATGAAACCGCAGCAAACGGCATGTTACATATAATCAGCATGGTAAGTCACATGTTCCAGGTATACAGTATGTGTTCAATAATTTTTATAGTTTTACAGTAATCTTACTATTATTGGTTTCTTTTTTGTCTTGGCGAATCCACCTAAAATTACAAATGAAGTAGGCTATATCTATTGTGACTGCTGTCTCCATCTTGTGCTGTTTGACAATGTGACAAATCCAAAATGTGGGAGTGGGCAGTAAGTCTGTCGCTTCAGCTGTCTGTATAATTATTTAACAATTTTCCTTATGCAATTTTTTTTTATTTTTTACGGTTTTACTCAAGAAACCTTCTTGCCTCAAGGAACGGGCATCTAATGCTCAGTTCTTGCATCTCATCATAGTTTGCACATGCTCTGTCCTTTAACCACTTCACTTGAAGTTTCCTGCTTGTATCTCAGAAATGTTAAGCAGGTTTGACTGTTGTGGTTTCACTAGAGCTACTGCATTCTAGTATATTTCCTTTTTTGCCAGGAACTTTGACTGTTAAGTTTGCTGGTCTCTTCAGCTGTAATATCTGGGGTTTTTTTTGTTTGTAGCTTTACAATAGCAACAAGTAGCTACTTCTTCATATTTACTAGTGATGGGCAAAACAGTTCACTTCAGTGACACGAATCACTAGAATCAGTTCATTAAAAAGATTCGTTCAAAAGATTCGTTCACCGAATCGTTCAGTGCTTGGGCGGAGCTCCGACTGCGTACTGCGTAGTCCGACTCACTCAGTGAACTGACGACCGAACAGTTCATGCGGAAGTGCTGTCGCTTTCACAAATGCGCCAAACTCCGTTTACAAATCTTGATATTTTAAAAGTTTCCTCGTTGAATATCAATATTGGAGGTGAACGCTGGTTTTCAATGACTTTTAAGTCTTAACTGGCTGGGCCTGATTCTGGCAGTTTGAGCCGCTGATTATCACTCAGGATCACGTCACGTTAACTCACTGTGTCTAGTAGCTTCAGTGAACGGATCACTGAACTTGCACCGTTGCGTCACAGTTCGTTCACTCAGTGAACTGTTCAGCCGTCAGTTCACTGAGTGAACGAACTTGCACCGTTGCGTCACAGTTCGTTCACTCAGTGAACTGACGGCCAAACAGTTCATGCGGAAGTGCTGTCGCTTTGACAAATGCGCCAAACTCCGTTTACAAATCTTGATATTTTAAAAGTTTCCTCGTTGAATATCAATATTGGAGGTGAACGCTGGTTTTCAATGACTTTTAAGTCTTAACTGGCTGGGCCTGATTCTGGCAGTTTGAGCCGCTGATTATCACTCAGGATCACGTCACGTTAACTCACTGTGTCTAGTAGCGTCAGTGAACGGATCACTGAACTTGCACCGTTGCGTCACAGTTCGTTCACTCAGTGAACTGTTCAGCCGTCAGTTCACTGAGTGAACGAACTTGCACCGTTGCGTCACAGTTCGTTCACTCAGTGAACTGACGGCCAAACAGTTCATGCGGAAGTGCTGTCGCTTTGACAAATGCGCCAAACTCCGTTTACAAATCTTGATATTTTAAAAGTTTCCTCGTTGAATATCAATATTGGAGGTGAACGCTGGTTTTCAATGACTTTTAAGTCTTAACTGGCTGGGCCTGATTCTGGCAGTTTGAGCCGCTGATTATCACTCAGGATCACGTCACGTTAACTCACTGTGTCTAGTAGCTTCAGTGAACGGATCACTGAACTTGCACCGTTGCGTCACAGTTCGTTCACTCAGTGAACTGTTCAGCCGTCAGTTCACTGAGTGAACGAACTTGCACCGTTGCATCACAGTTCGTTCACTCAGTGAACTGACGGCCAAACAGTTCATGCGGAAGTGCTGTCGCTTTGACAAATGCGCCAAATTCCTTTTACAAATCTTGGTATTTTAAAAGTTTCCTCGTTGAATATCAATATTGGAGGTGAACGCTGGTTTTCAATGACTTTTAAGTCTTAACTTGCTGGGCCTGATTCTGGCAGTTTGAGCCGCTGATTATCACTCAGGATCACGTCACGCAGTGAACGAATCAGTCCACTCTGCACGCTCGCTGCCTCGCTCGGCGCCCGCCCGCGCGTGAATTTTTTTAATAATTTTTTTTTTTAATATAAACTTTATTTCGAACAATTTAGGAAACAAATTAGAGAAAAAAAAGAAAAAAAAACTTTCTAGTATACAACACGCAAACACGGTACTCATTTCGGCTATACAATACTTAGAACAATACGTCCGAAATGGAATAGGAAGAAGCAAATGCGAATGATTCGTTCAGCACAGCAGAACTGGTTCGCAAGGGACGAATCACGTTCGCTCGCGGCAGTCCCTCCCCCTCCCTGCACGGTGCACGCTCGCTGCTGATCAGATCCGTTCGTGAACTGAACTGAACTGAGAAATGAACGGATCTTTTCAGTAAGTGATTCAGTTCAGTTCGTTCACCCAAAAGATTCGTTCTTTTGAACGAATCGTTCGCGAACGACACAACACTAATATTTACCACTGTCTGTCCTATAAGTGTGTAAGTCGCTCTGGATAAGAGCGCCTGCTAAATGCCTGTAATGTAATGTATAAGTTCTTACAATAGGAGTCACAGGGCCTCATTCATGAAACGTGAGCAGAACGAATTTGTACGTAAATCGTTCGGTATTAGCAAACGTGGCCGTATTTTGGCATTCATCGACGTTTTCGTATCTAAGATTTGTTCGCACATACGAACAAATTTTACACCAGCTCGGGACCACGTACCGCGTTCGTAAGTTCAGAATGCCGCTAAATGTAGCTTCTGAGTGATAATTAGAATATGAATTCATTTTTATTTTCTGTTAAATTCACAAGACTAAATGTAGCCTTTGAAATACACATTGATAACGTAATAAATTATGATTGTAAAAGGCAAACACTTTAGATTTGGCCTATTAATCAATTGTAGGCTATGAAGCTGTTTAATTAGACCCATAACGTAGGCTAATGAACGCTCCCAGTAACCTACTATTTTGTCTAAATTGTAAAAAAAAATAATTCTACATGACCTTTCATAGGCTATGCTAATTAAAACACACATTTAATCAATGAACGAAATTTGCTTTAAAGTGGCTTATATGTCTGTAGCCAGGGTTGCAATTGTGTTGAACAGCTTAATCCAGCTAATGCTACATCCAGTTCCCCTACAAGATGCAAAGCCACGTGGAGGTAAAGCGGGGTTTTTATGGAATTGCCAACCATTCCAATGTTATCGGTGCCATAGACTGCACACCCCAGTGAACGTTTTTGTTGACAAGTCGGTGAAACGCCGTCTCGCGTTCAGGTGAAAAACCGGATAAACTTGAAACGTGAAAGTTTTTTAACCAGTTATAGAATGTAGCCAGGCTATATCCCGGTAAAACCGAAAGTTTTTCGTACCAACTCGTTTCGTTCATAAATCTATGCACATATTTAGGAACGCTTCATGAATGAGGCCCACAGTTTCTATGGCCAATTTTTTGGGTCTTTTCTCAGCCAAATTGGTAAAATGGGTTGAAAATGTACATGTCCTGTCAATGTGCCACAGAGATTTTTGTCATAGGTTTTGAGATATACATCTTAAAATCCCCTCTTAAGTTTGAAACCAGGGCCTTGACCGAATATGATCCCTTTATGATCCCTTTGAGGGTGCATATTTGAGTCAACTTCGTCAAAAAGCTTTTGAGTGGGCTTTTCTCACAAATGGGGGCACTAAAATCCCCGGATGAAACTCGTATTTCCGGGGTTTGTTGAGGAGATTCAGGAGCACACTCATCTGACAATTTCAGGAAGTAATCCAGAAGTAAAAACTACAACTTGTAGTACAAACCATAGAGTGCATATGCATGTCTATGGTACAAGAGCAGGACATATTACAAACTACACTCTTTTTATTTTTGTTAATTCTGTCTGCATTCATAATCTGCACTTTGTAACCATTGTCATATGTAAACTGATTGATTGATTGGCAGGGAACAGGGATCATATTTAGTCACAACCCAAGTCAGCCCACAAAAATCAGGCTTTCCATTGAAATCAGTTAGAAAAATATCTGCCCTCCATGCAAGGACTGTGTCACATGGCAGAAAGGCCAGACAAACACCGTAAAACGTTTGGCCTTTTATTCCCTTGTTGAACTTAAAACTAGTGATGTAAGATTTGGAAAAGATGTAGTTCACACATCAGCCATTTTGCAAGGCTGAGCTACCCTTGTCTCCCTTGAGCAGCTACCCCTGCTGTGTGCGTGTGTGTGTGAGTATGTGTGTGTGTTAGGGTGTGTAAAAATAAATATTAAATATTTTCTCCTCTCTGGCTTTGAAGAATGCTGGTAAACTGGCGTCCTCTGTGTGTGCCGACGACTGGATTCTCGGGTTGCACCAATTCCTGCTCATCCTGCTGATTCTGGGGAAGTGGTTGCTGCCACTAGGGGGCGGCGTCACCAGGGATGAACTCTCCCAGCAGCTGCTCATTTTCGTCGGCACGGCTGCAGACATCCTGGAGTTCACTAATGAGACCCTTTCGGATGTCAAGTGAGTTCCCTGTTTCCCTGAGGAAAACTCATATTAACTTAATTTAATCAGGCAGATATTTTACCCTCTGCAATCAGTGCAATGTCAAAATCTGATATTTCTTTACCATGAACCTCAGCTGTTGCTACACTGCATCCACAATGAGTACTAAGTACTAAGGACTCACATACTACACCCAACAGTGAGGCCTAGCCAATGTACTATAATTAGAATGGCAGTGTGGAATATGTGTGTTACAACCCCAGGTTCATCATCACTTTATTTAAAGCACACCTAGAATTTTTGTATCACAATATCACCAGGATAAATGTGTAGCCATGGTTGTTTTCTTCTAATTATATGTAGTTACATTTCGTATGCACGTTGAAAATATTAAGAAATGTTTATTTATAGACAGCCTGCACCAATATTTCGCAGCCTCCAACTCCCATACATCACCACGGCACTGTAACCAGGGTAACTACAAGCCTGCTGTGAGAGTTCTAACATTACAGCTAGAAGAACAAATAACAGTAGGCTACTGACTTCAACTTGTCTTAGTAAGGCTGACACTCGGCTGGGTACAGCTTCTCAGTTCTCTTGTCCGACCACCTAGTGAGACTAGTAGAAAACCATCACACAGGAACAGTACACAGCAGTAATGAGACTAGTAGAAAACCATCACACAGGAACAGTACACAGCAGTAATGAGACTAGTAGAAAACCATCACACAGGAACAGTACACAGCAGTAATGAGACTAGTAGAAAACCATCACACAGGAACAGTACACAGTTCCACCACAAGAAAACTAAGACTCCTGAAGGGCCCTCATTCAGTCACTCTTACAGTGGACTCCCACGGATAAATTGTCCTGTCTGTCATTTCTCGTTCAATAGAATTCTAAACCACAGCTGCTTTCATTTGTTGTGTCTCATAGGCACAGCTTGACATGGTTTAGGCAAGTTACATGGTCAATTGCATAAAAAAAGAACCCAAGTGATAGCCATGTGTGGCAGACAAGTCAGCTGCAATGGCTTTGACTAGCACCTTCTAATACATATGCTTTTAACAGGGAGAATAGCCCTGAGCTGGTCTACATAATTCTAGCAGTCTGGACATGGAGCACACTACAGTTTCTTCATCAACTGGCAGGTAAAACCAATGTCCCCTATATCAAAATCTATTCATTTAATCATCTTTCTTCTTACTGATACATGCATGGCATAAGTTGTCTGCAATACTTATTAAGTAATGAAAAGCTTAAGTGGTCAAATGGCTTTACCCTGTGAGAAATTCAGTTGTCTTTCTGTACAGCCTTCAAGAAATATAAAAAATAATTTCAAATGTACAAGACAAACTCTCCGATATACATTTAATGCTGCAGGGGTTCCACAGCTCAACTCTGATGTTGTGTAGACATTTCATGCCTCTCATTTGCTATGACGGGGTTTTGAATGTACAGTTTACAGGGTAAATGTTTCAGTGCTTTACACACTGGTCATTAAAGGGTAACAAAACTATGGAAGCATGTCCGCGCCAAAATTCTAATGAAAATGCAAATCGGCGATTGCATTTCGTTTGCATTCGATGTGCGCAAAAACCATGACATAATTCAAATGAATATACAAAAGGCCACAAATGTACGCACTTTATCTGACAATTTGAAAATGTTAATGCAAATCCATTTCACATTAAATTTTTCTCGCCCTCTACGACACAACCCTGCCATAATTTTAATGAAAATGAAAAAACACATTTGCATTAGCAGTTTCTTATTGCAATCACATGATCCATGACAAAAAGAAATGATAATTAAATTCGCCATTTAACATATCATTTTCATGCTTTTGCCGCACAAGAGTGACATAATTCAAATGCAATGGCATTGCATCCGTTTGCATTATCATTTCCGTTTGGTCACGCAAAAACCCTGCCAAAAATCCGAACTGAACATGCAATTCAATGGTTGTCTGTGATTTCGGTAGTCAGGCAGTTACCAGGCTAGATAGCGACATTTCCTAGTCCTCTGTGTTTGGGGATTATATATAGGCTAAATGCTAAAAACTATAAAGTAAATGAGGTAGCCTAAACGTTACGATGAGCCTAGCCAGCCCGTTGTTCCTACTAACTTAACCTTAACAGCAGGGAGGACTTGCCGTAAGGGGCAATAGATTTCCGTTCACCGGGTTGCCTTAGACAGGGCTGTGTGATAAACCAACATTGGGCTATTGCTTAGCCTATATTCCATGTCACTAAAATAAAATAAGCAGGCTATCAATAAAATAAGTGCTTATGTCTCTAATTGTGTCTGAGTGGTAGACCTATTTAAATGAAAATGATTCTGTAGCCTATGTTCTTAAAAGACTGAGCATAATGGCACTGTGCCAATACTGACGGATTATTATTTTTAAATTTTTTTTACAGCTGTGTGGATAGGCTACTGTTGGAACTCACTGTATTCGCACACCCTCTAAAAAGACCAATTTTTACGTTCTCTCAATAACAAAGAGCCTATTTAAATTGAACAAATTAAAAAGTTTTGTGTAGGCTAGGCTACAACAGGAAAATCAGTGTCATAGAGGCTAAACGCCTCATCTTACAGCAGTGAGATATGGAAAGCTCCAGAGACTGTGCGAATAGCCTACCTAGTAGCCTACCAAAGACGGTGGATTGTGTTGTAGGATAGCCTATATGGTGTAACGTTATAATGAAATAAAAATATAATAAAAAATAAAAAATGAACCATCTGTAGGCTATGTTGCTTCATGACTAGGCTAAATGTAGATTACTACAATAGCCGAGGCTACAGGTAAAATTCCCAAGGTTGATGGGCCTGTGAGTAGGGAGATCAAAATCGGTTGTGTCATATACAGGGCTCGAAATTGCGACCGTTTTGGTCGCATATGCTCCCGAAATTTAATCTGTGCGACCTCGAAATATAATTGGGAGCATTTGTGCGAGTGCAAATAATTGTTCTGGTGCGACCTTTTTTTTCCCCCCCAGTCGAACGTCCCTTTCTCTGACAGTGACCATTGTAACCAATCAAACGTGAGCTTGACGTTCTTACCTTTAATGCTAATTTTAGATTGGTTAAGATTAGCCTTCAATCACTACCTTTCGCGGCACTCCACTGTCACGTGACACAGAGAGCTAATGCGTTAACTAATTTTACCTGAAGACAAAAGTTTATTATCAATTTATTAACGTTACCTAACTAGCTAAATTGGTAACGTTAGCTAGCGTTATCGAAAGCTAACAATATGAAGCGAACGATTACGGCATTTTTTAGTAACGTTAACGTTACTAAAAACGTAACAGATGTAGTCGCCGTGGCTGCTGAAACTGTTGGCGATGCGCGATGTGGGTGCACCAGCAGCGAAGAAGGCGTACACTTTTCGGAGAGAGTGGCTGAAGGACTTCGGACTTCGTTAGCTTTAGCTTAGGTATGACAACGGCGCAATGCACTGTGTACACTGTAAAGCCTGTGGGACGGAGATCGCAGGTAACAGTGCGTTTGCAACGGAGTCGACACATTTTAAGCGTGAGAGCGTAAAAAAAATTAATTTACATATATTGTTGGTGCTCCTTACATTTTGGTGGGTGCTCCTAAATTTTTGCTGGTGCTCCTAACTTTTTGAAGTTGGGAGCACCAGTGCTACCAAGTAAAAAAGTTAATTTCGAGCCCTGATATATCTAAAATCTTTGGTTGTGCCCGCCGGGGTCGTTTCCCCAGTGTTTTCACCACAGGACGAGCTATATACGAACGTGGTTTTCACCAAATAAAAAATAAGCTGTCATTGAGTTTTTGCAAGTCTTTTATGGCCATCTGCTGGGTAAAGACATGAATGACAGTCCATGCTACACAACATAGCCTATGCGGAATAGGCCTACACAATTCTTTTTAAATTATATTTTTATTTAATTAGCCTAGAGTCTATACGTTACACCATACAAAATCCACCGTTTTTGGTAGCTAGGCTGTAGACTCAGGCTGTGTCTCGTTCCGATCGCTGTCTCAGGCTTTCTGTGGACTACGTTACCTTTGCTCTGCACATAGCCTAAGGGTAAGGCTATCTAAAAGAAAACAATAATTATTTATATTAATAATTGTGATGGAAATGCCCACGGTGAAAAGGGTAGCACATTTTTCAGGCATGGCCTGCCATGAATAGCCAGCCAGCTTTTTGACCACGGAAACCGGTAACATTAGGCTATCGGCTAGTTTCCACACCTTTGAAATTCGAAAAATGCCAAAATCTGTGCATGATAAGGTAATAATATAGGCTGAGCTCCGGGTATCAAACCACACTCCAGCAATTTTTTTCACTAGTAGCCAAAAGCCCATTCTGCTCTGGACAGCACTCACAGCTGCTGATTTGTTCCACTCTTGCTCTCTTTCTACCTCTCTCACTCAAACACAAACAAACACATGAGCTCCAGCTTCTGCCGAGCCTCAACAAGCCGAGGCAGAAGAAATGTTTTGAAGTGGTAGGCGGCGGCGGCATGCATAGCATCGTTTGGGCTTATAATGATGCGGCCAGCAAACAACAAATTACACGCTGTACAAATAGTTACCCATGCCATGTAGGCTACTCACTTTACACAGGCTGTAGGCAATCACACTAACGTTACCTGTAAGATATCAACAATATTGGTTTTCATTTCAACGGGTGCACATGTGGTCACTGCACTGAACTCTCTCCAAGACAGAATGTCTGTTGTAGGGACATTGCAAAGGTAAATGTGTAGCATGCATATAATACAACCCCTGGCTCAACTATGCTTTATATATTTATTTTTAATAAAGTATATATTTATTTTTTTAAATAAACTTGCTAGCTACTTGCTAGGCTAGACTGAAAAACAAACTATCAAAAAAACAAGGGACTATCTAGCTAACTATAAAAAAATATACCAAAAATAGGTTACTATAACTTACTAGAATATTCAAAAAAGCTAAACTGTAAGCTAGATATATATATCGCTTGCTCGCTCTCACTCCTATCTCCTCTCCGTCCACACAGATCAACCACCGAACTATATAGAAAATGATGAGATCAACCGCTGAGATTCGCTTTTATAGCTGGGGCATAGCCCGCCTTCGCTCCAAAACTTCAGGGCGTAGCTGTACAGGTTTCAATTTCGTCACCGGGAGGAATACGTCAGCTGGATGAAGTTTCTGGCCAATGACAGACTGGATGTGCAGTACCTAACATTTTACCACTAGAGACACTTTTGAGCCGGATCCTTTTGGGCTTATGCTGTTTTGCGCTGACTGAGGTAAAATGTCAAGATTTGGACCAGGATCAATCAGTAACACTTAGAAAAAACCAAATGTATCAGTTCTCATCTAAAATAAGTGGTTTTAGTGCTTTGTTACCCTTTAGTGGTAGTTATAACCTAGTAAATGAAGTGTTATGGATAGTATAGCCCCAGGTTTCTCACGAGGAGAGTCAAAGATACTAAAATCTTATAGAATTATCATAGATACTCCATGGGCCCTATCTTACACCCGGCGCTAAGCGGCACTAACCCAAACGCAAGTGTCTTTGCTATCTTACAACCGACGCAGGGTTCATTATAACGCCTAGCACTCACGTTTAAATACCATGTATTCTTGTGCCCATTGCAAGTGAACTGGGCGTGTTGGTCTTAAGATGAGGAGTGACCAGGATAATTTTTGGCGTATTGCTATCTTGAGCCAGCAGAAAGCACTTGCGCTAAACCACCACAAACCTGGTCTAAAGTCATGTTGCATGTTACATGTTATTTCAATGGTGCATATAAGTGCGTCTACATAGGCGTGTGCACAACGCGCGTACACCCTCCTGTCTGTTACACACAGGGGCGCGCACAAGCATGACTAAAATATCAAGATTACAATGTGAAATATTATTATTGTGTAGGCTATATCAAAAAATACATAATAATAAAAGGGTCCATAACTCAAAGACCACATACCTGTCCCTCAGCGAAGGGCACTGCCGCATTAAATTGCTTTCAGCCCACTCCATCAACATCCAGGCGATATGCGATGGTCCGTGTAAAGAATGTAGCCTATAGACTTGATCGCAATTATCCTGGATCAAGCTTTGCCAATAGTTCCTGTAGCCTAATCTTCTGGAGGGACAATCTTCTGTTACGGGACAATGACTATCCATTAAAAACTTTGCTGATAACACCTATATCAAGCCTAATGCGCGAATTGTCATTTACACCTAATGCGTGAATTGTCATTCAATGGAAAACTGCAATAGACGGACATTTGAGTTCTGAAAATGCGCTTCAGATGTCATTACAATAGCTACAGCTTTCTAGGCCTACAGCCTGTAAGTAAATAGAATGGTTTTGACTGAAAAACGTTCAGTCGAATTTTGCATTTATTGTTTTTCAAATAGCCTACGCTACAGCGGATTCGCTGTGCATAAGGTTTTTTCGATAGCTTATGGTTAAAAAACGGAGATAAATGTCACCATGTTAACTGAATTGTAACCTTAGCTATCTTTCTATTATTCATATTTTTTAAATTAAAGTGACAAGGTTTCCATACTCTCAGCTTATTAAAACCCTGTTGATTTCACCTGTTATTCCATAACTGAACAAAAGATTTTAAAGAGAACTAAGCGTCTAATTAGAAACGAAAACAAATTTGCAGCACGTTACACAATTAATTCACAATAAATTTGCCATTCTCTGCAGGAGCAGGTCTGTTTCCCCTGCTGTAAATCACACTTTTCGCTGTCTTCCTGGGAAAGTGGATTGTTTTAAAGCATTACAATACCAGTAAAACCGGTTGGTCACATTTCCATAAGCAGGACATTATAAAACAAGGGAAAATATGCGTGAACCTATGGGCTGTCAACCTGACAGCTTTATTGTATTTAGTGTCATCATTAAGGCAAAATAACGTTATTTATGTTATCAATCAAAATTAGAATGCAGGTAATGAACTTCGGATGAAGCTTGAACATGAGTTCATTGCTTCATTGCATAATCAAAAGAAATTTGTTAAACAAGCAGGCTAATTTGGCTTTTTCTAAGGTGAGAAGGAAGCCATTGGTAGCTTATTCTCAGCTGTTGCAGGTGCATTTAACCGCATATATTTTGTAAAAAACAGAACTGTGTCATGGTTATTGTCCTCTGATGTTTCTGCGGTCGTTATTCTATTTGGCGTCGTCGGGACGCTCTATCTGATTTTTTCCGTCTCCATTCCGGTTTTTGGATCTCGCTTGGCTATTATTCCTTACACTTCGATATTGTCTTTGCTATGTTGACAACGAAGTTGGTAAGGTATAGGAATTCGGTCACTGCATTTCTGGTTCGTACGAATAAGAAATGCAGCAAGTCCGGTTAAGAATTAGGATTAGATTGGTTTTCTTTTTTCTTTCCAATCGTTCTTTTTATCCTTTATTCTTTTTACCTGTTACCTTTTGTGTTCAAGCTCTTTTGCCTCTAGAGCTTTGGATAACAGGTTCTCTTTTCTGTTCTTTCCTTCACTCGATTTTTTGAGTTTTCCTTTGTTTCACAACCTCCTGTTACGCCTAATTATTTAGTGTGTGAGGTTCTTTTGTTAGTTATTCTCGCTGTTTATCGAGATTGCCTCCGTTTTTTGAGGTTTCTTTGTTTTGCCTTGTGCTAGGGAAGTTTTGCTCCCGATCTTGTGTTATCCCCATCCTGGTGCAGTTACTTACGCTTTTGTGGCGTATCTTTCTAGATACGCTTTTATAAATCCTTATCGGTCACGTTTGGTTCTCCGAACCTTACACTCCCCCTCACAAACTGTCGGGAATTACCAGGAACTCATAATGGTTAGTTTGAATAATATTTATCATAGGCTTCTATTGATCCATATAGCCTATTCTTTGATCGCACTAAACACACACGAGCATGTCTGTTTCGCCACCATATAAGCAATCCGCCAAGGTGGAAAAGCAGGCTTTTAAAGGGAATGGGATATGACATTTTGATTGGTTTATTGCAGGTCACGCCGAAGACACACCTATAATAAATGAAGAGACTAGGTTCAGCTCAGTTGCACCTTGCGCCGTGCTTAGTGCTCAAAAAACCCGCCGTCTAAATAGCAAAAGTGGACTTGGACACGCCCTAAATGCACTTAACGTCATGCACTTAGACCAAGTGCTAAGATCGCCAAAATAGAGCCCCATGTGTTCACTGGGAGAGACATATCAATACTCATATATTCACTGGGAAAATTATATCCATATCTTCACTAGGAGAGTCAACAATATCTTCACAGAAATTCATTTGTAGACATATCTTCACTGGGATAGACATTGATACTCATATCTTCACTGGGAGATTCATAGATACTAATATATTTACTGAGATAGTCATAGATGCTCATATCTTCACTGCGAGAGTCAACTTATATATATATATCAGTGTTTCCCACAGGATTTTCAGCAACTGTGGTGGGTGGACCCCAAACTGTCATAGGGGGGTCCGGGGGCATGGTCCCCCAGAAGACAACTTTGTCAATTTCAACAGCTAAATGTTTCAATTTGGTGTTCTTTGAGATTAAAATCTAAACACTAGATCCTCAATTCTTTGTGATTGGAACATGAGTAATGTATTTAATTTTGGATAGTTAACCTTTTTTTGAAACGTGGTCTGATGAAAAATATTCAAAAACTTTTTGTCAATTGAAAATAGAGAAACCATCACAATGCATTTTAACCTGTCCTAGTCCAAAACTCAGCCCTGTCTTAAGTGGGATTTAAAACTACAATAAAAACAAGTTGTAAACTTGTTTATTGACAAGAAAGCCTCTGAATTTGATTGGCTTGTTGTTAAATCTTTGCTACCTCTGTTGATTCTTTATCTTCGTCTTCTCTCTTCTCGTCTTTTCGTAGTAAAGTCATTTTAAAAAGTAGATCCTGTTGTATGACGTAGAAGCCGAATGAGCCGGAGATTGAGACAGAGATTGTTAAAAAAAATACTGAGAGCCTGCACTGAAGGGAAACTATTTCGGTGAGGGAAACGGGGGAACACAGCAAGTTACGTTTTGTTACATCATGCTGATATCTCCCTTGAGATACAATATACATGTACTAGGGTATATTATTTTGCTTTTATTTTCAGGTTAGCTCGCGAGATAACATTAGTTGTAAAAACATTTTTATCTCATAACCTTTTTATGTTAGCTGGTGATAAATTAATATTGTAACACAGTCGAGAGCTTGGCTAGCTTAATGCTGAAACAATATATATCCATTGTAGTGTACCACAGAGGTTTTAACTTTTGCAAACAACTTTCACAAACAAGTCGTGAGGAGATGCAGCCTCTGTGCGGTGGGTTTTGTGTGTAAGCAGGGGGGTGGCGCATCGACCAGGGTGACGAGAGCGTCTTTTTGAAGCGACGGGGCTACACTGCGCACATAAGCCTACAATTTCAAATATAGATTTTTTTCTTAATCAATTTGAAACTGACGGTTGAATTTAAACTGTGGCGGGCCGCCACATTTTAATACATTGATGGGAAACACTGTATATATGGAAATATATACTGCCTATATGGGAAAACTAAAAAGAATATATGCAAGTTATATATTATTAATGCCTGTATGCATGTCTTCCTCAGTGGTGAGCCCAGAGGAGTCCCTTGAAGCTGGTAGTGACTCTCTGCTTTCGAGACGCAGCACAGACGTGTGGAGCATCATGGAGAGCCTCTTCATCCAGGACGGGCCCTTCCTCGTGGTCCGGCTCGTAGTCCTCATCCACTACGAGATATTCCACCTAATGCTCCTCTTCTTCACATTGAAGAACTCCCTGGCACTCATACTGAATCTGTATCGGCTGTATGTCATATACCATGATTACAAGAGGAAATCCAATATCAGAAATAATTATTTTTAGCTTGATCCTGTTGAGACTTTAAAATGGCAGTAAGATACTTTGGTTCTTTTAGGGTGCTCTAGGGTGCCTTCTTCTTGTTTCCCTCACAATATAGACCTGATATCTACTTTGACGAACAATTAATAATAGAAAAAGGTGAAATCATATACGAAAATAGTGATGCAACAATTAGCAAAAGATTTGAGCACAAATTAAGAAAAGTTTACTGGTTGAATTAACTTAATTCTAATGATTAGTTAGCTTAGTATCGCAATAAATCTGAACATGAATTTTTAGGTAAGTTCAACATAGCTAAGCTTTTAAATATTGAGGAAAACCACATTGGTTGTAGCCTATGTAACCCCTTAACTAGCTCCGGCCCGTGGTTTTGTTTATTTGCATTCATTGTGTTTTTTTATATGACTCTCCCAGTGAAACTATATCGTTTAAAAGTGTTACGATTCTATCTCAAACTATTTTATGATCCCAGTGTTACAGCGACAACAGTTCCTTGTTTTGTAACATGACACAAAACAGGCTCAATCTTAACGATGACTCCGTACATGTGTTCCATGGAAATACACAGATGACACGAGTAACGGTAAAGTCTGTACCCTTATCCCGGCAACAAAAAAAAAACACACTTCCACTGTGCTTGAGCCTCTGTTACTTTGTTTCATTAATACTTGGAGTAATTATGACACTTGTAAAACAAACACCCAAGGGTTACCTTACAGAAGAGACAAGGTTTATGCCTGTAGTGAAAGGGGTTCAAGAACAGTAACTATTTTATTTTCGGGCTTGTGTTTAAAAAAGGTGGTGATAGAGAAGGGGTTAAACTAGCAGCCTTGACCATCTGTGTTGGCTATGAGCCTATCATTGTATGACAATGTGACATATTTACTTACCCCAAGTAGAAATTACTAAAAAACCACAATGCAAAGTATTGCGTTCATTCTTCCAAGTAGAGGCAGTGAATTCTTTTTAGTGTGTAAACTGATAACGCAGTATTTCATTTCTGTTACTCTGGTTGGTCAGGATAGCATTGGTCTTTATTGCAATGTTTGGTTACATATCAGGTTGTTAGGAAAATTATACATAATACTTAGCTGACATTTTGTATTCAAAACAGCTGCATTAGGTAGAATAAAAAGTCCTTGTCTTTTCACCGGCTGGCTGCGTCTCCTGTACTCCCTTTCCTTCCTATGAAAGATAGGGCACAAAAATAACCTGGACACAAAGTGCCCCTTAATGGGCGATGGAAAAGAATGAAAGGGGGAAGAAAGGACATCTAAAAAAAATTAAATGTTGAAGATCTTAAAGGATTGAAAATATTTTAAGAATGGACAGGCCTTGCTGAAACAATGGGTTCCATGCTGTCATCATCGTAAATTGTATACTTTTTAAAATTATTTTTGTGTGTGATACCTTTTCTATACTTTTACTCCACTCTTTGCGTTGAGTTGTATTGGGTCTGAGCACTGCATACACTTAGCATCTTTTTGACTTGAGCTTGCTGCTTCTTGCTTTTCGAAGGTCGAAGAACCCAGTGGGATCGAAACATTGTCATTGTTCCTTGCATGCTTTTGATAAAATAACCATATTTGGGAACATTTAGCGGTGTGCTGACATTATGCTTCAGAAGACAGGACATTGCCATAAAACTGCAAATATAATCCAATAAATATGATAAAATGAGGCAGCAATGTGCGGCGTATTATTAAAGTGAATGTTTAATGACATGAGTAGATATGTGTTTGTGTGTTAGCATTCGTGTTGTCTATATAAGGTACATTATAAGGTACATTATCTCCTTTAACTGCACTGGTGTATATGAGCCTGGACTGTGTTGTTCTCTATCACTGTCACATTAAGGTCCAGTATCTTTTGTCAGTCACAGAGCTGACCTTGAAAATTAGATGTCAGAGTGACCATAAATCACACGTATAAGTCCAAGCACACAACATCACATACATATCACCAAATTATTTATGTAAGGAACAGCAGAGGTATTATACACACAAACACACACATACCATGAGGTGCTTAATAAAAACACCTTTAAATGGCCGATAGGTATTAGATAACAAAATGATTAGTGAGTATGAGTATACAGGGAGACACAAGTTGGCATTGCAGTCATATGGAAAATTACATCCCTAAACTGTTCTGTGTGTTTCCCAGATGTCTAGACATACATGGATTATCTTGCACCAAAATTGAAGCGCTGAAAGAATAAGATCATTTGGATATTGATAAGATTTAAATTGGAATTGGTTTACTTCAGTTCCAAGGTTACTATTTTCCTGAAGGTTTGGACAGATATTTCCAAATGTAAACATCTAGAGATTAAATAAACAGGTTAGGATAGCGTAGACTTAGAGATTTTTTTAATCCACATTTTCCGAGATTAACTGCATAGCTCAAGAATTCATTTAGGCCTACATTATATAAACACTTGAAACAATAAGTGCAGAGGAGCATTCATTGTGAGTAAGGGATGTGACAGAAAGCATGTGAAAATGTGCTGTAAATCTACAGTTCCCGAGGGTGAGGCATGCTGTGATTATCATGGGCTTATATCAGGGATACTCCGATCTGTCCTCAAAGTCAGTAGCGTAACTGCTTTTCCTCTTCTGCTTGATAGTCCATAGTCCAATAATGTCACTGATTGGCCAGAGATTTAACTCACCTGGGGGGTATACTACGAAGCAGGCTTACGGTAAAGCCCCACAGAAAGCGGTGAAATCGCATGCCATCGCTCCCGCCTCCCACAATCTTTAATCTGGTTGGTTATTACGCCACGTTGCCCGTCTCGTCTGGACTCCTCGCATCGCAAGCAATCCCAACATGCTTTGCAGACACGAGGAATCGCCTCTCATTGAAAATGAATGGCGGCGGTGTAATCGCACAAGAAATCTGTTCCACACCGCTTTCTGTGGGGCTTTGCCGTTACTGAGTTAGCTGGATAGCTGCACTGAGTAAAACTCGGAACAGCTCTTTTTACTTCAGTCCATGTTCCAGATTTGGGAAGGTTCCGGGTTTTACTCAGTACAGTTAGCCAGCTAACTCAGAAATCCTGCTGCGTAGTATACTCAGTCCCTAATTAGAGGGGAGGAATGACCACCAGCAGTAATACTGGCCCCTGAGGGCCACATTTGAGCATCCCTGGCTTTAAAATTATTTATCCAACGGTGGGGGTATTTGTCACCCTGGGTTACAATCAAATCCCACACTTACCAAATTGTTTAAGATATGTCATCAAAAGTGTTTGAATAACGTTATACATATGTGTGAAATTGAAGTTGAAAATTTTGATGTGGTGACCAATACCCCAGGAACAGACTGTAGATCCAATAAGTGATCATTTATTCACCAATGTGCACACAGGGAGAGCGCCTCATAGGCAGTCCAAGAGAACTCTGAAAAACGTCCTGATACATTCACCTTTATGGACAACAGTTAACCCAATATGCGAGATCACAGTGTTTCTCAACCCTGGTCCTGGAGGGCCGCAGGTTATGCTGGTTTCCGCGGTTACTCTGCACTTAATTGATCAATTAAAGCAGCCAATAACACAGTCAATTCACCACACCTGGTTTTTTGGGTCTGAATTGTTTGCCGATATTAAGGCAAAAACAAAAACCAGCATACCCTGCGGCCCTCCAGGACCAGGGTTGAGAAACACTGCCCTAGAACATAACCACCAATTATTGCCCATCTCCCCACTCCCTGGGCAGTGCTCCCCGCTGATTACCTCATCAGGGTGCCCGCTATCATGCCATGAGTTCGCTTGCCGTCGTGGCCTTGACACACAGTGGTTCTCAAACATTAGTAAGACAGAAAACAAGTGAGTTTATAAACACATAGGAGAGATAGTTTACACATTTCACTAGAGTGGTGTTGCATAAATTCTACTGCACATGCAGTATGTTGAGTCATGAAGCTCATGGGTTGCCGGATGGGGGTGGCAATTCCTCTATACTGCTTAGTAATGATTTTTCAATATGAAATTCTGACACGATGACTGCAAAGAGGATCGTTTTTGAATGTAAGTTTTGAATGGGCATACGATTCTTATTTTTTCAATGGGAGTAAATTATTCTTTTAATAGTCACGTGATATTTTAATGGGTCTTAAAATGTGGTTGAATGCACGGCGGAGCTTAAAGCTGTACAAATCTCTGCTTTTGCTTTTTATTGTTTTGTAATTTTATGTATTGAATATAGTCTGTTCAGTATATCTAAGTTGTTACAAAGTAAGCAATTGTAAACATATATATGAAGAGATAAACTTGTTTTTGCAGTACTGTTGCTTTTTCTAATTCTATGTTGTAAATTACATTTTATTGTAATTGCTGAAGTACTATACAGAGGTTAACGCCACCACTGGTTGTGAGAGCTTGGTTTAAGGCAGTGGTTCGCCAGCCTTTGAATAATATGAACCACATGGTCCAGCCAGAATGTGTCATCTAGACCACAATAAAAGTAAAATCACACACACACACGTGCGCACACATGCACACGCACATGCCCACATATGCATACACACATGCACACACACACCCACGCACATGCCCACATACACACACACACGCTCACGCACATGCCCACATACACATACACACGCACGCACGCACACACACACCATTCCTGACCATCCAAACACAAGCCCTATTTCTGATTCAAGAACCAGCCAAACACAAGCACCCATTCCTGATCCCAGAACCAGCCAAACACAAGCACCCATTCCTGATCCCAGAACCAGCCAACACAAGCCCTATTCCTGAGCAGATGCAGTTTTATGGCCTTGGCCTCGGCGGTATGGGAGGAGTTGGGTTAATGGGGAGAGGTGTATGGCTTGGCCTCGGCGGTATGGGAGGAGTTGGGTTAATGGGGAGAGGTGTATGGCCTTGGCCTCGGCGGTATGGGAGGAGTTGGGTTAATGGGGAGAGGTGTATGGCTTGGCCTCGGCAGTATGGGAGGAGTTGGGTTAATGGGGAGAGGTGTATGGCCTTGGCCTCGGCGGTATGGGAGGAGTTGGGTTAATGGGGAGAGGTGTATGGCCTTGGCCTCGGTGGTATGGGAGGAGTTGGGTTAATGGGGAGAGGTGTATGGCCTTGGCCTCGGCGGTATGGGAGGAGTTGGGTTAATGGGGAGAGGTGTTATGGGCCCCTTCCCTTGGCCCCCTGGGAAGCCATGGAGGAAGGACCTGCTTTCTTAGGCCTCTTGGGGCCAATCATAGGACACATGAAGAAAGGGAACCTCCAAGTGGAACACTTTATACCTACGTATATACAAAGCCGTACTGGCCCTATACATATACATACCCATATACACCCATAGATACCTATTTGATTAACTTAAAATTCACATTTAATTAACTGTCTGACTTTGACTACTTTTGAGTTTCGGTTTAGTAGTTATACAGCAGGGCCCTTTTGCCCTCTGTTCCAATTTACCATCTGTGACTATCTCTATCGGGGAAAAACAACGTTGTGACCTTCACTTAGGACAATAGTCTGATTTACAGGACGGGAGGGTGCCGCTGGTGAAGATAAAGACGCAACCAGCAAGAATGATGGAACAAAGAATGTGTGTTCATATGTGCTCATTCATAACTCATGTGCTTATCTCACATTGTACACACATATACATTTGTAAGGTGCATGCCGGCATAGTAACACAAGTTGTAAAGCCATCCTGACTGAGTATACTTTAGAAAGAATATGTATTGTAATATGCATACCTATAAAATACCCATAAACTAGAATAACCTTGAGATGGTCGGAGCTATGCTGAGAATATTAGGCTGCATTCAGATCCAATTTAACACATTTCTTTCCCTTGCTCTATTCCCTCGAGTGAGCCATCTTGTGACGAAATTTGCAACGTGCAGCAAGCAAACTTAACAGGTGCTCTGCAAGGGAGGACTGACGAGAAACAAAGAAAAACAGAACTGAACCGCCCTCGCAACCAGTATAGGAAGTGCAACCCCAAACAGTTGAACCGTGACCGCCCACTTTTCCCGTGTGGATCATTGCATTGGTGGATTCCCTTCTTGCTGGAAGCTTGCATTTTATACCCTTGGGGTGCGTCCCAATATTCTTCACTCCCCACCTCCCTTCCTCCACTCCCCCACTACCACTGCTCTCCTACCCAGAAATATACAAAACTCTCTGAACATTTTGAGTACAAGTATTTGCATATACAGCATACAATGTGCCTGACATTTCGGTTTGCGTCGAGACATTAATTAATATGTAACCATTAATACGTAATTAAGATGTAATCAGCAACATCAGATTAAAACACAAAGATCTGTTTCCGGGGCACGGAGTAGAGGTGGTAGTGGAGGAATGTAGGGTGCATTTTTCGACTATTGGGACGCACCCTTGGTGGAAGGGACAATAAACGAGGAAGTGAGGGAATATAATTACTCCCTCCCCTTTCTTAACTTGGAACAAAATCCCACTTGGTGTGGCTGCCATATTTCATCCTGGCATTTTGTGGATTCCCCCCTTGAAGCAAGGGAAGGGAACGACAGGAAGAAAGCATAAAATTCAGATCCAAACTCAGCCTTGGCCTCTGTATTGATCACTCCCCTCTTCCATGCTCGCATTAAAACTGCCTTGGAAACACACTTCACCCTGTGATTTCATGCTCGAGCAACCTTACAGTCCCTTCAACATCTTCCTGGGCCAAGTGGTAGAACTGCGGTCATGTGACCTTGTAAAGTAAACCCCAATGGGCTCGCATGTAGAGGGAAAAGAGATGCTGTATTACAGGACTGGTTTTTGTTTTCCCATTTCATCGAGCAACTGAGTAAAATGTCAGTGTTCAGAGATTTGTATGTTCTCCAGGCCTTTTGTGTGTGTATGTTATTATCCCCTTGCTGTATCTCAAAACTACTCTAGGCTCTAGAAGACTGCAGCCTGTTGAAAGAGCACCCAGTGATTATTTTTATTTGAGTAATTTCATCAGGATGAAAGATGTCAGGCTTCACACTGGAACAGTGGGTCAGTTAGTGAGACAAACCTTCAAGAAGCCAAAAAAATTATTAATATTTTCTGTACATTGCTGTGTTTTTATTTTTGCTTTTTTGGAAAGGGGAAAAAATAATCAATTTGAAGACAGTTAAACTAGCTGTTTAAAAAGGCCTTCAGGTGTAATTGTCATAGCAAAGCAGTGTCTGTGTGTTCAGGCAGTCAGAACGCACCGACCTTGGTAACCATTGTATCTGTATTTAGAGGCTGTCTGAATGCTAGTGTTTGTACTGATTCTGAGGGTTACCGTCCCTGCCATAACAGAACTGAATTTTGGTTTTACAGACTGCAAAAGTCACAGTTCATCTCCACACTGTTTCTTCTCAGACACCTTATCGCAGAGCCACAAAAACTGTAACCGCTGCAGACTGTGGAAGGACGTTGAGGGAAAAAGTAATTGTAATATCTGTTAATATTGCTTTGCACAGGTATTCATTGCCATGCAGAGAGAACAAGCCTGTCTGCTGCAGGTCAGTCCATGGAAGAAATGGAGCTAATCGTACATTTCCTTTAATGGCACTATTATACTTTTGCATTGCTTGTGTACTTTGCTGCCCCCTGGTGGTGGTAGACCTGTACTCATTGAGAATCTGGCCTTGGGTTTTGAAGATTTGCTCTATATCTTTATTTCCCAAGTTACCCCTTATGAGGGCCCCTTGGGAAAGAAAAGTTTGCACTGGCCATTCAGTGTACTGCAGCCTTTAAGTAGGAAGAATTTGGTCCCTCTTGTGTTGTAGTTTTACCAGCGTTTGTTTAATCCTCCAGGGAATATGATGTTGAGTTTTCTAATCCAATGTCTCTCTGTCTTACGTCTGTCTTCCTGTGTCCAGTTAAGGTTTGAATGGAGGCCCAATATTTCTACTGCTTCAAGTCCATGGTGTAGGAAATGAGCCACTAGGTGTGTGTCTGTTTTTCTATGATTTTTTATGTTATATATGTGTTGTGCCAATCAGGTTTTAATTGTATTTCCTGTCTCTCCTACATATTTTATGTCACAGTGTTTGCACTTTATGACATATACGCAGTTATATGTGTTAACTGTGAGTGTTTGTTTAATAAGGTATGTTGTGTTTGTAGTGTTGTTTTTCCACTGTTGTGGCCCGTTTGTAAAATATGTGTGGATAAAATGTTGATTTCCGGTAGTTTACTACTTACCAGATGATTCTTAAGGTTTTTTTTTTTTTTGTAGGCTGAAATTATTTTGTATTCTTGGAGCAGGTCTGTGCTTTGCAGAATCCTGGCCAGGTTCCGTTTAATTTTCCCATTCGCTATTTGGCTGAATGTCTAGTAGGTGGTGATAAGCGGAATGATTTTTTTAGTGTCCTGTTGTTTTGTAGCCAAGAAGGTTTTCCGAATCTGTCTGACGACAGATCTGGAATACCCCCTTCCCTTGGTTTTAATGCATCGAAGAGGGTTTTGGTAGCCTCCTCAAAGTCTGTAATTTGTGTGCAGATTCTGTTGAACCTTAGCAATTGGGATTTAATCAGGCCTCTGAATGTATGTTTCGGGAGGAGACTGTCCTTGTGTAAGAGTGCATGTGTGTCTGTGTCTTTAAAGAAAATGTTTGTGTCTAATGTGTGTGTTTGGGGAAATGAGGGCCCCTTGTATGTGGTATTGTCCAAAAAATCAATCTTCTAATGTTCATAGTGTGTGGTGTGTTTAATTGTGATAGATGTATGGTGCGTGTTGAGGATCTGTATGAAGTGTTTGAAATCTTCTGAGCTATGTGTCCATGTTCCCCAACTGTCATCTAAATACCTAAAATAATTAGTGGGAAGTTTGGGGCATTTTTCAAAAACAGTCTCCTCCTTTTTGCTCATAGCTGTGCCACTGGTCTGTAAGAAGAATTCTTTGTTGAATTTAGGGCTGCCCCCGACCAAAGATTTGCTTAGTCGACCAGTAGTCGGGGTCCGTGTATCTTTTGGTCATTCGATTTTCCTTTCAGAAACGGGTATTAAAAGACAAAAAACGAGTGGTTATTTGATTTTCGTTTTAAAATACAAAAATGAAAATTGAAATACAAGGCGTTTTTCTTTTTCATGGTCAAAAAGGGATGAGCGAAATTTAAAAAATGGTTTGATTTTCATTTTCTATTTCGAATAACAAAAAATTAAATCCCTAGACCAGTGGTTCTCAACCCTGGTCCTGGGGACCCCCTGTGTATGCTGGTTTTCGTTCCAACCACAATTGCAATACTTGAATTTTAACAAGCTGTTAATTTTTTTAACCCTAATTAGGTGTTTTTAATGTTTAGAGGGATTATTTACATTCTTAAGCCACATTATGTTAGTAATAGCTATGCATGCCATGAAGAATAAAAGTCCAATATTCACATTGTGCTGTATTGTAAACAATTAAAAGGAGGTAAAAAATGTTTTAACTGATCAAATTAAAGACTGAGGTGAATCAATTGGCTCATAATTGGTGAAATTGTGGACACATGGCCACTAAAACTAACCGTTTGGTAAATAATGAAGAATTCAAAGACAAAGCAAATGATAACGAGCCAAACCTGCATTGTGTTAACAAGTTTAAGAAAAAAATTATGAAGGAACTTAAACTTGTGCTCAATTACCTAATTAGGAGCCTATTCACCTGAGTTCTTACCTCTTCTTTGTAATTGTTTGAAATATAACACAATAAGCATAACGAACATGGGATTTTTTTTCTTCAAAGCATGCATAGCTATTGCTAACATAACGTGGCTTAAGAGAGTAAAGAGTTTAAAGTGTTCTCTCTATACAATAAAAACACCTAATTAAGAAAAAATAACAGCTTGTTAAAATTCTGGTATTGCAATTGTGGTTGGAACGAAAACCAGCATACACAGGGGGTCCCCAGGACCAGGGTTGAGAACCACTGCCCTAGACAACAGAAACGAAAAAAGGCCCGTTTTTTCATATTCTGAGACCGGAAGTGGTCATTTACAAGACAAGACTGTCTGGCTTGATTAATGTTGTTAGGTCAGCTACAAGAGAGCGACTCTTAGATCTTTTTCCGGTTGAAAAACACCCAACTCATTTTCTTTGTCAGGGGATGCTAGCTGAACTATAGGCTAATGCTAGCCAGGCTAGCTATTAATTATGGAAAACACATACTATGACGGTTATGTACTAATGTACTTGGTGAATAAATTCATTTTGAAATGGTTTGAAGTAAATATGAGGGGTTGTGATCATGGCCGCATCTACCAACCACGGGCCCGTCTATAAGTCCTTACTCCAGGTCGTCTACCTTCCGAATGAATATCTTAATAAAGGCATCACGCACGCCCCATAGTAGCCTACGGTGTCAGTTAGAAGTGGACTGGTGGAAGGACACTACTGGTGGGATGTAGCCTAGGCTACTCTCTTCTTGCATTAGGTTGCACATTGCTCAGGGACATTTTAAGCGACTGTAAAAGTGCAACAAATAAGTAAAAAGATGGGACAGACACGTGTCTTTATAACGGGCATGTTTTATGAGGCTATATCAACCGTAGCTAAATACAAGCACACCATGGCACATTGTTAAATATAGGAACGTGAAATTGAGCAATTTAAAACAAGGACAAGTTTTTTTAAAAGTTTATCCTGAACAAATGCAATTAGCTAAATACCAAGATCTCAAAACATGCCAACAGCACATTAGAAATGATAACGATAATTATCGTCAGTAGCCTATTTAAAATGTTAAACATTTAGAATTTTAAAACAAGCACAAGTTTTAAAAAGTGTAGCATACTGAGTAGACTATTTGTGTCCACTTGGTGGAGCCTTAGGCCCTCAAATATTAATTACCTTCCATGCATAGGGCACGGGGGTGAACTTGGCATGCACTAGGCTAGCATGGCAATGTGTGGCTCATGAGAGTAAACATCTTAAAAACCTCCTAAACAGTTTCCCCATTATTCCACCTATCTCCCGGGTTTATCACAAAAGGTTTATGCAGAACAAATGCAATTAGCTATATACCCTCGCTAAATACCAAACGCTTTTGAAGTGATGGCTAACGATAATTATCGTTCGTAGGCTATTTTAAGTCGAAGTCACACGGACGGTGATAGGCATTTGATTGCATGTAGTTGGTCACAGATGAGTCAAGAAGACAGGACGGTAGGATTGGAGAAGAATGCGGCGATGTAGGCCAGCCAGTCTGAGCGCTATAAACCCGAATAGGCTAGGCAATGTCGGGAGGGGGGCGCGGTCCAACGTGATCATCATGCAGTTAGCTGTCAACGTTCCTGCAACGTCTGTTACTGGTTACAATATAACGTCATGTAATGAATGTCTGGGGGAAGTTACTACAACGTCCCGGGAACGTTCTCTGTGACGTCCAGGTAACGTCTAAAAAACCCTACAAAAGGACGTCAAGGCGACGTCCTGATGACATTTCGAGACGTTCAGGTGACGTCCCGGGGACCTAATTTTGCTAGCTGGGTTGTCAATGTACCAACTAAAATGAATAGCTAAATGATATTAGGCCTATATCCCTCGACTAATAAATTGTCTTATGGATGATTTTATAGGGTAGCCTATTTTATTTATGTTAACCCCACAGACATACACCCACGCGGTGCACGATTTGACAGCTATTGCAAGACATTTGACAGCTAACTGCATGATGATCACGTTGGACCGCGCCCCCCTCCCGACATTGCCTAGCTTATTCGGGTTTATAACGCTCAGACTGGCTGGCCTACATCGCCGCATTCTTCTCCAATCCTGCCGTCCTGTCTTCTTGACTCTTCTGTGACCAACTAGGCCTACATGCGAACAAATGGCTATCACCGTCCGTGTGACTTCGACTTAAAATAGCCTACGGACGATAATTCTCGTTAGCCATCACTTCAAAAGCGTTTCCGCTTTTGGTATTTAGCGAGGGTATATAGCTAATTGCATTTGTTCTGCATAAACTTTTTGTGATAAACCCGGGAGATAGGTGGAATAATGAGGAAACTGTTTATGAGATTTTTAAGATGTTTACTCTCATGAGCCACAGATTGCCATACTTAACCAGTGCATGCCAAGTTCACCCCCGTGCCCTATGCATGGAAGGCAATTATATATGAGGGCCTAGGGCTCCACCTAGTGGACACAAATAGTCTACTCAGTATGCTACACTTTTTAAAACTTGTGCTTGTTTTAAAATGTTAAATGTTTAACATTTTAAATAGGCTACTGACGATAATTATCGTTATCATTTCTAATGTGCTGTTGGCATGTTTTGAGATCTTGGTATTTAGCTAATTGCATTTGTTCAGGATAAACTTTAAAAAAAACTTGTCCTTGTTTTAAATTGCTCAATTTCACGTTCCTATATTTAACAATGTGCCATGGTGTGCTTGTATTTACGGTTGATATAGCCTCATAAAACATGCACGTTATAAAGACACGTGTCTGTCCCATCTTTTTACTTATTTGTTGCACTTTTACAGTCGCTTAAAATGTCCCTGAGCAATGTGTAGCCTAATGCAAGAAGAGAGTACATCCCACCACTAGTGTCCTTCCACCAGCCCACTTCTAACTGACACCGTAGGCTACTATGGGGCGTGATGCCTTTATTAAGATATTAATTCGGAAGGTAGACGACCTGGAGTAAGGATTTATAGACGGGCCCGTGGTTGGTAGATCCGGCTATGATCACAACCCCTCATATTTACTTCAAACCATTTCAAAATGAATTTATTCACGAAGTACATTAGTACATAACCGTCATAGTATGTGTTTTCCATAATTAATATCTAGCCTGGCTAGCATTAGCCTATAGTTCAGCTAGCATCCCCTGACAAAGAAAATGAGTTGGGTGTTTTTCAACCGGAAAAAGATCTGAGTCGCTCTCTTGTAGCTGACCTAACAACGTTAATCAAGCCAGACAGTCTTGTCTTGTAAATGACCACTTCCGGTCTCAGAATATGAAAAAACGGGCCTTTTTTCGTTTCTGTTGTCTATGGATTTTATTTTTTGTTATTCGAAATAGAAAATGAAAATCAAACCATTTTTTAAATTTCGCTCATCTCTTTTTGACCATGAAAAAGAAAAACGCCTTGTATTTCAATTTTCATTTTTGTATTTTAAAACGAAAATCAAATAACCACTCGTTTTTTGTTTTTTAATACCCGTTTCTGAAAGGAAAATCGAATGACCAAAAGATACACGGACCCTGTTGTCTATGGATTTTATTTTTTGTTATTCGAAATAGAAAATGAAAATCAAATCATTTTTTAAATTTCGCTCATCCCTTTTTGACCATGAAAAAGAAAAACGCCTTGTATTTCAATTTTCATTTTTGTATTTTAAAACGAAAATCAAATAACCACTCGTTTTTTGTTTTTTAATACCCGTTTCTGAAAGGAAAATCGAATGACCAAAAGATACACGGACCCATTAGTCCTACTTACTGCTGTTTTTCCTCCGATCGCAGTTTTCTCATATTATGCGTGAGGAACACGAGTTTGTTGACGTTGCTTGGGAGAAGTGAGCTCCGCGTTTTGCTGACAATGAAGCCGCCCTTTGAGAAGACGCGCTGAATGATAGGCGAATTGTTGCCTGCAAAGTTTAACTTACATTTAACTTTTTTAGGGTCATCCTTTAGATGCTCGAAATGCTCGCATACTTTTGATTTTCTCTCAGACATTCTATACAACTGATCTATTCCTTAATTAATAGACACCAATTGTTCGTTACAAGGCGAAGGTCCGGAATTAATAGTTCCACTCTTTAGTCGACCAAGTTCTTTTGACCGACTAATGGTTTAGTCGACTATCTGGGGGCAGCCCTAGTTGAATTCAAAGTCATTTTGGTGAGGCTTATCTCCAGTAATTGCAGGAGGATCGTATCCGGTCAATTTTTTTATTTTCTCTAGGCTCTCTTTGAGCTCCATAATGCTAATTAAACAAATAACAGTGTAATTGAACTGAGCTGAAATGCCTTGATTTTAACTGAAATGACTAGCATTCCTCTACAAACGGTAAATCCGTGTATTAAAATGTGGCTTTGACAGAATTCAGATCACAGGATGTGACCATGTTTGCAACTGTTCCTACTTCATAATTGTCATAGTGACCCACTGAACACTCACCGGTTGTGAGTGTATAAAAAGCAATGGCAGAATTAGGCAACTATTGTTTGAGAGACTTGGTATTTATAAGAGTATTTAAGATGTAAGGTTTCATTTAATCTGGAATTCTCTGCAAATACTGATTTTTTTCTACAGAGCATTATGGTTTAGAGAAGGGTTTTGAACCACCTTTGATAGTTGTTAAGAAAGAGTTAAGAAAATTTGACAATATATAGAGCCAGATAAAAACTTTTAATGTACGTTAAAAGATCACAAAAAAATGGATGTACATGTTTTTTTTTCATGAATATTCAACACCAAAGATTTGTAAGGCAAGTACCCACTAGACATTGCTATGCATTCTACAATATGTTTGATTTAATGACTTCTGAGGCCACAGAACAGTGTGTTATCTACTGCTTTATTAAAGCTTGATTCTCTGGTATATTAAAACTTGAATTTCCCTGCATATGAATCACAGATTAATTCATCCATGTTCATCCATGGAAATATGGTAATTAAAGTGGTACCCTTATCGAAGTAACCCTTGTTTGAGAACAAATACTTTTCCCCCTGATTTTATATTTGTGCAAGTGAAAAATAGCACGCTACTTGCGAATGTTAACTACAATAAATTGCTTTGTATAAGCTTATGTTCTGGTTGAGCTCAATGTGCAATGGTTAGAGTACATTAATCCTCAGGAGACGCTTGACAAGTCTTGGCTTCTTTCTGGAGAAGTTGCCTTGTGATAGACTACTGCATTTATTTGTGTGTATGGTCAGCTGATTTTTTTTTTTGTGAGAAAACAAACCTCTTCCACCATTTGGCTCTTTGCTCTGATATCAACTTCTCTGATATCAGCGACTCTGGGAGTTTCCTGTGAAACTCCTGAATCGTCAGGTTTGTAAGCAGCAGCTTCCTTTGGAACTCAAAAGCAATTAGGCTTTGGGTTTTTATCAAAACTGGACTTAGTGAGGTTTGAAAAACACTCTTCATTTACTCTAAGCACACACATGTGTACACATGCAGACAGCGTCAATCATGCTTACTGTGAAATCACACACATGTATACACATGTATACACATGCAGACAGCATCAATCATGCTTACTGTGAAATGACATGTGCAAACAGCCACACAATCTATTACACACCTTCAGAAATGCCACCCTCTCCTCTGGCCAACACAAACGCAGACAGGGGCACACATACACACACACACACACACACACACACACACACACGTACGCACACACGTTCACACCCACGTGCGCACACACGTGCACACAGGCCCACTGGGAACACACTGCACATCTATGTAGAGACAAATACTCTTGTTATAAAAAAAAATCCCTAAGCAGATTAGTGTGTGTGTGTGTGTGTGTGTGTGTGTGTGTGTGTGTGTGTGTGTGTGTGTGTGTGTTCTTTCCACAGAAGCTCTTGAAATTTAGGGCATGCTTTATAATGAATGAGAACCAGAAAGTCTTCCCAAAGAAATAGATCAAAGAACTAGTGAACAGGCAGTGTCAGAAATGTGATGATCAATGAGTAATGAATCCAGAGGCCTGTATGGCAGTGCCATATAATTAGAGAGAGACAGAACTCACATTTGAGTACTCCGGATTCTGAGATAGACAAAGCTCACATTTCAGTACTTTGGATTCTGAGAGACAGAGCTCACATTTCAGTACTCTGGATTCTGACAGAGTGACAGAGCTCACATTTCAGTACTCTGGATTCTGAGCTGAGAGAGAAACAGAGCTCACATTTGAATACTCTGGATTCTGAGAGAGACATAGCTCACATTTCAGTACTCTGGATTCTGAGAGTCAGCTCGCATTTCAGTACTCTGGATTCTGAGAGAGAAAGAAAGCTCACATTTCAGTACTCTGGATTCTGAGAGAGAGACAGAGCTCACATCCTCATGTAGGGTGATCGTCTGAGATATCCTCATTGCCTGGTGAATATGGGGATAAGGGTCTTATCTGTCTGTCTGATATATATGAAATAATGAAATAATCCAGAGAAATAATATAATATACAGTGTAGCTACATAGCGTTCTTCCGCACAGGAGCTGGCATTGTTTGTCATGGCCTTCTTGGGTAGGACTGGGGTCCGAACAGCCAGACTATGAACACCCCAGAAAGAAAAAATGTGGCTTTTATATATTTCAGTATTTCAGTTACATTTAGCATAGTTTCCCATATTGGTGTCAAGAGTTGGTCATATCACGCATACGTCTATTGACGACAACACATTTATGAGTTGACCTGAAAGGTTGCTTCATAGTATTTTTATTTGGTGGTTGAAGAGGAAAAAAGGGATTATATAAAATTTTACTCAAATGTGTTTGCGTGTTTTCTGTGTGGGCGGCACGGTGGTGCAGTGGTTAGCACTGTCGCCCTACAGCAAGAAGGTACAGAGTTTGTATGTTCTCCCCGTGTCCGCGTTGGTTTCCTCCCACAGTCCACAGTTTTGATTTATAAAAAGTTTTATTGCCACAAATCAGTCCATTATACAACACATCCAACACAATCCTTTACACAACCAAACACATATGACGCAAAATCTTTAATCCAACCATAATCCAACAAAAAGCAGAATTTAAAGAAGATGTTACTAAACATAAGTTCCACCATTACAACACAACACACATATTATGAAATAACCGCTTTGTCAAAGCCACCCCAATTTGCCCCCATCCAATCCATCCACCCTCACCTCTCAGCCACCCTCCACCGAAATCTATAGAACAACTGGGATGGTGTTATCACCCTCACCCGCTTCCCCACCACAGCCATCCTGTCTTCCCACAACACCCATTTCCCATACCCCAAAATGTGGTTTCAAAACTGACAAATTCCTCCCATATAGGAGCAAATCCTTTGTCAACTTAATGGCCATACTGACTACTGACATTAATTCCTGCACAAAGGCTGATTAGGCTACAGCGAATGGGCATTCCCAAAACATGTGAGCCACCGTCTCTGATGCACCACAATCTCTTAAGGCACAATGGACTTCCCGAACAACCGATGGAGAACCTCACGCTCCGGCAGCCGCCCCAAAACACAGCGTCAATGTAGGAACCGCACCACCCCAGGAGCCCTTCCACCACTCACTCTACGCCAATCTATCACCAAAGGGATTGCAGTGCGGAAGACCACCAGCGGGGACGCCAATGCTCCATACCAAGCCGTGTGGTCCAGGAGCACATCCCTCTCCACCAGCAATGAACACTTCCTCAATAACTGGACCACTGCCCGGTATGCTGGTGACAAAGCCTCAACCCAGGGAACTACATGGGAAAGTGGCACCAAATGCCGCAGAGCAAAATGCACAAAATAAAAACATTTGTGATGCGCCCGCTGAAGTAGGCATCTGCAAGCAAAACTGCTATACAGAACATCCAACTTCAGCGGCACCCTTAGCACATCCCGCCCCCCTTTTGCCACAGCCATATACATTTGCTCCCAGTTCACACATTCATAGCCCCCCCCCACAAGAACCGAAAAACAGTTTGAGTGAAAGTCAGTTTGACACGGGCCGGAACCGGGAACACATATGCTAAGTGCAAGAGCAATGCCAGCAGCACAGTTCTAATAGCCATCACTCTTCCCGACAGAGACAGTCGTCGGCATGCCCACCGCCCCAGGCACGCACGAACCACAGACAGCCGAGCCTCCCAATTGCGCATGGCACTTTCCTGAGGGAAGAATCAGACCCCCAAGATTTTTAGAGTGGGCACCCCTGCCGCACACCACCAGCCTGCTCCACTGGCCTGCTCAGGAAGCCGTTCACACGCACGCAGCTATACACCTGCCTGTAGAGGGTTCGGAGCCAGCTCAAAACCCCAGGACCGAAACCCAGGCGCTCCAGCACCCTGAACAAAAAATCATGCTGTACCCAGTCAAACGCCTTCTCCTGGTCAATACTGACCAGGGCCAGTTGCAAATTTCTGTCTTCTGCCCAGTCCAACACGTCACGGGTCAGCATCAGGTTCCAGGTGCAGGAGCACACGTCTGGTCCTGCTTCACCAACCTGCCCATTACCCGTTTCAGGCGAAGAGCTAACACCTTCGCGAGAATCTTATAGTCGGTGGTGAGCAAGGTTAGCGGTCGCCAGTTCTTTAGTTCTGTGCGGTTCCATGATTTAAACAAAAAAGCCAACGCACCCTTCCTCATGGTGTCTGCTAAGATCCCCTTCTCCAAGAGGATCTTGTAGACTTCCAAGAAGTCAGGGCCTAACAGTTCCCAGAAGGCCCAATAAAACTCTTTTGGGAGTCCATCGTGCCCCGAAGCCCGTCTGTCCCTTTTAGAATGCCAGAGACAGAGGCTCGTCCAGAGTCTGAGCCTCCTCCTCCCCCAACCTAGTCCCAATACTGTCCAGAAGGATCGTCTGGATTTCAGGGTCACAGTCACGCTTGCTAAAAAGGTCCGCATAAAAGGTCTCTGCCACGGCTAACATTTGCTGCGCCTCTGTAACAAGTCCCTCAGCACCCTCCAAACCATGCATAGTAGAACTATTATATCTCGCCTTTGCCGCCTGGAAAAAATAAGCTGAAGACTTCTCCTCCTCCTCCAGCTCCCGAACACGTGCTTGAAACGCCAAAGACCGCACCCTACCCTCAAGGAGCCCCCTGATGCGGTCCTTCACTCCCTCAAAAACAGCCCAATCCACTGCTATCCCAGCATTAAGCTGGCCGTGAAGATAGGCTAGAGAGCTTGTTCACTTCCGCAATTCCGCCCGATCCTGCCTCCGGGCTGAGACACTATGTCTCTGGAAAAATTCACAAAAGCGAACCTTAGCTGCCTCCCACCACTCCACCACAGAGGGGTAGAATGGCAGCAAGGCCCGCCTTAAATTTACTGGAACCTAGGTGTGACACATTCAGGCGCCAAAATCCCGAACCCCAGGTCCAACCAGGTCTAGCCGGCTAGCCGCGCCCCGAGAATTATGCCACGTGTGACCCACCTCCCCTGGGTGTACTGTGCAGAACACATCAACCAAAGAAAACCCTGCTATCAGGTCAGCAAGGATTTTGCTGCATGATCCACCTCCCCAGTGCCCGCTTCAGTGCCCCTATTTCCCCCAACCTTATCCAAGGAGACATTAAAGTCCCCCCCCAGGATAACAAACAGCTCAGTGGAAAGGGCAGTGGAAAGAGTCCCAGGCAGCTCCGCAAGCACCTCCTGCCGTCTCCATCTTTGTGCTGGTACATGGACATTTATAATTCTAAACTTAAAGGAATCCAAACTAAAATCCACCATCAGCACCCTCCCAGCAACCACCCCCACCACCTCTTCTATGGGTCATTCCGTGTCAAATCAACCAGTGGTCCCTGCATAACCCTCTCAGATTTTGATGAAACTCCATCATAATAATCCATTGTATGAAAAATTAACACACACAAAAAATTTGCCTCATACGACATGTCGTTTCCAAGATATGGCCTCATGAAATTTGCTCAAAACCTCCGTCTTTCGCACTCACAAGTTGTGAAAACGCGCAAATATGATTTTTTCCGACTTTGGAAGCTTATAACTTGTACCCCATTCCCTTTTCAAGTTATATGCACCCAAAGTAGCCACTGTGTTCAGTCACACATTTTTTTGGTGATTTTCGAGGTCACCCTGTGCCCATACGAGTGGACATATGCATCCCATATCACAGATGTATTATCTATAGGTGTATGTCTATGGTCACAAGCAAGTACAGGCTAATCAATTCATTTGTAAAGGAATGACATCCATCCAAAGTTGAGTCCGGCTGAAAAAAAGTCAAAAACACAACCGTCCGTCTTGTCAATGGATCACCATGTGGACAGTTAAAACTTTTTCTGAAATTTACACCAGTTAAACAGATATATTAGATCTACTCATCAACCAAATTTCAGCTTTGGTACTCAACTCCTTCTTGGTTAGACCACATTTTGAAAAATACAATGCAATCATATTCTTGCAATTTGGAAGAAAATAAGTTAGGATACCAAGTTTCAGCTCTATAGCTGTTATCAATCCCAAGTTATAAGCTTCCAAAGTCAGAAACAATCACATTCGCGTGTTTTCACGACTCGCGAGCGTGAAAGATGGAGGTTTTGAGCAAATTTCAGGAGGCCATATCTCGGAAACGACATGTCGTATGAGGCTAATTTTTTGTGTGTGTTAATTTTTCACACAATGGATTATTATGATGGAGTTTCATCAAAATATGAGAGGGACGGTCATACAGGAACTTTTCAGAAAACTGGTTGATTTGACACGGAATGACCCCTATAACAAATGAATGCCCCTTAAATAAAATTCCCACCCCATTCAAATCCACATTCCCTACCAACCATCTTGAGGGCCCCCACACCCACTCCTGGGAAAAGGCAGCAGCGTCTCCCTCATCCTTCAGGTGGATTTCTTGCAGGAGAAAAACATCCCCCCACATCACAGACAATGAGGAAAACACTGCCGCCCTCTTCAGTGGATCTCTAAGACCCCGTATGTTGACAGTAACTATGGAGAACTCCATTAATACTTAACACAAAATAACCACAAACAATTATTACACACAAGACATCAAACCTCCCCATCTGCTCCAGTGCCTCAAGCCCTCCCCAGGTGTGATGCCATCCCCATGGTCTCCACCAAACCATCCACGTCCCACCCCTCCAAAAGAGCAGAAGGACAACCCGCGTCCGTCTCCATCTCTGTGTCAGATGGATCCACCACCAAAGAACCCACCAATGTGTCAAAACAGTTAGTCAGCATGATCTGAGGCCCAGACTTTGCCATCCTTGGGCAGTCCACCTCTCCCGATGGAGCACGCTTCCTAGCCGAGACCATAGCCCAGTCCGCTACCAGTCCGCCCCGTCCTCCCTCTTGTAGCGGACTGTCTGACTATGACAGAGGAGTCTCCAAGTCCGCCGAGGTCAGAAGAGCTACACCCTCCTCTGAAGCAGTCAACTCCCCACCTGGGACCCTCTCCACTAATGGGGAGAAAAGTTCTTGTGAACCCCCTGCCGATACGGAGTCCCCCGAATCAGAGACAGATGATCCCCCTGGAGATGGGGATGCTGCCCTCACTGGAACTGTATCGCTAGCAGCACCAGCCTCTAGACCAAAAAGCCGCGATGGCCTAAGCCCAAACACCTGAACAAAACCCGCCCCAACAGCGACGCCAGGCACAGGAGCAGGCCTTGGAACACCAGCAACAGATTCAGAACCAGGTGTCAGAGCTGGAACAGGTACGGGTACCAGAGCAGCAGCAGACAGCAATGCTGAGGCCGGAGGAGGAACTGTCCTCGAAGCAGGTGCAGATGTGTGTTCAGGTCCATGAACATGGGCAGATTTGAGTGCATGCACAGGATCCAGAGCAAGCTTGAGAAAAGAACGGGTTCAGGAACAGAGTTGGGAACAGGAACACCTTCAGGAACAGGTTCAGAAGCAGGTTTGGGAACAGGAACAGTTTCAGTAGAAACCGGAAAGGATTCAGGAGCAGGCTTGGGAACCGGAAAAAATTCAGGAGCAGGTTCAGGAACAGGAAAATGTTCAGGAGCATGCTTGGGAACAGGAACAGGTTCAGGAGCAGGTTCGGGAACAGGAACAGTCTCAGGAGCAGGTTCGGGAACAGGAACAAGTTCAGGAGCAGGCTTAGGAACAGGAGCAGGGTTGAGACCAGGAACAAAATCAGGAGACGGGACATCACCAGGAACAGGACCAACAGCACGCTCAGCTGTGGAGGTGGATGCCACCACTGACCCTCCAGGGTGCGCCATTCTCCCTGGAGGCCTCACATACCCCCCCAAATCCATGAAATCTGGCCGAACCAACACCGCATATGATTTCTGTCTCTCAGGGCATGCGCGAAAAAGGTGATCCTCGCTCCCACAAAGGCTACAGGTTTTTTGGCTGTGCAATCTTTCGTTGCGTGGTTCCGTGATAGATAATGCCTGCACCTGTCTGAAGTGCAGACACCCTTAACATGGCCGAACAGTCCACAACGCCGACAGTAAATTGGCTGTCCAGGATAGGGTAAGTATCCCGTATCAGGCCCAATTGAAAAAACCCCAGGTGGGTGTAAATACCCTCCCACTCCCAGGGGATCTTGTTTAAAACGCACCATGAAATGGTGCTTCCCATTCCAGAACCCAAATGTGTCTTTAAGTTTCAGCCCTTCCCTTACATCTACACAAAAACACAACAACAAAAAAAACATATTTTCCTCTTGCACAAAAGGATTATATAGGTGAATTGTGAGGGGCCGGAGAGCTTTAGAATACAGGAGCTCCACCTGAACTCCCTCCAAACCACGTGCAGTCCTGCATTCCATGTAACGAGAGTGCAAATTGAAACAAGCTGTTTCAGAAAAAAACGTCACATCAAAAAAATCCTCTATTTGAAAAATCTTGTAGGCAGAACACAGTCTCCGGTTTCACAGCCAATAACCCTTTCAAAATGTCCTTAACAAAAAAGTCTAGGGTAAATACCTTTCTGCTTTCCAAATCTTCCACTTCAAATCTCATAGTATTTCTCAACCGCACCCTGTGGGCCGGTACACCTCCCTCTGGAGTTGTCATCACATACACCTTGGAGACTCTAAATTGCCCATAGGTATGAGTGTGTGAGTGAATGGTATGTGTGCCCTGTGATGGATTGGCGGCCTGTCCAGGGTGTATTCCTGCCTCTCGCCCAATGCATGCTGGGATAGGCTCCAGCAGCCCCCGTGACCCTGACCAGGAATAAGCGGGTTAGATAATGGATGGATGTTTGCTGTGTCTGAATATTGGGGTAACGCAGAGTGCATGCGCTCCAAATAACCATTCCATATTTGAGAAGGGATTCATTCCCCTTCATGAGTGCCTGCCATTATTTAATCTACTGAGTGACAGTTGAAAAAAGACCGCCCCCATGTCTTTGATGTGTCTGTTGATGCGGTCGCCATGACAAGCTGACATTAAACTCCAGACTGTTTCCAGACAGGAGTTCTAGTGCCTGGGCAATCTGTGCAAGTCCCATACAGGAAGAGAATAGCACTTCACCTGCAGCAAGCAGGAGCTCAATGTCATAGACTGCGACATACGTTTAGAGGAAATGTGAGATGGAATATTTTAATTTCCTCCCCAAATTTGAAATGCCCACTCATAATAACATTACCGTTCCATTGCTGTGACATTATACATTTAGTGATCGATGTGCTCACTTGAATGTGAATCCTCCATAAGAATGGATTTGAGGGTTGCCATGCTTTAGGGCTACACAGCTGGCACAGGTACATAAATAACAGACACCCAACCAACCAGGTGAGCTCCCACTGGGTGAGGAGGAATGGCAGGGACACCCAAAACAAAGGCCATGTTATTTTCCTCAGGACGCACAAAGGCCCAATCCCTCCCCATTATTACACTGAACAGTATTTATATAGAATTTGTTGACAGTTACAAATATTGAGGAATCTGACTGGACAAAACTCTAAATTTTAAACACCATGTTGAATGTCTTGCTAAGAAACTGAAATTCACACTCAGCTTTTATTCCTGCAAGGTAGTCACAACCAGTGGTTGCACTGCATGGTACCTGCTGTCCGAACTGAGGCGGGCAAGTCGGGCCTGTTCTATTACAATAGTCCTGGAATGAGTTGCAGGCTAAACTCAAACTTGAGTATCTCATCTTTTTACCAGATTTTAAAAGACAGATAAGGGATATGCTTTCTGTTATCTATTCTTGCTTTAAACACTGAATTATTTAACACTACCTTAGCTTATGTATTTATTTTATTATTATGTTGGTTGTTTTATTGTTGAGTACTATTGTCGTTATTGTTGCTGTTGTTTTTGTATGCCGTTTTATGCTGCTCTGGCCCTGCCTTGGCTAGGTCTCACTTGTAAAAGAGGATTTAATCTCAATGTGACTCCCTAGTGAAATAAAGGTTAAATAAAAATGTTTTTATATTCTTCACTCCTCACCTCCTTTCCTCCACTCGACGTCTGCAAAACAGCCTATGCATTTCAAGTACAAGTGTTTGTATGTACATTATTGCATTGAGATATTAATTAATATGCAGTCATTAATATGTATCTTATATGTAATCAGCAACATTAGATTAAAACACAAAGATTGGTTTCCGGGGCACGGAGGAGAGGTGGTGATAGTGGAGGAAAGGAGGAGAGGTGGTGATAGTGGAGGAAAGGAGGAGAGGTGGTGATAGTGGAGGAAAGGAGGAGAGGTGGTGATAGTGGAGGAAAGGAGGAGAGGTGGTGATAGTGGAGGAAAGGATGCTTTTTTGAGTATTGGGACGCACCCCTTGATCAGTTTTGGCTTCTTCGATGAATCCATGTATAAATATGGTAAGCCACTTATTTTATCTCTTTGATATATCCTCATGTCCATAAAAATACATAAAAAGGGCATATACTTTTGAGCAAGCCTAAAGGCACTCACAAAACAAGGCAATGAGCATGGATATATAAATCAGGTTGAGATACAGCACACACTCATTGGCCCAAACAATTCAAACAGACACTATTCCAAAACAACTCAATTTTGGAAAACCTGACTTCCATTCTGACCCAGAGTTTTATCTCTCATGTTACCAGTTGAACAAATTCTGCTTTTCCAACCTGTCTTATCCAAAGTATTTTTCTGCTTGATTTTATTGCAAATGGAAGATATGACACTAAAGGGAACACACCAATGAAATGCACATCTGGAAACAAACGTATTCCAGGCTTCATATTTATTTGGGCAGAAATTAAGCTAGTGATGGCAGAACAATTAAAATAAATATTTAAATTTGTTCATTTCACTGGATTTTGAATTTGCATAACTTTTGTCTCATTTGTGGGAATCCCTGAAGTGGACTCAACTCTGTGCTGTGTAGGTATATACAAAGCTTGTCAAATAAAGGCTGAATTTGGCAGGGGAGCCTACTGGATGTATGTTTCATAAAAATACAATTGAATTGCTCCTTTTACAGTTCATAAAAATAAAGAAATGAGCCAGCCTGTCAAAGGCGATTTCCATGAAGCCACAAATAGTGACAGAAGTCATAAACTGCCAAGTCTACTCCAGTTTTATTTAAATTGGAATTCAAAGGTTACATTCACCGGATATTGTGACAGAAAACGTTATCTTGATCTGCACTGATATCTTCTCAAACAGCAGGGCAGGAAGGGTGATAAGCACATAGATAACCTTGGATATGGGAGAGGGTGAAGATATCAGTGTATTGTTACTCATTTATAACGGCAATATACTGTAATTTTGCGCGACACATTGCTGGGGTGATCACTGTATCCTGTGGTGAACGGACAAGACAAACTCAAGGAAAATGGTTGGCTGTGCATTTTGTAGTGACCCCTTTCAGGAAAACAAAGGGGACAAGGTCACATGATGGGAGCAGAACACAACTGACACCGCTAACAATGAGACGTAACAAAAACGGAATCAGAGGGGTACAACCAAGCACCCCTATGGCAGCCAAACAGCACAACAGTCTCACCTCTTAGGACTTTTATAGAGCCCAATGATTAGGCAATTGACTGCTGCCCCAATTGGCAACCAGTTACAGATGCTACCCTGCCTGTGAGTGGGGCTGTCACTGTCCATGGTAGTGCAGTCACTGAACACCTGGGGTGGGGTGGGGGGTATACTACAAAGCAGGGTTACTGAGTTAGCTGGATAACTGCGCTGGGTCTTTTTTTTTTTTTTACTTCAGTCCATGTTCCAGATTTGGAAGGGTTCAAGGTTTTACTCAGTGCAGTTATCCAGCTAACTCAGTAATCCTGCTTCTTAGTATACTCCCTGAAGTGCAGAAGGGGTAATGTAACAGATCCAGGGGCGGAGAGAGAAAGAGGACTGCTCCTCTCACCCTTCTTTTTAAATAAAAAAACGCTCATTTTCTATGTGATTCAGACCCTGTTCCATCAGAAAAAAATTGATCCTGAGATGAACTCCCTCACATTCTGTCCAGGAGTCAGTCAGTCCTTAGACTCTTAAATATTGAAATGTGAACAAACAGATCACATCCAGTATCAAACCCCAGTAACACATCTTAGAAAATGAGTGCATACATCGAGTTGACTGTTTTTAAAAAAACATTTATAATAGCTAAAGACAATTGGGGAGATCTGATCAGAATGATAATTGAAAGCAGACAAGGTTGGAGTCTATAAACAGCCTCCACTGGAGAAGATGGCGGTTGGTTATCTGGTTATGAGAGGAAGAGACTCGTGTAATCGCTATAGATCGGATCATCGGATGTCATCAAAGCAATTTTAAGGGAAACCAAATTCAGATGTCACTCATTGGAAGCGGAATGAATTACGGGTATCAATCCTGCACGAGCTAAGCACAGCACCACGGGAGCTTGAAAGACTCCTGTCCTTGGCAGACATTTTCTGCATGACTTACGAACTGGAGGACAGACCGTCTCACAGTTCCCAGTAGATGTGAGTGAGATATTCTCGAGTAAGTTTACAGTACCTCAGGCTCCTTCCACTGTGGAAATTACTGCTGAGATGAGAGGTGAGAGAAACTGCGGCTCTGCAGTCACAAGACTGGCAGGATGTGAAACCCAAGCATGGGGGGAGTGAGGTTTCACAAACCCTGTAATGCGTGGGGCTATAATGAACCGTCAGTTATTCAATCATTCGGGCCAATCAAAAGCTGGTATGGCCAGCAGCCGTACTACCCTGTACACTTCTCATGTCAAACTGCTGAAGCTAAGTGGGTGTGGGCTTGGTTAGCACTTTTATGGGACACCATGGCTGAATCCCAAAATGAGCCCTAGAGGACTGTGGACTTACAGACTTTAATGGCGTATTTCCGGGGGCAGGCAAGTCTACATTCACGCGGACTTGGAAAAAGGGCAGGTAGAGGGTGCGAAAAGTCAGCACAAGAGCACTTGTCAAAAATGCTCTTTTCACAATGGGTCAGCCCTAAGCACTCATGGACTTGACGAGAACGCGCCTTTGAGTCCACGAGTCCAGAGAATTGGATTACGCCCATCCGTGAAAACTATGTTCCCACTGGAAGACGTGTTAGTAGGCCTGTAGAGGGCACTCTTCCCTCTGGAACAAATATAAATCCAGTGTCCATGCACAGAGATGGTGTGGTGAAGGAACATGCTTTCCTTTGGATGCAGAGTTAAACTGATGTCCTCACTCTCTGTGGTCAGTAGAGATACCATGGCCCCTTTGGAAAGAGTAGAGGCTGTTAACCCTGGTGTCCTGGCTAGATTCCCACAAAACCACCTCCCTACAACTGGCCATATACAGTAATCATCCCTGTAGAATCATCCCCGTAAATCATCCATTCTAGAAAATCCCTTGCATTTCTTGCACACATTGGTTCCATAGCATGTCACTGCAAAAGAGTTATCAGCTAGCCTACTGGGTTAGTTGAAGAGCGGAAGGGGGGGTATAATTGTTCTCTGCAGCTAAAACGGAATGATTGGTCCAAATCTGTGAGTCAATGACAGCATTTTACAGCGCTGCCAATTTTTTGTTCCATGAAGCCTTGCTTTCCCATCACTAGGAAACCCATGTGCCTAGTCATACCGAACACCAGCCCTCCATCAGACCGTGTAACAGTTTGGGCCCTCAAAACATTTTCATTCCATCTCCGGTTTCTTCCAGTTGAGGCCGGAGAGTAAATCACGGGAGACAAGAAGTGCAGAAAACGACATTGGTCATGGATTATGTCCCGTTTAGACGCTCCACTCATTAAGATCAAGACGGAGAAGGAATTTATCTGCTGGTACTACCAGCTGGAATCAACTGTCAATGGCCTCCTTCAAAGAGATCCTACCCTCTCATGTGGGAGTAATATTCATTTTCAACCTCAGCCTCCTGGCTCCCTACCTTGTATATGCTTGTCATATTATTTGCTTAGCAGACTGGAAGCAAATGAGAAGGCATTAGTCTTGTCAATCAGCCCTGTTAGAAGAGCAGGATCTGAAATGCTCAACAGTCAAAGCCAAGAATGGCTGAGGTAATTTTTCCAATGGATGCAATTAGAAGACAGCAGACCTTTCTTTATTTTGTAATGTATAGTGCGTACAATTGAACTAAATTACAGCTATGCAAGATCTGGACATATTCCTTGGATATTCGGTTAGAATCTGTGCACATATTCCTTTCCAATGTAAATCTGAGATTCAGGAGACTCCACAGCTTCCTAATCAAATTTATATACATTATACTATTAATATACAACACTGATTCTTTGTATCATTTAAAAAGATTGCCTATACATTATAAGACATGCAAAATGCTCAAGAAATTAGGAGTGTCTAAGCATCATCAGGTCATGTGAGGTTAAAAAAAAAGAAAAGTGAATTCCTTTTAGAGGAATGAGCACAAGCAGTATTCAAAACTAATGATGAGGGGAAAATGGGCCTTTTGGGAAAACTCCCTACATTAAAATTCTGTTCGTGACAACATGGTTTGCATTGATTATTGTTGAATAACAATGCTAGGAAGTGGGGAATGGGGATAACTATACAAATACATTATTGTACATTAATAATGCATTGAACCAGAGGACCAGTGTGACATATAGTGGTTAAAGATCAAGCCCTATAATTCTGAACTATGGCATCAATAAATAACGTGTGAGGACATGTAAAATACCCCATTAAAATTAAATAAAATAGCACATGCATTATTAATTTTATCAGGAAATTAATAATAAATCCTTTTAGTCCAAACTAATACGTGCAGTTGTATAAGACAGTCACACCTGTGACATGGTTCAGGAGCAAACTCTAGTTAACCAAAATCCTAGGTAAATACATCTTTCTTAGGACAAAATCATTCAACGTATTCCGAGGGATTCTTTTTGATTCCCGTTGCATTGGACAGCCTGTATAATGGAAATGGACTGTGCAGTGGAAGTCCATAAATAATATAAATAATCATATCTAAGGCTCTGACGTCTGAAAGTACCCGTTGCAAAGAAATTCCAAGGAAAAAGATAACAATACTCGATTACACTTCATGTTGTCTCGTTATCATTAAAGTATCTAATCATAACCAATAAGTAAGTGGCTAGAACCACAAACAGTGTAGGTAGTGAAAGACAAATGCATTGTGGTTAGAATAAACAGAAGCCTAAACATACACTCATGGGATTCCATTATCAAAGTCATTGATTTCAGCCTCACCATTCCACACCCAATTAAAATGTTAAAAATCTTACCATAGATGTAAACTTCAGTTCTTGAATTTGAATCATGTAAAATAATTGTACTAGCCAATCCCCAGTTGTATTTACAAATTTGAGTTCAAGACAGATTCTATTGTTAAAGTCAAATAGTCTCTTACCCGCATTTTCTTCTAAATCTATAAAGCCACATCGTAAGAGGTGACCAAGCTCGAATGTCTGATTTACTAAGACCTTTAGCGAGTCCAAAACCTTTTAGCACAGGCAAAACCATTACAGGCATTTTTTTTTTCATTACAGGCATTTAGCAGACGCTCTTATCCAGAGCGACACACAACATATTATCCATTTATACAGCTGGATATATACTGAAGCGATTCAGGTTAGGTACCTTGCTCAAGGGTACAACGGCAGTGTCCTACCTGGGAATCGAACCTGCAAGCTTTCGGTTACAAGGCCAGTTCCTTAACCATTATACTACACTGCCGCCCTATAACATGACTAATGATTGTTCATGGTATTTGTTTTGCACCAATCATTGGTTATGTTTTTAATTTTGCGTGTGCTCAAAGGTTTCACACACGCTAAAAGTCTATGAAAATCAGGCCCTTAGCGTGTTAAGAGTTTAATTTCTGGGGTGCATTAGTCCACCACACAGACCAATGAGATATCAAACAAACAAACCCTCAAGCACAACCACAAGAATGAGATTTTAATTGGTTTTATGTGGGGTTTTTTTTTTTATATAACACTAAGATAAAGAGTATTTGAACACATACAATAACAAACGGACATCTGTTGTGTATGAGCATTTATAACCTGTACAATTTCCATACATGGTTGGTTGTGTATCCTCAGTGCATAGCATTACACACAAGGTAACTGTCGCACAAACACAATAATATCTGAACAGGCTGAAATGAAATAAGGCTCTTTTACAGACTGAAAAGAATACAGTTTATATACTCGACATATAACAAACCCCAGAAAATGTAGTGGGCGGAGAACTGGGGCAGCTCCGCTAACTGTAATGCCAAGTAAAGCCGCTATGATTTTTTTAGTGCAGTTCCACCCCCTTATCCATTCAAGGGCGCGACAAACGTAATTTAACGGTATTCAATGGTTACCCTTTTCTTCTTTTTTTTTTTTTTCCAAACCGTAAACAAGAGGCACTTTGTGGCAACCACAGGCGCTGTAATTACATATTGCACAAATCCGCTAAGAGCCAGCGATGGGAGAACTTGTGCTCTGGCACCTTTGTGAAGCTTTAAAGTGGAGGATTCATTTTGATGGCGCCTGTTGGTCGTTTTCACCTGCGCCACTGTTAAGGGCCTTAAGAAAGTTCCACATCACCTCCATTTTTTAAATTTTTTTAGAGAGGGTGGGGGGGGTGTGGGGGAAGGCCATTCGAGCTGCAAAATATTAAAAGGAAGCATAGCAAATGAAGAGCGAAGGGGCTGAGAGGAGGAAAAAAACATCTTTACAGAGATACTCACAAATACGGTCATAAATCACTTTAATTTTGCCAATGTTTCAGTGTTCTTGTTTCTTTCTTCAAAACTAGCAAACAAAAACACTGCTTATTTTCAGTCAAACTGAACACATTGTTTCCGTGGGTTTGGACCAGAGGGCACGTGATTAAGGTGGAGTCTGTTCCATTTATTCCACCTCCAGATTTCACTTGACACCTGATTTAAAGGAGAGCGCCTAAGAGCAGGGCAACTGCACTGAGGCCCCGTTTCCGTGCCAATGTCCAGCGCACACACGGCCACCCTTAAAGGACTTTTAAATAAGAACTTACCAGGTCTAACATCACTTACATTTCACTTGAGTCAGTCCAGGAAATTAACTGGAATTCAATTCATTGTAAAAAAAAAAAAAAGAAAAGAAAAAAAAAGGCCAGTATCATCTATATTAATTTTTTTACCCCTCAAATTAATTCACTGAATTCTAGTTCATTTCCTGAATTATACCTGAAATTAAAAGGAACTAACCCACAACTCCAGAGCTCATGCCTTCTGGTCAGCACACAAGAAGAAAGCAGTAGCAGTGGCAAGTAACCTCAACTTCAGGTAAGGGTAAAGCAAAAGGCCCCTCCCACTCAAAAAACACCCCACCCCCAAAACAAAAAACCCAGGCTGCATTCAGACCTGAAATTTATGCTTTCTTCCTGTCGTTCCCTTCCCTTGCTTCAAGGGGGGAATCCCCAAAATGCCAGGATGAAATATGGCAGCCACACCAAGTGGGGTTCGGTTCCAATTTAAGAAAGGGGAGGGAGTAATTATATTCCCTCACTCCCCTCGTTTAATCTCCCTTCCACCAAGGGTATAAAGTGCACGCTTCCAGCAAGAAGGGAATCCCACAGTGCAATGCTCCACATGGAAAAAGTCATGGTTCAAATCTATGGGGTTGCACTTCCTATATTGGTTGTGAGGACCATTCAGTGAAATTTTGGTTTGTTTCCCGCCAACCCTCCCTTGCAGGGCACCTGTTAAGTTCGCTTGCTGTACGTCGCAAATCGCGTCACAAGATGGCTCACTCGAGGGAAGAGAGCAAGGGAAGGGAGCAAGGGAAGGGAATGTGTTAAATTGGATCCGAACGCAGCCCCAAACTGGTCGATCTTAATTTTGCCATGATTTTGGTGATGTAGCAAGGTGTAAACAATCCCATTTGAATCTCCAAATCGTAAAAGGTTATGGATTGGGTTGGCTGAGGGACATTAGCTGTACATTCCTCTGCCTTTTCCATAGGTAGGGAAAAGCAAGATCCCGAGATTCTGCTGCAAAAAAAAAAAGTACCAGAGTACTGTAGCATTATGACAATCGGTCCTGCATGGCAAAAACGTTGAGATATTAGAAAAAAACTGGGTTTTTAAATTTTTTTTATTTCAAAAGCAAGCTCGAGGCTCATTAAAATCTTTAGCTGCAATCCAGGTGGCCTGAGACCGCTTCGAAGGAACAACAAAGCCTGGAGTAGCCAACTTCAGAAGCGGAGGCAGCGTAGGCCTCTGCATCGTCCGTCACTTACACACACATAAGTGCATTTCTCTAAGCTTGCACCATATAGATATAGCCAAAGATTATTGGCTGCTACGTTTCACAACGTTACGTCAAATATACGCGGTTTGGCAGTTTGCAAGCACCACTGTTACAGATACAGAAATTATCTCAATTTAGTTTTACCTTGTCAGGCTATGTGCGGAAACTAAATTTGAGAGGCGAGCCCTGCACAATCAAACACAATATTTTCCAAGGTAAAGGGGGGTAGTTTACTGTAGTATTAACCAGTTTAAAAACAAACAAAAAAAACAAAACAACAACAGGCTATTGTACTGGTACTCCAAAAAATGAAATATTCGCAGATGAATACTGGAAATTACTACTAGCTTGATGAATAGGGTTGTTCTGTGCATTGCACAAACGAACAATCCTGTCTGAAACTGCCTGATGTAGATAGACATTTTGTATCCACACAATTCACAAGTGTTTCATGTCATTTGTCAACCGTCTGCCCTAAACACAATGTGAGTTTTAAACGACGGGAGAAACCTCTTTTAGAAAAAAAACTGTGCACCATTTATTAATCATTTCCAATAACATGCACACCGCTTTACCGTTTAAATGTAGTGTTAACATTATTGCAACACCGTTTCCCTGCTGTTTTGTGTGTTATATTTTTTATTATCTTTGAATAAAAAAAAAAACATTGACAATTACATAGGACGCCGTTTTCTGCATATTTTCAACAGAATACACAGTGAAGGAATGGCAAATGCTTAGATGTCGTAAAGTCTATTCATAATAAACATAGACTGCGCAGTCCTGACATGCAGTTTCCACTGCGCAGACGCCAGGTCATGTGATAGCCTGCAAACAGCACGAGAAGCATTCACAGTAGGGGGGGTGGGGGGTGGGGAGGTGGACTGGTGGAGAAGGGGAGTTTTTTTGGGAGGGGAATGGGGCGGGGCTTTGAGGGGAAAGGGGGAGGATACTGGTGAAGAAGAGGAGGTTTTAGGGGTAAGGGGGTGGGGCTTCGAGGGAAAAGGGGGAGGAGACTGGTGGAGAAGGGGAGGTTTTCGGGGGGGTGGGGCTTGTAGAAGGTGGCTGGGAAGCGGTGGAGGAGGGCTACAGAAAAACGGACAAAAGCACTGGCCTTGGTTTAAACAGGAGACGGAGCAGCACGCTCATATGTCACTCAAACTCTCCTGGACCTCGTCTCCCACCTCCTGATTGCTTTTTTTTTAATCCATTGTCTTTTTGACACAAACAGGTATATACATAACAGCTATGGAACCTCTTTCCACTGGGCAACACTGTCAACACCTTTGCGGATGTACGGGGCCAAAACAAAGAAAAAATTGGTCAGGAGAACTCTTCCTATAATCGGTGGCATTAAACACGACATAAATGTTCTATTGCCATTTGGAAAAAAAAAGGTCTTTCTTTAAAGTTCATATTCAAGTGTTGTCCTCTTTTGTTTGTTTTTTTCCCCCCTCTTTCCTCCGGTGCAAATCTTTTTTTTCTTCCCATAAAAATATTTCACACCTTTGTAATCTGTTGCTCTTCGTCGAAAGGTTCGTTTTCTGGGTCAGAGTCAGTGGTGTCCGAGTATCGATAGTGATCGGGTTCATTGTCGCTAACGTCCGGGGTGACCGACGCCGAAGTGCTGGCGTCCGAGTTGGACAGCTCCTCCACGGTTTTTGTGAAAAACAGCTTAACCTGGGAGGAAAGAAAAGCACATCGCCACATGTAGGAGTGTGTAGAACAACATGATAAAAAGCAATTCAAATTCAAAATGGGAGCACTCCTGTGCGGCTTTACATAGTAGGCTATGCTTATCTAATGTGAAGCATGTACATGTACATGAACAATGTTAGATGTTTTAGCAAAAGCCTGGGCTGGCAGAAAAATGCCAAAACTTATGTTCCGTTAACAAGATATAGGCGACATGCGAGTCTTTTTGCCACTGTAGTTATCTGCTAATCTCTAGGCTACCTACAGCTCAGTGCAAATAAAAATAAATAAATAAATAAAAAACACTTTACCTACCGTTACTACATTTGAAGAACTCTAATAAATCTAAGCAAAAACCACTGCAATACTCCCTTACAAGACAGGGAGGCGCCAATCTCAAGTATTAATAACACAGAATAGCATTTTTCCCCCCCAGGCTTCATGGTGGGTGGGAGGGCTTCAGAAGCTTGTACGCCTAAAAATATCTTCTGGAATGACGCCCAAATATCATTGGTGGGCTTGATTGGAGGCTTCAGACAACACATTTCTTGTGGGGATTCTAAAGGGACAATTTCTTTCCCCCCCCCCCCCCAAGGAGCCCCTGAATCTTTTCATCTACATAACAATACTGCTTCACAAGACCTTTTCCTGTATCTTATTGCCGGGAATATTTCCATATGCTTTCACAAGGACCTTGGTATGCATCAGGAAAGAATCTGTTATAATTCAAAAGACCTTAGTTGTTGTTGTTGAATTTGGGCAATGAGAGCCAATATCCTCTCTATTCATTTGATAGACGTTTTGTGAAATACACCTAAACACATTGTAACGGACATGAAAATTACTCCCTCCTCCTACTCACACTGTCTAACCTGGTCTTCAGTCTACTCACTCCGAAAAGGCTGCTCTTCTTCCTCCGACTCGAGCAACCTGAGGTCCTTCTTAAACTCCCGCTCACTCTAACTTGATAGCTGCTCCTCCTCAAACTCAAGAGTTTTTGAGGTTAAACCTGCTCCTGCTCTCTCTCACTCCAAGATGGCTGCTGCTCCCCCTGTTCCTCACCCTGAAGAGCGGCCTACACTGGATATTTGCGAGAACTGTGGCCGTTTATTAGATGTTGCCAGTTAGTTCAATACTTACTGCGATCAGTACTTAATGTATATACAGTTGAAGTCGGAAGTTTACATACACTTAGGTTGAAGTCATTAAAACAAATTTTTAGCCACTCCATAGATTTCATGTTAGCAAACTATAGTGTTGGCATCTACTTTGTGCATGACACAAGTAATTTTTCCAACAATTGTTTACAGACAGATTATTTCACTTTTAATTCACTATATCACGATTCCAGTGGGTCAGAAGTTTACATACACTAAGTTGACTGTGCCTTCACAATTTTTAATATTGGATAGCATATCCTTTGGTACTCCTACAAGCGATACTATAACCTATCTGCATTTGAATGGATCTCTATGGGAATTGGGGGGTGGGACTAGATTTAGCTGTAAATTACACGGGAACAGTATGGAAACACATGGTTGGCTAAATGGCTCTAAGTCATCAAGGGTCTGACGTATCAAACAAGCCTTAAATCATCACTCTGCTGCCAGAAATACAGTAGATATGGATGGATAACTTGAGGGATTTCTTCTCCTGACTTATTTTTCCATAGAGTTCAATAGGAACATTTGTCAGGAGAAACAACCCCTAAAGTGATCCATCCATATCTACTGCATATCTGGCAGCAGTGTTATGGTTTGAGGCTTGTTTGATACCTCAAACCCTTGAGGACTTACAGCCATTTTACCAATCATGTATTCCATACTGTTCCAGCATAATTTACAGCTAAATCTAGTCCCACCCCCAAATTCCCATAGAGATCCATTCAAATGGAGAGGCATTATAGTATCGCTTGTAAGAGTACCAGAAAATAAGATATCAAGAGTCTTTAGATGTTGTTGGGTCACAGACATCAGGAAGTCATGGCATGCAAAGTATACGCGACCAAATATTAAAAATTTAAAGGCACAGTCAGCTTAGTGTATGTTAACTTCTGACCCACTGGAATTGTGATATAGTGAATTAAAAGTGGAATAATCTGTCTGTAAACAATTGTTGGAAAAATTACTTGTGTCATGCACAAAGTAGATGTCCTAACTGACTTGCCAACACTATAGTTTGCTAACATGAAATCTATGGAGTGGCTAAAAATTAGTTTCAATGACTTCAACCTAAGTGTATGTAAACTTCCAACTTCAACTGTAGCTACATAGCAGATGACCACTCTTAAAGAGATACTGCAGAGGCTTTTCTAAGGCCTTTTTACCGCTTCAATTTGAACTGGAACTCGTGAGTGGGTGTGGTTATATGACGACAGTGCCACGTAGTCATATTATGAATATTCATACGGTCAAGGAGTGAAAGGGTGTTTCTTGGTGAACTGACTCAGGCCCCCACTGAACTCAGCCCCCTTCCTGCTCTCTCCTCACAACTACGTCTTCGCGATCGAGGAGAGGACCGGGGATGTAACCGAATGGTAGAGCTAACGTTACCTAGCTAAGTTAGCTTGTTTGTCTGCCTAAAGTAACGTTACTATTAAATACATTCGAATACACAGCAAAACCCAGTCACACAGTAACGTTAGTATATTGAACATAGCTGGTTGTAGCGCCCAGCTCCACTTGGTCCGGAGAGAATTGTTATCATTTATTAGCTAACATTATTCATAAATGATAGCGATAACTAGCTATCTAGCTAAGTTACCAGTTCTCTGGACCAAACGGGGCTAAACTCACACACAATAGACTGCTTTGCATTACCTAATTTATCGATACATTCCGTCTCTCGACAGATTATGAAAGCTAACAGAGCCAGTGGCGTTACACCGAGGAACGATATATCTCTGACTCCTTGGTATAATGCAGGCAAGTTAGCTAAAGATACCAAAGTAAGACGTTGTAGATGAATAACTGTCTATGGCTACGTTCACACTGCAGGTAAAAAGTGGCACAGATCCGATTTTTTCCTCAAATGTGACACAGATCTGATTTTTTTTAATGGAAGTGTGAACAGCGAAAATCACATTGAATCTGACATTTCAAATTCTCATTTGGGCACTTTTGAATGTGGGATTAGATGCCGATACATAACCGATTGTGTCACAGCGACCACAGTCTGTCAGATCGGAATTAATGTGACTTTTTGCGTCATTTTTGATGCAGCTAGCAGGGCATTAGAACGCACAGGCTAGTTAACTCACTATTGTACAGGGTAGGTTATCAACAGATTCACATTATATTATTATGTGTTGTCATTTTAGATAAGTGGTAAATGTGCAAAGCAGTGGATTTCTTTTGGGCACAAACGATACACCATGATAATAAGTCGGAAGTAGGCAACGTTTTTATATCATTCGCGGACAGCTGCGTTACCGTTTTGTGATTTAAAATAATGTTAGAACTGTCCATATTATTGTTTTGGTTTGTTGCACGGTAGCCTATTCATTATTCACGGTTTTCTCATGTAGCTGCTTACCGAACGTTATGGTTGTCGGTCCAATAGTGTGTCAACAGTTTAATCTAAGGGTGCGCAGTGATGTTAGGCTATACGTTACACATGAAGTTGAACAGATGTGTCATGTGATAGCTTTTTTATATTGTGTATTTTAACACGGCTGGAACGCTGTATTGACCAATCTTCATCCCGGAACTATCCGTTTTATAAACGTTATATCGACTGGTCTCACTAGCCAAACGGCCGAGCGCTCCATTTTCTTAACTCGCCCGTCCTCATAATCACTCGCCCAGGCGAGTGAGCGAGGTTAATTTCATGCCTTGCTTGAGTTTCACTGAAACCGCACGTCACGGTCCCCCCATTCCTGGCTCCGATCTCGCATTCACGAGTCACTGCACAGAAGTAGCAGCCATGGCAGCACAAAAAGCTAGTAAAAACCTTGGCTTTTTTCCCGTCTCCTCACCCTTATCATTAGCTCCACTGCACATCAACTTTAAAATTAACGCAGAAGCTGTGACTTTGATGACTTCCTTTTTGTTGTTTATTTCTGCAGGCTGTCTTTTGTTTTTGTTAATTTGCACGGGTCATTTGAGGAGAGCAATCGGTTCACACTGGAATCAGATATGGGCCACATTAAAAAATGAATGTGAACAGCCAAACAAAAAAAAAATCGGATCTGAGCAATAAATCGGAATTGAGCACTAATGCTTGCAGTGTGAACGTAGCCTTAGTAGCTCGATATAAGTTGTAATATTAACGTTAGCAGTAATACAAAGCAATTCACATTTGAACTTGAACTAACTAGTTAGCACAGTACAAGGGTCTCAGTCTCAGAGGAAAAAAAACCCGTTGGTCTCTGATTTTATACCACGTGCCCAGCCGAGACTACCCCTAGGACCACCTCAACTCCACCCATTTTTTATGTTAAGGATCTCGTGACGTCACGAATCCCCGGAAACCAGCGTATTGGTAAGCCTACACAAAAACTCATATAAAACTATTTTGACTAAACATGAGATTTTCGGACATAGACAGTTGTGTATGATTATAATCTAACCCAAACATCGGTTTTCAACGGGAAAAGTCGGTTTTTGACTGCAGTATCACTTTAAAGAATATCTTCTTACTGATTTACAAGGGCTTGCTATGAAAATTTATCCAGTGAAGCATGCAAAACACTGTTCTGTAAAAACAAAAAAAATTTATATGAGGGGAAAAAGTATCTGCGTCCACAGTCTGGATCGTGTCACCAAATCAGAGCTGACAACCAAGAGTCACAGATAATATCAAGGCTTGTTAAGAAGCCGAGCACTCTGGCAGAGCGAACGTTGTAACGATAAAAACGGCATCCGCGTTCGAGCTTCCCGAGAGCGGAGACCCACCTTGAAGTTTGGCGAGAAGTATCTGTTGGCTTTGTCTTTGTTTGCTTTGTCCAGGTCGTTCTTGGTCAGCGCCAGGATGAGGTAATCCCTGTCGTCCCCTCGCTCGGAGGGCTGGATCCCCTCCATCTCCCTCAGCAAGCTCCCGTTCTCCAGCTTCTCAAAGTTCTCCTCTGGCCCGGGGATGAAGAAGGTGTTCACCCAAAAGTGGAACATCTTATCCTGACAGAACAAAAATACGCAGCCACTCTTTAGGAAAGATACACCAAATGGTCACCCTTCATCACACAACAATCGCAATAAAAAAATAAAACACTAAATCGCCAATACTAAAATCCTAGTATTTGAAATACAAATCAGTGTACGCCCATAAGTATTTACTGATTGTGTTATTCTTCGAATGTTTGTTCAAGTTATATCTCAAAAATCTATGCTTGTCATGAGTGAGTGAGGTTGAACATAATTCGACATAAAAAAAAGAAAATAAAATAATAATTTTAAAAATCTTTTTTTTTTTTTTTTTATAGAGGGAAACAAACATGTTTGTGAAATACAATTCTCTTTAAATGAAAAAAAATATTTCTTTAAATCCAAGAACTAACAACAAAAAACTTTAATGTACGAGCAAAAGATGTTTTTTGTTTGATGGTCTTGGTAGAGTCAGGACAAGTAAGATCATACAGGTGCCTTCATTTTGGTTTCATATGTGGGACTTTAGAAATTAAATAAAACGGTTTGATCTCACGTTGGACGCAAGAAACCCAAATTACTCACAAAAAGGAACGGAGTAAACTGGGGAGTCAGCTGTTGTACACTGATGTGCAGTTAATGCATATCATTATTTCTGAAATAAATATGCAAGCCATGCATTTTCAATAAAATCTTTGAAGCATCATGAAATTGATTTGACAGTGCTGTAATGAAAACTTGTAAAAGTAGTCTGACCTAACAACATGTATGATTGTTACAAAGTGTAGATTATTAATGAAGATAGAATTAACAAAAATTTAAAAAAGAGTATTTCGTAATATGACCCGCTCTTGTAACATAGATATGCATATACACTCTCCGTCTTTTACCTTCTTACTTCCGGGTTACTTACTGAAATTGTCAGATGAGTGCACAGTTCTGCCTCAACAAAACCCCGGACATAAGGGGTTCATCCTGGTATTTTAAGTGCCCCCATTTGTGAGAAAAAGTTGCCCGCTCAAAAGCTTTTTGACAAAGTGGACTCAAATATGCGCACTCAAAAGGGTGTAGGGGTCGTATTCGGACACAGAGACCAGTACGGGAGCTGATTGTCACCCCCTAGTGTCAGAGTAAGAGTCCCTAAATGGAGGCTGGTCTGCTGCACATTTCAAGTAGTTTCCGGGTAGTAGACCATATTTTGCTTTTATTTTTAAAGTAGTGCATTAATTTGCAATTAACGTGCTACATAGAAATGGAAGCAATCCACAATAGTGTGCATAACTACTGCACACATATACTGGCCTTGAAGGGGTGGACAACTAATACGCTCATCTTTTGTACCAAAAAACCTGTTGCAAGAAACTCATGATGGACAGCCATAGGTATTAATTGATTACATTAATGATGATGACATGGTTTACATTAAATGGAACAGTACAAGTAATATGGAACAAAAATGTAAAAGGTTTGAGCTGCAGTGCGCTTGACTTTTGAACCTGGGGGATCAAGAACACCGAGGAGCATATTTAGGAAACTTTTATTCAAGTCCATTAGGAAGCAGCCAAGGAGACTGGATGTATTCAGGAGAATGTGGGACTTTAATCTTGGAGGTGGCTGTAGATGTACACTACCGGTCAAAGGTTTTAGTACACTTTAGTTGTATTTTCCTACTCTGTTTTTAGTGTCATTTAAGCAGTTTAACTTTTGTAAATAACCTCAAATGGCACAAGGTAAGAAGGGAATAGTCAGAAGTTAAAAATAATCTTTTATTTGACAGGATAGTGACCAAATTGTATCAGTTAATAAAAAAGCTATATTTGGCTAAATAAACAGGTAAACAAATTATTTCCATTTTCCAGCAAGAAAAGTGAAATCAAGCAAATTTCTGTACCATATGATTGCTCTTGTCAAAAAAAATGGCAAGAATATGCTCAGCAGTTATTACTGCAGAAAGTGGCCATTTTAATGATTTCTTTTTTTTGTAAAATAAAAGGTGTTCATTTCTTTTTCTTAATTTTTTTTAAATCTCTGATTGCTTGGAAATTATGGATGTACTAAAACACACAGTATTTATCTTTTTGGGTGAGTTTGGAAATGTCAAGAATCCACAAGTCTGACAAGGGTTCTGCAGAATAACGAGGAGAGATTTTGTGACAAGTGCCAGCAAAATATATCCAGAATTTTCAGATTGGCAGAATTCATTTCAAGACATTTGGGAAAGCAGATTGGCATGACGGCACTAAAATGCATTTTGAGCCAGTTAACGCAAAGCTAAAGAATCACCGCTTCACTCGGCAAGTACATTAATGATGCCACGTTCTCAAAACAATGGACATGAATGGACTCAATACAACAGAGTCCATTCTTGTAGTAGTTCTACTTGCATAAAGACAGTACATCAGTAGCAGAAGCAACAAGCACATAATCTGCTCCTGCAACTAGCTAGAAGATTGGACAATATTAATGAGTTATCACCTAGATTTTACACTGCTCAGCTCAATACAGTACCCATATCTACCTACTGTACGTCTTAAATGTTTAAAACAAGTAAAACTCTTCCGCTGTCGAGCACAACATTTGAGAACGTCCAGCCTCCCTTGCTGCACCTGCACTAGACTGTAGTTAACGTTTCACACAAGAACGCTGGTAATTCTTCTGTAATGGTGACATTTCAGAGGTTCTTGCAGTCATCATTTTGTAGTGAAAAATCTGCAGGTTTTTTCTTCTTCAGATTTTTTAAAGGGTAGGGGGATTCTTGTTGAGCAACCATATTATGGTTTCACCTTCTGCTGCCAGAAGAGCATATCAGCTCCATTCAAACCATTTCCACCACTGATCACATGACCAGTTGCACTGCGACAGCTTTTGCTTACAAGTGAATATATAACATCCTGGATTAATAGTCATTTATATAATACATTTCATACCTTTGGACATTGAGATGTTAAATATTGTGTACCAACCAAAATAAATCATTAAAGTAACATCAAAGGTATTTTAATAATCGGACTAAAAATAAACAATGTACAAATGTAATTAACAATACCTTTTTCATCATTTTGTTTTGCTTGTGAAAGAACTCCACTTTGATGTCGCCGCATACGGGGAGGGGCTGTGGAAACTCGAAGAAGAGGTACCTGTCTTCGCGCCTAGTGTGCCCCGGGTTCGAGGTGTGGATCTTCACCTTCAGCTGGTACACCACAAACTGCGGATCTGCGCAGAAAAAAAAAGCAGCGGTTTAGCGATGCAGGAAGTGACTCGTTTTTTTCTCTTGCTTTATTTTTTTTAACCTGTCCTTTCGATTTTTAAAATGAATACAGAAGAGGAACTGAGAAAAAAGGGGGCAGAACGCGAGAGGCGCAGCGAGACCGCAAACATCCAAAACACAACCAGCAACTCATTCGTCAAATCAAGTGCACTGCCAGCTGCGTGATCCCTTCCAGAAATTAACACATTGAAATATATTATGATCCTGCAGCACTTATACATAATATAAATTGTGTGTATAGATTGTTGTGGCGTGGTGTGTAGACTGGACTATGCATTGCCACTACACTGCGCTGAACACCTAAATTAGAGGAATATTAAATGTATTAAAGGAAACCGCCTTTCCTCTATCCATGCGGAATCTGTTCACACTGGTTTTTAAATACAGTCCTTAAAGACACAGAAGAATTAAGAAAGCCGAGTCATAACCAGGATGAGATTTAGACATACAGTATATACTCATCCTAAATGCATATAGACATATTAAATCTATATTTACACACAACTTAAAATAATTAGGGCGATATAAATGTCTAACGGCATCAACATGCACGCTTGTGATTATGCCATAAGATTCATGGAGTCACAAACTGAGGAAGAACAACTTGAGCCCGGCTTCAAATAAAGCAGCTCCTGGTCCTCACAACTCTGTCTAAAAAGAATCCAAGTCACATATACAAAAAAATGAAATAAATACTTCAATAAATTAACAAATTCTGTATATTCGTGCGTGCGTGCGTGCATGTATCTACATGCAGGGGTGTGTGTGTGTGTGTGTGTGTGTGTGTGCTCGTGCGTATATTTGGCTGCCTAGCACTTAATATCTCCGGTAGCATAAAGTATCTCTGTACCCTCCATGTGAATCATTGAGGTGCCACCCTATTAGCAGTGTTTCTGGCAGAATGGAGCAGCTCACAGCAATGTGCTAATGCACACACACACAACGCCCTAAACAACAGCATAAATGAATAAAACAACAACAGGCAAGCTCTACGTATGAATAGTAAAAATAGACCGAAAAGGCTTTGTGTGTGAAAGTGAAAATGGAAAATTCAGAATCGGGCCCCTGGGAATGAGAGGAGAGTTGTGTACAGAAAAATACAGTAGATTTGGGAGACAGCCCTCACACAAGAGATACAGTACTCTGTACCAACTGACTGTAGGAAAAAACTATGCTACACAGCAATTCTAACTTTCACTCTAAGTCATTTGATTGTTAATGAGTATAATCAAATGCAACTCTCTGCGCATGGTTCTCAACAGGTCTGCCATGCACTGGGGAAAACCCAAATCAGCGATAAGGGAAGTGGACCAGCGAGAGGCTCTGCGAAATTTGACATAAACGCTAACCTTAGCTACTTGTGTGAGAGGGAATAAGCATGCGCGAGAGGCCTACAAGTGAAGCTTTACTGCGCGGAGGAACAGGGCGGTCTCCCAAACCAGCGAAAAGGCAAAAGCGCCGTGTAAAACCTCAGAGGGGGGCGAGGTAGGTACTCACTGCACGTTCCACCACTGAACATGGGTACCGTCTCAAACATCATTTTGTGGAAAAGCAACGCCACCGGTTTGTACTCCAGTTGGTTCTTCAGCAGAAAGCTATAGTACAAGACATACCGCCGCTGACTGGGGATGGTCACGCCCTGTGGAGCAATCACATACACGCAGATGTACAAATGTCATTCGACGACTGGAACCGGGCCATCGCATACTGCAAACAACGTTATTCAGATCCAGAAACAACAACGCATAGTATGCACCGATGATAGTAAAATCAAGGAGGAAGGTGATATTTGAATTTGATGTCAAAAAAGAATGAATAAAATAAAATAAAAAATACATACACACATTGAAATCAAATACCCTGCGACTCCTTGAATTTTTTTTTGTCATTAATCATCAGCCTTAAAGCAAATATACTCCTATAAATCTGTGCCAAAGTCTATATCAGAGACAAGCTGTGCCTACTATGCTAATACAGGGCTTTTGCTATGAAATGGGAACTCAAGCAGGCATTTGTAGGGAGAGCATGCTCTTACTTTGTAAAAACGCAGACCTATGCTAAAATGTTATACACACATTCATCCATTCTTACCTTTAAACAAAAAGGAAATTTTTATACAACATTTAATATACCATTAAAATGAAACAGCCTTAAAGTGATACTGCAGTCAAAAACCGACTTTTCCCGTTGAAAACCGATGTTTTGGGTTAGATTATGATCATACACAAATGTCTATGTCCGAAACTCTCATGTTTAGTCAAAATAGTTTTATCTGAGTTTTTGTGTAGACTTACCAATACGCTGGTTTCCGGGGATTCGTGACGTCACGAGATCCTTAACATAAAAATGGGTGGAGTTGAGGTGATCCTAGGGGTGGTCTCGGCTGGGCACGTAATATAAAAACAGAGACCAACTTTTTTTTTTTTTCCCCCCTCTTTGAGACTGAGACCCTTGTACTGCTAACTAGCTAGTTCAAGTTCAAATGCAAATTGCTTTTTATTACTGCTAACGTTAATATTACGACTTATATCGAGCTACTAAGGCTACGTTCACACTGCAGGCCTTAGTGCTCAATTCCGATTTATTGCTCAGATCAGATTTTTTTTGTTTGGCTGTTCACATTAATTTTTTAATGTGGCCCATATCTGATTCCAGTGTGAACCGATTGCTCTGCTCAAATGAACCGTGCAAATTAACAAAAGACATAGCGCCTGTTACACAGCCTGCATAAATAAACAACAACAAAAAGGAAGTCATCAAAGTCACAGCTTCTGCGTTAATTTTAAAGTTGACGTGCAGTGGAGCTAATGATAAGGGTGAGGAGACGGGTGAAAAAAGCCTAGCTTTTTGTGCTGCTATGGCTGCTACTGTGCAGAGTGACTCATGAATGCGAGATCTGAGCCAGGAATGCGGGGACCGTGACATGGGCAGTTTCAGTGAAACTCAAGCAAGGCATGAAATTAGTGATTCTGAGGACGGGCGAGTTAAGAAAATGGAGCGCTCGGCTGTTTGGCTAGTGAGACCAGTCGATATAACATTTATAAAACGGATAGTTCCGGGATGAAGATTGGTCAATACAGCGTTCCAGACGTGTTAAAATACACAATATAAAAAAGTTATCACATGACATCTGTTCAACTTCATGTGTAACGTATAGCCTAACATCTGCGCACCCTTAGATTAAACTATTGACACACTATTGGACCGACAACCATAACGTTCGGTAAGCAGCTACATTAGAAAACCGTGAATAATGAATAGGCTACCGTGCAACAAACCAAGACAATAATATGGACAGTTCTAACATTATTTTAAATCACAAAACGGTAACGCAGCTGTCCGCGAATGATATAAAAACGTTGCCTACTTCCGACTTATTATCATGGTGTATCGTTTGTGCCCAAAAACAATCCACTGCTTTGCACATTTACCACTTATCTAAAATGACAACACATGATAATATAATGTGAATCTGTTGATAACTCACTATTGTACAGGGTAGGTTAACTAGCCCGTGCGTACACGTTCTAATGCCCTGCTAGCTGCATCAAAAATGACGTAAAAAGTCACATTAATTCCGATCTGACAGACTGCGGTCGCTGTGACACAATCGGTTATGTATCGGCATCTAATCCCACATTCAAAAGTGCCCAAATGAGAATTTGAAATGTCAGATTCAATGTGATTTTCGCTGTTCACACTTCCATAAAAAAAATCAGATCTGTGTCACATTTGAGGAAAAAATCGGATCTGTGCCACTTTTTACCTGCAATGTGAACGTAGCCATAGAGAGTTATTCATCTACAACGTCTTACTTTGGTATCTTTAGCTAACTTGCCTGCATTATGCCAAGGAGTCAGAGATATATCGTTCCTCGGTGTAACGCCACTGGCTCTGTTAGCTTTCATAATCTGTCGAGAGACGGAATGTATCGATAAATTAGGTAATGCAAAGCAGTCTATTGTGTGTTAGTTTAGCCCCGTTTGGTCCAGAGAACTGGTAACTTAGCTAGATAGCTAGTTATCGCTATCATTTATGAATAATGTTAGCTAATAAATTATAACAATTCTCTCCGGACCAAGTGGAGCTGGGCGCTACAACCAGCTATGTTCAATATACTAACGTTACTGTGTGACTCGGTTTTGCTGTGTATTTGAATGTATTTAATAGTAACGTTACTTTAGGCAGACAAACAAGCTAACTTAGCTAGGTAACATTAGCTCTACCATTCGGTTACATCCCCAGTCCTCTCCTCGATCGCGAAGACGTAGTTGTGAGGAGAGAGCAGGAAGGGGGCTGTTCATCAATACACACCCTTTCACTCCTTGACCGTATGAATATTCATAATATGACTACGTGGCACCGTCGTCATATGACCACACCCACTCACGAGTTCCAGTTCAAATTGAAGCGGTAAAAAAGGCCTTAGAAAAGCCTCTGCAGTATCTCTTTAACGACAAAATAAAACTGTTCTCGATAGTGCTGGACAGATCAGGCACAAGTTTACTGGGCGAAAATGAGCAAAAACTAGCTAAATAAATCAGAAAAAAAAATTGTGTTATGGGAGGAGCCAATGGCTCACCTTCTTATCTCTGGTCCTCACTTCGCCGTAGAAGTCCAGCGCTTCTTGTGCTTTGAGGAACTTCCCTCGGTGAAGCAGGTAAGCGCAGATCATCACGCCCGTCCGCCCCTTCCCTGCTTTGCAATGGATAGCCGCCACGTGATTGTCGTCTTCGCTCAGCCACTGGTCGAGGTCTTCGCAGAAGGGTTTGATCAGCTCTAGCTGGGGCGGGTTGTGGTCTTCAAAGGGGTACTGTGCAACTGTGAATACGTCACTTCGATTAAGCCACATTTTCCCTCCCCAACAAAAAAAAATTATAAATTGAAAAAACAGGAAACGCTTCCATATCAGCTCCAATGTCTTACCTCTGCAGTTAAATTTGGCAGCGTCATAGTGTCTTTCTGCGCATCTAGAAAGGAAACGGTAGGCATGAATTCCAGGTACATGCAAGTGTGGGGTCACAAATGTACTGAAGCAATTATGCACACGCTATATTTACAATACTGGTGCAAGGAAAAAGTATAGGTGAAAGTATACTTACAGATTATATATCTTGTAATGGTTTTTATGTTTAGAATCCAGAAACCTATTAAGGAAGAAATTGTTATTATTTTCCAAAAAAGAAACACCGTCTGGAGTTCCTGAGCCAGTGAACATCCCCTAAAATGGGCTGTTCACATTTCATTCTTCCGTATGGAATTCCCTATTTTGGTGGGATCCAACTGAATTCAATGCTGATGAGAAATGACAATGCTCAAAGGCAAAAATGCATATTTAAGACCAGAAACGGAACCAGTGAAAATGTTATCGTGCAGTGGATGGGAAAAGGTGTCAGTGGACTGATAAAGACGATTAGCATAACATCAAAGGGCTGGTAAAGGTACTGCACAAATAAACAGAAACACCAAAATCAAGCCGCTTAACAGGGCTGTGAGACAAAATAAAAACATTTCAATAGTACTGGACACTATCAGGTACTACTACTGAGAAAATTAGCCAAAACTAGCCATTGCTGTTCTTGATGAAACTGGCTGCACTCGTTGAGTTGAAATCTGCGTTTTCTCCTGCCCTTTGAGCTCACACAGTATGTAATATAATAATATTGTACTTTCTCTCCGAGTTCCATTCTCACGTAACTGCTACGTGCAAAACATCAGCAATCCCTCACTCACTCACTAAGGCCTCATCTGACTGCCATGCTAAACATCATTATGGGCGATCAGGCCTGTCAAGTATTTCTATATACGACTATACATGTTGGCCATTTACTTGCCTAATTAATAGGCCACAGCTGCATAGTATAGCCTCTGATTTGCACGTATTGTCTTTCATTTACCAAGGCGTTTACAATTTTATTCACTTCCTGTGGCTGACAGTTTAACACAACTATACAATAACATTTCAGGTTAGAATACGATGTACATGGCAGGATTTAAAATCTTTATTGTGGTATATTTGCCCTATTTGCAAAGAGGTTGTCACACAGTGCTTTCCAGAGAGAATAATAAAAAATTAAAAAAAAACTTAGAAATCTTTAAAATAAATGTGGGAAGAAACTGTAAAAAAAAATATAATAATAATAAAACCCTTCATAGGTGATCAAACTGCATTCCTGGAATTTGTGGGATGCAGAAAACAACAGCTCAATAAAGTATAAGTATAAGCACTTACCGAACTACGTCATCTATATTATTTCTGTAGACACCCTCAAGCCTGTCAGCAGGAAAGCCCATGGCGATGATGTTAGGATAAATATCTGAATGCAGTTGTCAAGGAAACCTGGAAAGGTAATCTTTAAGGCAAGTTCAATAATGTGTACATGCATTCACATGCACACACAGGAGATCCAAATTAAATGTAACCAGGTGATGTGAGGCAAATTCATAACTTGCATAATTTCCCTCAAGGATTTTTCTCTTTTTGCTCAAAGTGAAGAAGAAAAAAAAAAAAAACCTTTTGTACATAAAAGGATAAATGGAAATAAAAAGTCTCTCAAAACCAGTTAGACATGGATCTTAGTTTCCTCTTCTCCAAACAGTAATACACTGCCTGGCTAAAAATAAAGTCGCACACTCTAATATTTCATTGGACCGCCCTTAGCTTTGATTACGGCGTGCATTCGTCGTGGCATTGTTTCTACAACCTTATGCAACTTCACATTTATTTCCGTCCAGTGTTGCATTAATTTTTGCCCGAGATCTTGTATTGACGACGGGAGAGTCAAACCACTCCGTAAAGTCTTCTCCAGCACACCCCAAAGACGTTCAATGGGGTTAAGGTCAGGACACTGGTGGCCAATTCATGTGTGAAAATGATTCCTCATGCTACCTGAACCACTCTTTCACAATTTGAGCCCGATGAATCTTGGCACTGTCGTCCTGGAATATGCCCATTGATGGGATAACCTGGTCATTCAGTACATTCAGGTACTCAGCTGACTTCATTTTATTGCTGCATAACGTTGCTGAGCCTAGACCTGACCAATTGAAACAACCCCAGATCATAACACAGCCTCCAGAGGCTTGTAGTGGGCACTATGCATGACGGGTGCAACTGCGACTTTTTTTTTTGGCCAGGCAGTGTATACACACACACACAACACCTTTTTCACCACCTTTCAAAGAGACAATTATGTTAGCCTAGCTCCTTATACATTTCTCAAGTCTGAAAATCATCACTCATTCTGCAGTTCAATGAATTTCAATGAAGAGTTTTTGAAAGAACAACATAGGCTGCGCACATGTGCACGCCCTCGGCTGTCGTGAGACCATTTCTCTTATGCATGTGGACGCTGGCTTTGTTTCCTGAACCCTAAACCACTGACATCCAAAAGTGGAAGCTGTCAGGGGCCTTTGTGTGTGGACACAACGTGACCACAAACACTGCTAAAGTGGATCATTCTGTCTGCGGTCAAAATTTGAAACAAAGCAGAAACGAGGAACAAAATGACGGCCCCGCTACTTCAGTGTGTGTGCCCATTAGCATAAAGGTAAAAAGTTATAATGTGAATCAAACTGAAACGGGGTCATTAGTGCTAAACAGCTGGTTGACTCTGTAACAGGGAAGCTCTAACTGACCGCATGGGGGAATGCTATAGGCTACATCACATTATAGCTGAATCTGTGACCAATTTATAAAGAAGTTATTGGAGACCATTGGAAATATTTGGCTTAATTCTCCTCAAAGTTATTCTAAACTTTTTAAATTCTATTTTATACTCACAAGAGTATGCAACAATTTAGCTGACTGTGTGTGTCCGTCTACATAAAAATAAAATGTAGGCTGTCAGGTGTACCGGCCCACTAACAAAATGGTGCACAAGAGTATTTGTGCATAATAAAATTCACTTAATTATGCAATGCAGAAAGGGTGTTACTGTAAAAACAGTTATAACTTCACAAGATGCTCAAATTCAACTGTTTTTACAAAATTACAAGCAACTACGGTATTCAAATTAACTGGCTATAATATGGGCAAATTAAGTTAAGTTATACTTTATTTACTCTGTGGGGTAATTTGTCCTCTGCATTTGACCCATCCTAACTACTTAGGAGCAGTGGGCAGCCACAGTGCAGTGCCCGGGGGCACAATACTCATATACATTGGTGCTGAGGAAAGATTTGGACAAGTACTTTGTAACTCTAAACCTCAATTTTCTGTTGCTGATGTGTTTACATTTCTTCAATAAAAAGGTTGAGGGCTAGGTCACTTACCACTTTTACACCTTTCTGACACACATACTTAACATAATTTCCGAACAACGGATATCCATTTATTGTACACGTTGTAAAATCGTAGCCGAGGGCAGACGGAAATGGTCATTCCTCATTTCAGTGGTACTCCGAATTTACAAAATCTGAGTAATCACGAACGACTTCAGCAACCTGAGGTTTTTTTTTTTTCTCTCCAAAGGGCTAGCTGTGGAATCCTTGAGGCTAGAGAGCTGACAGGAAATTCCATTCATCTCAATGCGGCTCAGTTAAATAACTGTGAAAATTCATATAAAACATCACTGCCATTTAGCAGATGCTCTTATTCAGAGCAACTTACGATGCAAACACAAATGCAAAGGTTAGAGAAGTGCAGCAATTACCTAGAGGAGAGTATAGTTCCAAGACATAGCAAGTGCAACTCGATGGACAACTTGTCAACTACCCTAATGAACATTAATTTACATCTTAAAGAACAAAGCCACCCTAGTAAGTATTGAACTAACAAGAACAAACAACCACAGGCTCTGAAAACAGAAAAATAATTTACACCTTATCATGTGTTTACCAGGCAGGCAAAAGTGCTAGAGTTTGGTTGGATGAACCCAGGTGCAGGCAGGCAAAAGTGCTAGAGTTCGGTTGAATGAACACAGGTGCAGTTTAGAGGTGAAGGGGGCTAGCTGGGGTGTAGGGTGTTGTATGAGCATGATCAGCTCATATAGTCACTCTTGTAGCTACTAAGAACACTACATTTATGCACTATACTGAAGTTCTAAAAACTTCAACACAGAAACATTAATTACTAATGCCTCTCTGGGATGTAGATGATCCAGATGGACTTGCTACTAGTCATACTCAACCAACAACTTTGTTTCAATTCTGCCAAGCTTGAAAAATTCAACAGACCCTTTTCTCATATTAGGGACCTCAATATTAAGACATATTAAAAGGTCAACAACATAGAGCAAAATTCAGCTGAGAAAATCTAACGCAATCGAAGAAAAAATAATATATACATTATATACCAGCAGTCACAATTTTAGCCTGAGCGTGATTGTGGCTCATAAATTAACACCCAATTTAAGACATATCTGCACATGTATGGGGGCGGGACAATCATAAATCATGTTTAAAAGCTGAAGCGTTTCAAAAACGCTTACTGCGTGCTCAGAGAAGGGAAGAATAAGGCTAAAAAAAATGTAATAAAACTTCAATCTATTCCTAATGCAAGGTCTAGTATATTCTCATCAGAGAAGGGAAGCAGGGGGTAGACATGACACTGGCAGTATCCCACCTGACAAAAACAGACTAGTTCTATTTGAGGGACCGAAGAGAACATGAGCAGAAATGGCATATGTACGCAGACTAAAAACGACAAAACTGAGATTAATATTGTTGCCGAGGAACAATGTCTGCTTTTTCTCTACAGAGTTAAGATCAAGAAAATGTATTCTCGCTGGAGCAAGTGAAACTCTTGGTATGTGTCTTCGGTACTCACCAACCCAAGGAGACTTCACCAAGACGTCATCATTTCACTACTACAGGAAGTGACAAATTCGCTGCTATCGTTCATAATGCTGGTCTTCTAAAATGGCATTTTTTAAAGTGTAATGTACACTAAGGCCACCTCAAATATTGACTTTAATGCTAGGTCTAGTATAGCTTAAAGTTAATCAGTATTGTTACAGATCAGAATGGCAACAAAGGCCGCCAAGTAAAGATGGTTGTGACGCCCCCGATCCTCCGCAAAGCAACACTGTTGCATTCTGGACTATTGAGGCTGCAAGCACAGAAAAAAACGGTATGTCCAAAATGGCTACATCACACTAGGGACTAGACTTTACTAAGACCTTTACGATGTGCAAACCCTTGTAGCACACCCAATGATTGTTCATGGTATTTGTTTTGCACTAATCATTAGTTGTGTCATTAGTTTTACATGTGCTAAAAAGTTTTGCACACGCTAGAAGTTTTAGTAAATCATGCCCTAGGTGAAGGATACATATTTGAGGTGGTTGAGGTGAGTTTCTCCCTTCACATCATTACAATTTATGGGTTATATACAGCAACTGCACAGCAAATTATTTGACCAGAAGTTTCTAAAAGAGGTTCAACTTGCATTTAATATAATTATCTGCACCAACATACCTATAACTGTGCAGTTAGTCCAGAATTTTAAAAGAACAAATTGTGTTGATATATGAACTGGGCAAAGCAGTTTTATTGTTGTTATTTGAGCAAATTTTCCTTTCAGAAGTCTTTTAAAATCTTCTCTCTTAAAATTACTTCCATTTTTAGCAGCCTCACTCTTAAATATGGATATTTTTCATTTATATGCACCACTGCAAAAAATGTCATTGAACACATATGAAAGTAAAACTAACCAACAAAGAACATGCTTAAAGGGAAAGTTCTGGGTTTTTATTAAAAGTTATTTCAGTTTCAGTATGTTATGGATTTTCCCCAGATAGTTTTTCTGTGCACTTAAATATATTTTAGATATTTAGAGAAGTTTCCGATAACCTGCTGGCTTTGCAATAACAGATAAGGCATTGAGAAGTTCCTGATTTAAAGCACAAGTATTGCACTTCAAGTAACTCCAAAGGAGCTTGTGCAGCGGTGCTGCGCCTCCAGTGATTGTACGCACATATATTACCCAATTATTCGTCTAAAAAAAAAAAATAGCCTATGTTTAATATTACTTTCAGATTGTAACCATTTCCTACAGCTCAAGCAACCAGAGACAGTTGTAGTCAAGGAAAGAAGTGCCAGCACGTTATAAAAACTGATATTTATGTTTATAATTGTGAATAAGCACAATAAAACGAATGTTCATATGTACAGCCTCTGGAAACAATTCTGCTGAAGAAGCTGCTCTGGAGTTGCTTTAAGTGTATTTTCCTACTTTAGACCACAAACCCCCAAATGACCCCCTGATGTACCAGCCATTGCAAAGCCGGGAGGTAAGAGCTAGGCATAGGACAAGCTAGTTGTTCTGCTTTATATAATAGCCAATTTCACGTATGTCCAGATTGGTGCGCCAACTGTCATCTGGGAAGCTCAAGTCTTTACTGGAAAAAGGAACCTCTATGTCACGCAAGTGTCTTTCCCCATCATATCCTATAATCCAGTACTGCCAACTCTTCTAGAAGAGGGAGAAATCATGCATGTCCATCACCAGAGTCAGTGGTCTTCACTTGTGTCGTAGTAAAGATAAACACACACACTGATAATTACAAAAGCACACAAATCTCCATAGTGTATTTATTTGAATCTGCTGCTACTTCATTTTAGTTCATTGTGAAGTTTGTGTTGCTTTGCTGTTGAGAACCAAATAAAACAAGCACATTTCCTTACCATTTTTAAAAGATGGTCAGAATGTGCAGGGACAAAAACAGAGAGAGGAAGAACCCGTTTCAGAGCCAGGGCTTAAACTGGCAATTAAAGTAGCCAGTAGCTCCCAACATTTAGCATTAGCTATTCAGGGTCATGTTACATTTTCAGGGCCTCAATACATGGACCCAAAACATACATTAAAACAGGATGCAATCTTTAACTTACTTACCAACAAGCTACTGACAGGGGGGCTGATTGCTGTTAGAAACAGCATGATTCTGAAATATTCAAATTTGCATGTTGAAAAATAAAATAAAGTGCCAGAATTATTTTGAAGGTAAAGTAATGGCAATAAATCATTGTGAAGCTAAATCATCACACCTTGCTCTGTGCCCAAATGATGCATCAAGGGTATATAGGCTAGGATTGAAATACCAAAGGAGAAAGTGCTCCATTTCAACAGTTTGAAAGCAGTCATAAAGCACAGTAGGTCTGAAAAGAAGTGCTAATGGACGCGTGTGTGGTACTACTGAATATTAGCCATGGCCCTGTCAGTGAGACGCTAAGAGCAAAGACGATGTAAACCAGTGATTACGCAATTATGTGACTATATAATACAACAATATATTGGCCTTAAATTGACTTGACTTCAATTTCATGGTTTAATATATTGGTGCTGCTTGCTCAAATGTTATTGTCTGTGTAGATAGTTTTAACCAACTGGTTAACTGTACAACACTGTACAAGCACCTATGGAAGGCAAAGGCAAACACAAAGAAACCAACTTAAAAAAATGCCGAACGAACAAATGCCACAAAACATTTACAATAGATTTGTTGTTTCTATGATATACCTACAAATAAATTGGCAGCTTGGTAAGAGCAAAGCATCTGCCTAAATCAGCAAAATAACAAAAATAAAAATGCCATACTCTGGCACCAGGAAGAGCTCTGGCCTGTCTATCTGGGCACATCACACTGTATGACAAACAAACAAGAACGTGGCATAGGTAGGGAACCACAGCAACAGTTCTGTGTCACTGATTGGAGTACCTCGACAGACACGCAATTGGCCAGAAAACGGCAGTATTTACATTATGGGCACTCGGGCCTAAACCAAAGTGTTTGTCATTTCCATCCAGGGTGTGATATTAACAACAGCCACCAGCCAAATGCTGGTAAAATTTTGATTGTGACTGGTAAGATTTTTTCTCTAGCAGCCAGTTTGGGCAGTAACCACTCAGGTTGCTTTAAAAGATAATGTGGCTGGTGACATTTAGAATTCACAAGCCTCTCTGGCCAGTGGGTGAAAAAGTTCATTTCATACCCTGTTTCCATCACATTTGACTCCTTTTATGGGAAGAATGGTATGTCAGCTTAACTTGTAAGGATACTGCCAACACAAACTCAAATCACATTAAAAATGAAACCATATAATCAACAGGGTCTGAACCTTTGTGAACTTTTTAATGCTACGGGTAAGGGTTTTCACATATGAAAGCCAAACCATCTCGGCATTCCAAAATACAGGCTAATATTAGACAAAGATCACACGGAGCGTCCCACAGTGACATAAGTGAGAAATACACAAAAAGAATTAAGGCTAATCACATTCTGAATGGAACTGGGATGAAACCTGGCCTCTTTCTGAAAGCCTTGCTATTGCAATGCGGCTGCTCAACGCAGACCCATCAACAAGACTGCACTATTTTAAGGCCAACTCTTAGAACTCTGATAGCACGTTACATAACTGGAGTCGCCATATTGTTTTAAATGGCAACCCAAAGGGATAGAGACCCATTCTCCTCCAGCAGTCAAGCCAGCCTGAATTTCAAATTGAACGCTTACAAAAACTTCCAACGTCTCTCCGCTGAGGGATGACACAGGCTTAGAGGAAGTTATTTTTAAAAAAGATTTAAAAAATATATAAAAAAATCCAATATTGTGACTGACTTCATCAGAACTAATTTTATGCCCATGAAAAGCTTTTTTCTTTTTTTTTTTAAAAATCACAGCTTCTAAAACTTGAACTGCTTTATATCCAGTCTTTTGATATGGTGACAGCGGACTCCAGTAGCTGACTCTTATCCATTTTTACATCCATTTTTTATGTCCAAATTGAGCTATAATACATTTGGGCCTATTTGTCAGTGATTACTGCACTTAACTGCTTACCCGTGTAAATGGAGACAATGTGAGGGGGAAAAAAGCTGAATCAAATACCATCAATGTCTCCTGTCACCCAGGAGATTCCAAGCATCCAGGAAGCACGGTTACATTTTTACTTTGGCTTTCCAATGGAATTTTATGTAGGAGTTGCATACAAAATGAGCCACATAAAGCTCAGTCAGACGACTGGCTTTAAAGACCCTTTCCAATCACTTTTATTCTTCATTTAAAGTGGTCATTAAGAGGGCATGAAATTAACCTATTCTCCCACTGGACTTGGGGGAAAAAATCACCAGCCATTTATAACATTTTACCAGCCACGTTACCTTTTACAATAACACAACCTGGTTGGTTACCTGCCAAAGTGGCTGCTAGAGTAGAAAACCTTACCAGCCAGAATTAGGCTGGTGGCGGGTGCTAATTTCACACCCTGAATTAAGTCACATTGTGAAGATGTAAGGCTACACATTGTTTCCTTCCCCAAAATGTAAACAGGAAAACATTTAAATTTCCTTTTTAAATGGCATGCCCAATCTGTATGATTATTCACTTTAGCTCACTTCTGATGGCTTAAAATGTTAATTACCAGGTTGCTTGAATAAGGTCTCTGAAACACCAATACCAAATCATGATGCAGTGAGCACTACAATAATTGTTTCAACTCAATAAAATAGGCTTAACATCACAGTATTTTTTGTTGGTTATTTAGGCCAACTTATAACCATTACAAAATGATCAATTTGACTGCACAGCGTGGTTATGATAAAATAATTCCAATTCCTTTGGAACTGTGGAGACAAACTCAAAAATGTCTCACATGACAAAAATCAGGAATTTAATGCATGTTCATGAACGCATTTTGCTTTGTCAGTGAAACACTGCACTTCAAAATCTTAAAATTCAGCATAAAGTACTAATGTGCAGTATTGTGTGCCATCGCAAACAAGTATGCACAACGGGATAGATCCAATGACCTTCCACCACATCTAGGCCGCATTAATATCTGCAGTTTAACCTGATGAATTTGCATAATTTCATGCAATACATGTCTCAGTGACAGAGGCCGACACAGTATATAGAGGGTCAACTGATTGGTACCAAGCAGAGCAATTCAAATACATACTCTTAAAAAGTGTGTGTAAAGTGCATTTGAATGTATATGAACAGAACACATTTCAACGGCATGAATGGACATGTCATCTAATCTATCGATCAGTATCATTTTCCCCTCATTGGCTTGTACAGTCTTCTGCTATCCTTGCACTACTTTGAGTTTGAGAAGTGCTCCCAATCATTACATTATATATTTGCTTGGAAGACAGTCATCAAGGACTTTGCGAGACCTTCCATTTCACATATCATCCATTTACACAGTTATATATTGGCTTCAGTAAATCAAGTTAAGTGTCCTACTCAAGGGTACAGGACTAGTACTACACCTGGGAATCCAATCTAAACCCTGCTGGGTACGTGACCAGCTCCTTATTCACTATGCCGCGCAATACAGGTCTTCAGAAACATACTGCTTAACGTGTCAACATTGAGGGAATTATTTAAACGGTGGCCTTTCGTGCATTTAGCTTATTTTTAAAAGGTACGTATAACACAAAAGCAAACGGCATCTTCGCATGAGGCAATCTTTCAAAATGCACTAGGAAACACATCAGGTAAAATACTGTGCACTAAATATTCAAAATGACAACTTCAGTCAATAGTTTCCAAAGACTTATCAAATCTATGACATCATTTCGATACAGATCATAGGAATGACAATTCACTAGTGTAGGCTACCTACATTCTAAACAGAAGTGTACATGGAACCGGTTAAACAGAAGTCATTAAGCACAATCACCAGTGCTCCCCACACCAAGTCCATCCAGTGGCAGAGGCACTAAACACTGAACAAGCTGAGTATGGATGGATACATTAGGGAGCCAACAGCTACACGTCAAACAACCAGCACTACATTGCTTTAACTACAGTTACGTCCATTCTGTATGCAACTATAAAGTCACTGAAGCTTCATTAGCCAAAATTTGTTTCAAGACTAGCTAACGTACATACGATTTGCGTATTTGCCTTTACGGGCAAACGCCTATTTTTGTGCACAAAAAATATGCTGCATTATTCAACGACTCGGTCAACCCATTGTTTCTTAGCTAGCCGACCGAGCTACTAAACTAATAAACAATTTTGGCTAGCTAAAGTTAACGAGTAGCGAGCTAAAAAATATTGGAACCTTAAACTAGACATCCATCAAAGATTTTACTAGGTAACGTTAGGTAAACGTTGCCTGAGTGTTGTCGATGGCATGGCACTGTAACTGTACGTTAACTAGCCATCCTAGCCGTGTTTGCTACTCATTTTCTGCTTGCCACTACAAGCTGCTGATGCAATGGCTCTTTGTGTAGCGCTGCACAGAATTTGAACCTATTAGCTAGCCACCTAGCTAACATTAGCTGGCCAACGGTTAGCTAATCTACCTTGCTAGCATTTGTATCTAACTTAGTATCTTGGCTATCGGGACCTGGACTGAATTATGAGCTTAATTTAGCCAATTTAAAGGACCCATCTTCAGTACAACATCGCTTACAAAGAGTGTTATCTTGCATTTAATGTCGTATTCATAATACTGAGTACATCAACTAGCTAGCTAGCAACCGTATATTTCACCCAGAGAAGCCAACTAGCTAGCTTTGAAGGAAGGACGCTAGCTAGCGGTGTTGACTTTTCACAGGCGGAAAGCTTTAGCTTGCTAACTAGCTAACGACTAGCCAGGCGGTCATCCTTAACTCGCCTGCAATGCCAGTTACTTGGCCAACTGGCACCAGTTACCCCAGCGTAACAAATCAGTAAGCTAGCTTCTTACCATTGAAAACCGAAACACTTTTGAGAATTAAGAGGATACAGGTCAAGTCCAAATCGAACCCATCTTCCTGGTATCTCCTTTTGTTTCGGCTGACCATTTCCTTTATAATCGCAGCCATGTCGTGACAGGAGTCTGAGGTTTTTAAAAGCGGAATATCGTAGCGTTACTGTTGCCTTTGTTTAAGATTCCTCTGCCCCGCTTTCGCCCTCTTGATTTTGCAGTTCCCTAGGTGAAACAAGCTAGCTAGGTAGCTGTCGTTGCGGGCTGGATAAGAATGGCTTCTGCTGGATCATAAAGGAGGGCCGCAGTCTGCTCCTCCACAGGCCCTGCTGCCCCGATCCAGGAATTTGTTTTGCAATCCCCCAAATTAAAAAAGCATACAAATTTCCACCTCCCGAAACTCAAAGTATTAAAAGCGACCAAAGTCTCTGAATCTTCTGCAGCCGCCGTTTTTAAGTTGAGAAAGCGGAGAGAACCCTCTCCTGCTCTTCTAACCCAGAAAATTGACACTCACACATACGCGACACACTCGAACACACACACACACGTAGCTAGCTAGCTAGCCAGCTAGGCAGCTAGCTAGCTTGCTACACTAATATATTTTTAAAAATCCAAGCCCTTTAATCGAACATTGTCGGTTGTAAAAATGCCCAATACAGAAACAAACTGACAGCCTCCACCTCAAAACGTAGAATTTATGTAAAAATACCATAACAGAATCTTTAAAATATTTTTCCAAAAATTAGTCCGGTATATCTCCTCCTTTCCTCGAACAGTCTAGCTGAACTCTGAAACTTCCATCATGGCTTCCAACAGAGAGGAAAAAAGACAAACTAGGCTTATACTGTAGAACATATCCTACCGCCATACATAAATAGTTCTACAATATCTTACATCCCAATTGTACGAAACAAAGTCTCATTATTATAAAATAAAGGCGTTTTGTTAGACAACATCAAATATGTTTAAATGTATTCAATTAAACTGTAAATAATACAATGCCTAAATTTATGTCGTGGTGGCGCCGTTACTGAGGTCGGAAGGACACTAGCCTACCACAAGGAACTTTTCTGTGGTAAGGTAGGTCACGTGTTACACTAATTGGGGGAATTTACCAGTATATTACATTTTTCATTTCACCTTACTAATTTCATTTTTATAATGCAAGGGCTCCACATTTTGCTCTAAAGGTTCAATGTCAGTTGCCTTAGAAGTGACCTGTATCATAATGTGAGTACCTTAAAATAATTAAAATAGGAGCTGCAAAAAATGTGAAGAAAAAAAATCAGATAGGGATAGTTAAGTTTAAAGCCGAAGTGCTTACACGGACAGAAAAGTACTTGTCCACCAGATCAGCAGTATTGGCTAGTCACTTAACGTTCGCATATTGTAACTGGATAGATTCAATTAAAACATAATTACGGTCTATTTTGCAGAGTTAACCTAATTGTGTAATGGCCTCAACTTGTTCCATGGCGCCACCTGTCAAAATTATGTGGAACGACATGTGCCACTTTGTACTGAGCAAGTAATAATGTTCTGTCACTGTTAACCTATATTATTTATTTATTGCCTTGTGATGTCATGCTTCCATAAATAAAGCGCTGGTGAATTAGAAGAACAAGATGCTTGAAACTGTCAAATTCCGTGCATTAGTGTATCTACTTTTAGTTCTTTCACATCTTTTGTACCACAGCCCTTTATATGTGCAAAAACTTAGCAGGAAGCCATGTCTGGATGTGAGCACAATGGCTACACAGGCAATAGTTGTAATTCTCAGTAATTGTAAAAAAAAGTTTTTGTTTTTAAAAAATAAATAATAATAATAATAAAAACAGTTTATACACGTGAACAATAGTATTAGGTTTAGGCTATTCCTCATGATACAATCTTACAATGTATCATTAGAAAGTAGCTTATGTAGATCTATAATTATTTTCAAGGAATAAAATGCATTTAATCATTACAGTTGTCTACTGCAATTTTCATGAACATGGATTTTTAATGGAAAGTGATGACATATTGGTTACAGTAAAAGAGAATAATTATACACAGTAAAAGAAGAATTATAGCATTGCAGTGTGTGTAGTGAAGTCAAAGAGGGTCGTGGTTATCTGAAGTCTTATCTGTATAAATGTGATTTTTCATTATGCAAGATCAGGACAGCTCTTAGGGAAACCAAATTTCCATTTTTAAATATTGCATACATATAACACCGTACATTTGAGTCTCTCTTGATGATATGTGCCATGCCAACATTAAGACCCTGTATGCAGGCTAATGCATAGGGGTGTGCAGCGATGCCATTATCTGTATCTGTATCTGTATCTGTTGGGCCATCAAAATTATCTATCTGTATTCGGATAAAAACCGGAAGTGGGTGGGACTTCGACCGGAAGTGGTGTTACATATAGGTCATATTGTCATATTTTTATAATGTCATATTTTCTAGTCTAAAATTAATTGCTATTGCAATTTATGAGTATTCACCCCCCTCTTTTTCTTTTCAAAACCTTTTATAAGAACTATATTCTGGACTTTATACTTATTTATCTAACCCCCCACCCCCTAACTGGGGAACACTGAACAATAATTTTGGATAACAACTGGAAAAAATCTGAGGTACAATATATAATCAACTCATAATGAAAAGGCAGTTTTATAAAAACATGAAACCATTCCTTATACATTTGAATGGAAATTATTTCCACAATAACAAACCTTTCTGCTTGTTGTGATTTCATTTTGTACTTTTTTTTGTTAGTTTATTTTTTTACTATATGAAAATGGAATGAAATAACAACTGTAGAACACCCAAGGTAGCCTACTTTCCGTGGCTGCAAACAGTAGCTAGGTATTTTGCTTAGTTCACTAATTCTTAGAAAGATTGCCCTTGTGCATATGGAGGGTCTTTGTTTTGTTCAGTTAAATAACAATTTTCAGTATATCTATTTTCCCATATAACTGTAAGGCATTTGGAGGTGGCTGCTGCCTTCCTGTAGTCACTTAGGGAAGGAAAATAGGCTACCTTGGGCTGTAGCAACAATAACAAGTGCTTGAGTTTCAAAAAAGTCAAATGAAGTTTCCGGCTGGTATGTAGCCTACAAATAGCCCATGAGTAGGCTAAAATGCATGGAATGGCTTAATTCGGTCAATCACGTAAAGAATGCTTTTTTGCCTTTAACTTATCGGAACGCATTCTCAAATTGCATTAGGCTAGACTACTAAAATGATACATGAGGGTTCCTGTGTACCAATTTTTATGTCTTTAAAGTTTGTTTTGACAGGCTACATTGCGATGCTTGAGCTAGCGCATTCCAGAATATATACACATTGTCACATTTTGTTTGCCCAGAATTTGGCAATATGGTTAAAATGCGGAAGCCTAGCCTATAAATAACACTGTAGGCTACGTTAAGGTAGACAGGGCAGAATTAGCGGAATCATGGCACCTGCAACTTCCATGACAAACACCCAGCCTTAGTTCATTGATTTGGATTGAAGGAAATTATTTTGATGACTGTGTGACTCTTCACGTACTGTTGATGACAAATAATGGGACCCCCCCCCCCCCCCACCACCTAATCTACTGTTCTTAATCACCCCCCAGGCTTAAAAAAGTTACGATTTTTCAGTGCACTTAAATCTTCAGCTTCCAGTCCTGTAAATTAAGAGAAATCAAGTCTGTCCATTTGTATTCATTTGTCTACACAAACGATCTTAATGTAACTTTGAATTTTGAGAAGCACTCAAGTTTACATAAAATTCCGATGATCATATCGCCATATCTCCTGGATATGACGGACAGAGTTTTTTTCTTCAGTTGCACCTCTGTCTTGTTTAAAGACAAAACATCGGTTCTGAGACAAAATCAAGTGAGTTTTATTCATTAATTAAGTTTTTTTTTCTCCACTTGCTCACCACAGACCTTTAAAGATTTTCTGACAGTGTGGACTGGTTTAATGATGGTTCCTGTTAGTGCCTATCTCAATGAATTAAATCTCTGGCAGGCCACCCGTGCCGAATTACGTGTCTCCTCTCTCTCTCTCTCTCTTCCGAATCCGAATATTAACGAGCAACTTATTTGCATTATTCGTGCTTTCCCGAATACGGTATTCGGCTCCGGATACACCCCTACTAATACATATAGGCTGGGGATGACACAGGAGAAGTTTGTGCTGGAAAAATACAGATAACTGTGCATTATAAGCCTATTTTTTTTTTTTTTTTAATCAGAGGGTACCATAAATAGGTTTAGACCTGTAAGGGTTAAACTTATTTGGTTGGCAAGATTACGAGGCTGATTTCAAGCCAAGATGATCAAAGTCAATGCCCTGAGCAATATTTGTTTTAGAAAAAGGCTAACTGCCTATTTGCATCCGAGTAGTCAGGACAGAAACACAAATAGGACTACTACTTTTTTATTCGACCAAAGCAGTTCTGTTCAAATTTGCTCAACATAGACATAGACTTTGATCCCTGGCCCAATGCAGGCACACATCCACACGTCATCAAGAGCAGCTTGGTTTCCAATAGGTAGATTTGTTAGCGGAAATCCCATGACCTCATAATATGCACAGAATGGAAGAATCTTAAATTAATTTAACTGTTTTCACTCTGACTTGACTTATGAATTTCTCAAAGATACTACCTATTTTCACCAATTCAATCATAACATATCCACTATCGATGAAACACAGCCAAATAAAATAAAATCTTCCCTAATGCTACTCTTCCCAAGGCTGCACCTTGTAAACCTCAGCTACGAGCCTCTATATTGATTAGATTGTTCACAGGCTGCCTCCAAATGCACTTCCAAGTTACGTTAGCCACATTTTCAAAAAGTATTTTATTATTAATTGTTGTATTTCCTTATTTTATTGACAAAGCTTAACTCTTACAAATTTCACAAAAAAAATAAATAGAAAGACATTGTTCTCTGCCTTTTTAAAATGTCTTGTTTTTATTATGTGTAAAGTTTAATTCCGATTTATTGCATTATTACATAGAACTTTGAATCTGTGGTCTGAAAAGCACTTGAGATAAATTGTATTATTATTAAAAATTATCGTTCAGATGTGGGCAGCTCACATTCTTTCTTGAAACTGCAGCCCTGCAGGAGCTCTTGGTAGCCCTGTTTGACAGTGTGATATAGAGGAGCAGGGTGGCTGACATTGGGGAAGTACAGAGGCTTCTCATTGAGCAGGGCCTGTAGCCTCAGTCCCTCTGTACAATCATACAGCACCAAGACCAGGTTGGCAGCATAGGGAATGATGCGGCTGGTGCGGAACATGCGATCTCGCTGCGAGGCGTAGTTGCTGGAGTTGAGAGGCAACTCGTCCTTGAAGAAACCCAAGAGAGTGAGAAGGGGCAGGAGTGTTTCTGCATGGCCCATCTGGATTGTGACAGCTTCTGTCACCTGACCAAACCTGAACAACCAATCAGGAAGCAGCGGTGAACAAAGGGAAAAAGCAGGAATAATCAAAGAGGAGACCAGTTTCAACCAATTAAGTAATTCCCTCACATTGAACATCTCTCTTATCCAAAAGATTAATTACTTTCAACTTTGGGAACATCAAAATTTCACAATTCAGAAGTCTGTTTATGGATGCTATTTTTTCATTAAGCAGACTATAATCAAGTATTTTTGTTAATATGACTGGTAGAAGCACAGGGCACATTCATAAACCACACCAAAAAGTTGTTGGAGTAAGACCAATGAAGGTGTTATGCAAAATCTCATCAACTCAGCTCTTTTGTTCAAGGTCTCCAGTGTAACACCTCTTGCATCTTTCTAATAATGGCATTGTTACAGTTACTAATTAAACATATGTGTTATGGATAACCCCTTCATCCTCTACAACCCACCTGCTTGCATTGGCAACCCGGTCAAGACGATTGAACAAATCATGAAAGAGAGAGCAGCTGGACTTGCGGTTGATATCATGACCATATCCCCTTTTCCAGAACTGTTTTAGGTCATTTAAGTACTCCAAAACCTGTCAGTCAAATAATAGTTGGCCATTAAATCAGTGTGTAAAATTATTAATGTGAATTAATAATAATAAAAAAGATCCCAATTGTGATGACATCACAAGAAGAAGAAAATGTCAAATACAGGCAAATAACTTGCAATAATAACCTACAATTCTATTAAATGTTTAAAGGGTGGATTTAGGCAGTTATTTCAACAAAAGTTAGCCAGGGGGCAATTAAATCCAATGGCAAGATGCTAATTGTTAGCATTGCTCCAATTCAGTATAGCTACAACAGTGAGACCAGGACAGCATTACTACAGCCTTACATACCATTTCAGGGGTAAGTAAAACAATATCAAATTTTTCAAAATAGGTGAACTATCCCTTTAATGATCACTGACAACTCAACTCAATATCCTTTTCCGTACTGTATTTTTAATACCTGGGCATCCTCTTCATCAAACAGCCTGCACCATGGCGAATTCTCAGTTTTGATAGCAAAATCATAAGCACACAAGAGGAATGCAGCCTCAACCAAATCTGTGGAGAAAACAGCATATTCAGGTTTAATATTGTATTCATCACCAAAATGCAATTAAAGTTAGTTTGAGGCATCTTAGTCACAGGTCACAGAACAATTGAAATTTTAGTGCTTTTATTTTGAAGAAAGATTTAATTAAAATTTACAAAAGGAAAATGTGAAAAATAATCAGTTGTAGATTGGAGCTATAATGTCTCTGACAACATTCAAGTTGGTTTGAGGCATCTTGGTCACATGTCAGAGAAGCTGCTGAAATTTTAGTCCTTTTATTTTGAAGAAAAATTTAATAAAAATTTATAAGAGGAAAATTTGAGAAATAATCATTTGTAAATTTGAGCTATACTCTTTCTGACAACAGTCAATTTGCTTTGAGGTGTCTTGGTCACATGACACAGAAACTATTGACATTTTAGTGTATTTATTTTGAAGGAACTGTAACGTTCCGTTCCCTTCCTGTCCGTTTTCCGGGTTTTCCTGTTTTCCCTCCGTGTCATGTTGGATTCCTTTGTCCGTGTTTTCCCTGCTGCTGCAGTCTGGGCGTCTTCCTCTGTCTTGTTCGTTTTATTGTCACTTTTGTTTCCGCCTATCGCTCTCCCTACTCGTTGCATGCATTCCTCACCTCTGTGTTTTGCAATCACTCCCGGTTAATTATCACACCTGTTTCTCATTCACTCTTTCATTCCCTGCACTATTTAAACCCCTGGCTGGTTGCTAGTCGGCGCCAGTTCGTTAACTAACCTACCTTGTCTATGTCTTGTCACGCTTCTGGTCCGGAGTTTTTGCATTCCGCTGTGTTTAATCTGTTCACCTGTTCTGCGGTTGGTAGCTATCTTCCCGTAACATTCGCTGTTGCATGCTACTTACTTGTCTCCCTTCAAATCTCCAGACGCCGTGGTTCCAGCCTCCCTGTAGCAGTGTTTGTCTTCCCTTTATGTTGTGTGAGTGTGTTGCGGTACTCCCACCTCCAGCTCGGGTATAGATCCGCTGTCTAATCTGCCTGGCTATCTCTCGCTGTTGTTCCTGTCCGGCCGTAGCTACCTCCTGTACTTCGGTTACGGTTCCAGGATCCCTGGAGTTCAGCCGGCTCCTACGAGATCTACCCAAGCTACACCTCACCTCCCAGCTCCGTCGGGTTTTCGCCAGCTTACCCTGGCTGTCGACTTAACCTTCATTGAAACCTCCCAGTCGTTACCCTGTCTGTAGAACCCTGCTGCTAACCTCTGCTTTGTACCCTCTAACTCAAGTTGTTAACCCGGTCCAGTTCCTGTTCAGTCCCGGAGTGAGATACTCCGCCAAAGTAAAGTCCAGTTTCGGCTTGGAACATTCGCGCCGTTCCAGAACCTGCACCAGAGTGAATTCTCCCAGTCCAGTTCCAGTCCAGTCCCGGTGTATAGCCCACCATTCCGGTAAAGTCCAGTTCCGGCTTGGAACGTATTCCGTTCCAGCACCCGTTTCCTGAGTGGACCTCCCGGTCCAGTTCCTGTCCAGTTCCGGCTTGGAACGTATTCCGTTCCAGCACCCGTTTCCTGAGTGGACCTCCCGGTCCAGTTCCAGTCCAGTTCCAGTCCAGTTCCTGTCCTGGTCCAGTCCTGTTCCAGTCCAGTTCCTGTCCAGTTCCAGTCCAGTTCCTGTCCAGTTCCAGTCCAGTTCCAGTCCAGTCCCTGTTTCCAGTTCCGGCTTGGAACAGTAGGGCACTCCCTGCAGCTAGTCCGGCTTGGACTTCCAGTCCTGCACTCCTTTCGGTTCCGGCTTGGAACCCACCTTGTTTTCAAGTCCAGCTCCGGCTTGGAGCAGTCCGTGTAGGACTTTATTTATGTTCTGTGTATTAACCTTGTTTTCCTTTCTGTACAGCTTTGGGACCACCCCAACGCTTAATAAATATTCCTTTTATTTGAATCTGCCTCCTGGTCGTTGCACTTGGGTTCGTCCCGTATCAGGATCGTAACAGAACGAACTGGCCTAAAACATGGACCCAGCCGACCTGGAACAGATTCGCCACGCCTTCTCCTGCCAAACTGCGGTCAGCGACCAACAGGGCCGTCGTTTGGATGATGTCTTGGAAGTACTAAGGGGCATCACGGAGCAGGTAGCTCAACTTTCGCTTCACCAGCCGCTACCGCGGATTCCTGTGGGCCCAATTCCTCCCGCTCCTGAACCACCTCCGGAGGCTCCGGCTCCCACTTCGAGTCGGGAGCCCCGAGTACAACACCCCGAGTTATATCGCGGGGGGTTGGGGAGATGTCGTGAATTTCTAATGAAATGTGACATAGTGTTCCGCATGCAGCCCACCTCCTTCGCCTCAGACTCCTGCAAGATCGCGTTCATCATGAGCAGCTTGGGAGGAAGTGCCCTGGAGTGGGCTACATCTATCTGGGACAGCCAGGCTCCGTTATGCAGCAACTTTGCAGCCTTTACCGCTGAGATGCGGCGCGTGTTTGATCACCCTACCTGCGGGCGAGATGCTACTCAACGTCTGCTCCAAGTTCGTTAAGGCAATCGCAGCGTCGCAGAGATGGCCATTCTGTTTCGCACCCTCGCCGCGGAGTCCGGATAGAATGACACCTCCCTTCAGGGGGCTTTCCGCCAAGCTCTTAGCGAGGAACTCAAGGACCAGCTTGCTACTCGGGAGGAGTCCAACTCCCTTAATAGTCTCATTAGCCTCGCCATTGCTATAGATAATCGTCTTCGTATCCGGGCCCGTGAGCGGGGAAAGAGCTCCGGGCGTCATCTACCCTCCGACACTCCTAACGTTCGTCAACACTCCTCTGTCTCTGGATCTAGGGCGTCGACTGGTGTCTCCGAGGAGGAGCCTATGCAACTGGGCAGAGTTTCGGTCGACCCCGAGGAGCGCCAACGCCGTCTTCGCACTAGGTCCTGCTTTTACTGCGGCAAGCCTGGCCATCAGATCGCCTCCTGTCCTATTCGCCCAAAAGAATGGGCTCGCCAGTAAAACTGGGCGTACTGACGAGCCCCATCATCCCTAACCATGCAGCTCAGGATCGCCTTGTGTTCAAGGCTACCCTCCTTTGGAGGGACAAGACAGCATCCTCCTCGGCTCTCATCGATTCCGGAGCCGACGCCAACTTTATGGATATCACCTTCGCCAGGAGGGCCGGCATTCCCACGGAGCTTCTGCCCTCTCCTATTTCAGCTCTTGCTCTGGACGGTCGGAGTTTGGGGCTAGTTACCCACTCCACAGTTCCTATCCAACTTGTTTTGTCTGGCAATCATCGAGAGTCTATTCAGCTCCTGCTCATTCATTCTAAACAATCTGCTCTTGTTTTAGGTCAAACCTGGCTCCGCCTCCACAACCCTCACATTGACTGGAAAGCCGGTCGCATCCTGGCGTGGAGTGCCCACTGTCTAGCCAGTTGTCTCCGTTCTGCTCTACCCCCTCCGGGGTCCAGAAATCCCTGTTCTGTGCAACCTGTGCCCGATTTATCTAATGTTCCTAACCAATATCACGATCTGGTGCAGGTTTTCTCTAAATCACGTGCTCTGTCCTTACCTCCTCACAGGCCGTACGACTGTTGTATCGATCTGCTGGCGGGAGCCAAACTGCCATCTGGCCGCCTCTACAGTCTGTCGGGACCGGAGAAACTGGCTATGGAGGAGTATATTCACGAGTCCCTCGCTTCGGGTATTATCCGTCCATCCTCATCCCCGGTCGGTGCAGGGTTCTTCTTCGTGGGGAAGAAGGATGGCTCTCTGCGACCCTGCATCGACTACCGTGGACTAAATCAAATCACTATCCGTAACAAGTACCCTCTTCCCCTCATTAACACCGCCTTTGAACCCCTCTCGCAAGCGGTTACGTTTACTAAGCTCGACCTCCGTAACGCTTATCACTTGGTGCGTATACGGGAGGGGGACGAATGGAAGACCGCTTTCAACACCCCGTTGGGCCACTATGAATACCTGGTGGTTCCCTTCGGCCTTACTAACGCCCCAGCAGTCTTCCAGGGCATGGTGAACGACGTCTTACGTGACCTTCTCGGGAAGAGTGTATTTGTTTACATCGATGATATATTAATTTTTTCTAAATCCCCCCAGGAACACGTTCTCCACGTCCGGGAGGTTCTCCAGCGGCTGCTGGAGAATCAACTATTCGTCAAGGCGGAGAAGTGTTCATTTCACGTGTCTACTGTCCCGTTCCTCGGCTTCATTATCGAGGAGGGCAGTATCCGGGCGGACCCTGCAAAGATCAAGGCGGTGACAGAATGGCCCCAACCCACCTCTCGCAAGCACCTTCAGCAGTTCCTTGGGTTTGCTAATTTCTATCGCCGCTTTATCCGTAATTATAGTGTCATTGCCGCTCCCCTTACTAAACTCACCTCCGTTGCTTTACCCTTCTGTTGGAATCCCGATGCCCAGCGAGCATTTGATCTGCTTAAGGTTCGGTTTTCCTCAGCTCCTATCCTCTGTCACCCGGACACTTCTCGTCAGTTCACCGTTGAGGTGGATGCCTCCGACACCGGCGTGGGGGCCATTCTGTCTCAACGAGCCGCCTTGGACAACAAGCTCCATCCCTGCGCATTTTTCTCCCGGAGACTGTCCTCCGCGGAGCGAAACTATGATGTCGGGGATCGGGAACTGCTGGCTATCAAGCTGGCTCTTGAGGAGTGGCGCCACTGGCTGGAGGGGGCAGGTAATCCCTTCCTTGTTTTGACCGACCATCAGAACCTTATTTATTTAAAGACTGCCAAGAGGCTTAATGCCCGTCAGGCTAGATGGTCGTTATTTTTTGCCCGTTTCAATTTCTCTGTTTCTTTCCGCCCCGGTTCCCGTAATGTCAAGGCAGATGCCTTGTCCCGTATTTTTTCCCTCCCCTCCAGTCCTGCTGATCCGGAGCCCATTCTACCGGCTTCCTGTGTGGTGGCTGCGGTCTCCTGGGAGATCGAGGGTATCGTGAAGGCCGCTCAGACCTCCCAACCAGATCCCCGCAGTAACCCTAACTCCTGCCTTTTTGTGCCCAATTCCGTCCGCTCCCAGGTCCTGGAATGGGTTCACGCCTCGTGCCTGGCATGTCACCCAGGTGTTGCCAGAACGATCGCCCTTGTCAGGAGGAGTTTCTGGTGGCCTACCCTTAAGGGGGATACCCGTGCTTTTGTCCTGGCCTGCTCTGTGTGCGCCAGGAGTAAGGCATCCCACCAGCCTCCCTCTGGTCTTCTCCTTCCCCTCCCTGTCCCGGGCCGTCCTTGGAGTCACATTGGCGTAGACTTCGTCACCGGTCTGCCATTGTCAGAAGGTAACACCGTTATCCTGACAATAGTGGACCGGTTCTCCAAGGCGGTTCACTTTGTTCCCCTCCCTAAACTCCCGTCTGCCCTTGAGACCGCTGAGCTCTTGGTGTTGCATGTGGTCAGGCTGCACGGGATACCCTCGGACATTGTGTCTGATCGTGGGCCCCAGTTCTCCTCCCGGGTTTGGAAGGCGTTCTGTGTGGCCCTGGGTGCTTCGGCTAGTTTATCTTCTGGTTTTCATCCCCAGTCTAATGGCCAGGCAGAGAGGGCGAACCAGGACCTGGGGGCCGCCCTGCGGTGTGTCACTGTGCGTAATCCCGCCTCTTGGAGCCGTTTTCTCCCCTGGGTGGAGTACGCTCACAACTCCCTTAAGTGTGCCTCTACTGGGTTATCTCCGTTTGAATGCTCGTTAAGCTATCAACCCCCTCTCCTGTCGGCCCAGGAGGCTGAGGTAGCTGTCCCCTCTGTTAAGTCCCATCTACTAAGATGTAAACGCATGTGGAGGCTTACGCGCACCGCACTCCTTCGCTCCAATTCCCGTTCCCAACGTCTGGCGGACCTTCACAGGACCGCAGCCCCGCAGTATAGGGCCGGTCAGCAGGTCTGGCTCTCTACCGCCAATATTTCCCTTCCCTCCTCATCCAAGAAACTCCAGCCCCGCTTTATTGGTCCCTTCCCCATCATTTGTTTAGTTAATCCTGTTTCAGTTAAACTTTCCCTCCCTGCCTCCCTCAAAGTTTACCCTGTTTTTCACGTTTCCCAGATTAAGCCTGTCTCCTCCAGTCCCCTCAGTACTCCCTCCATCCCTCCTCCTCCCGTCCGAGTTATCGACGACGCCCCGGCCTACACGGTTAACCGTGTTATTGATATCCGCCGTAAGGGCCGGGGCTTCCAATACCTCGTTGACTGGGAGGGTTATGGTCCTGAGGAGCGGTCGTGGCTCCACAAGAGCCTTATTCTGGATCACTCACTCATCATGGATTTCCATAAACTGTTTCCTGATAAAACCAGGCCTCCTGGTACGCCAGGTGGCGTACATTGAGGGGGGGGTACTGTAACGTTCCGTTCCCTTCCTGTCCGTTTTCCGGGTTTTCCTGTTTTCCCTCCGTGTCATGTTGGATTCCTTTGTCCGTGTTTTCCCTGCTGCTGCAGTCTGGGCGTCTTCCTCTGTCTTGTTCGTTTTATTGTCACTTTTGTTTCCGCCTATCGCTCTCCCTACTCGTTGCATGCATTCCTCACCTCTGTGTTTTGCAATCACTCCCGGTTAATTATCACACCTGTTTCTCATTCACTCTTTCATTCCCTGCACTATTTAAACCCCTGGCTGGTTGCTAGTCGGCGCCAGTTCGTTAACTAACCTACCTTGTCTATGTCTTGTCACGCTTCTGGTCCGGAGTTTTTGCATTCCGCTGTGTTTAATCTGTTCACCTGTTCTGCGGTTGGTAGCTATCTTCCCGTAACATTCGCTGTTGCATGCTACTTACTTGTCTCCCTTCAAATCTCCAGACGCCGTGGTTCCAGCCTCCCTGTAGCAGTGTTTGTCTTCCCTTTATGTTGTGTGAGTGTGTTGCGGTACTCCCACCTCCAGCTCGGGTATAGATCCGCTGTCTAATCTGCCTGGCTATCTCTCGCTGTTGTTCCTGTCCGGCCGTAGCTACCTCCTGTACTTCGGTTACGGTTCCAGGATCCCTGGAGTTCAGCCGGCTCCTACGAGATCTACCCAAGCTACACCTCACCTCCCAGCTCCGTCGGGTTTTCGCCAGCTTACCCTGGCTGTCGACTTAACCTTCATTGAAACCTCCCAGTCGTTACCCTGTCTGTAGAACCCTGCTGCTAACCTCTGCTTTGTACCCTCTAACTCAAGTTGTTAACCCGGTCCAGTTCCTGTTCAGTCCCGGAGTGAGATACTCCGCCAAAGTAAAGTCCAGTTTCGGCTTGGAACATTCGCGCCGTTCCAGAACCTGCACCAGAGTGAATTCTCCCGGTCCAGTTCCAGTCCAGTCCCGGTGTATAGCCCACCATTCCGTTAAAGTCCAGTTCCGGCTTGGAACGTATTCCGTTCCAGCACCCGTTTCCTGAGTGGACCTCCCGGTCCAGTTCCTGTCCAGTTCCTGTCCAGTTCCGGCTTGGAACGTATTCCGTTCCAGCACCCGTTTCCTGAGTGGACCTCCCGGTCCAGTTCCAGTCCAGTTCCAGTCCAGTTCCTGTCCTGGTCCAGTCCTGTTCCAGTCCAGTTCCTGTCCAGTTCCAGTCCAGTTCCTGTCCAGTTCCAGTCCAGTTCCAGTCCAGTCCCTGTTTCCAGTTCCGGCTTGGAACAGTAGGGCACTCCCTGCAGCTAGTCCGGCTTGGACTTCCAGTCCTGCACTCCTTTCGGTTCCGGCTTGGAACCCACCTTGTTTTCAAGTCCAGCTCCGGCTTGGAGCAGTCCGTGTAGGACTTTATTCATGTTCTGTGTATTAACCTTGTTTTCCTTTCTGTACAGCTTTGGGACCACCCCAACGCTTAATAAATATTCCTTTTATTTGAATCTGCCTCCTGGTCGTTGCACTTGGGTTCGTCCCGTATCAGGATCGTAACAGGAACATTCCTTTAAAATATAAAGGGACCATTTGAAAAATAATCAGTTGTAGATTTGAACTATACTGTCTCTGACAACATTAAAGTTGGTTTGAGGCATCTTAGTCACATGTCACAAAAGCTATTGAAATATTAGTTAGTTTTTTTTTGAAGAAAAATTAATAAATTTTTTTAAAAAGGAACATTTGAAAAATAATCAGTTGTAAATTTGAGCTATCCTGTCTCTGACAACAGGCAACTTAGTTTGAGGTGTCTTGGTCACATGCCACCGAAGCTATTGAAATTTTAGTAGTTTTATTTTGAGGGAAAATTTAATTAAAATTTATAAGAGGAAAATTTGAGAAATAATCATTTGTAAATTTGGGTTATACTCTTTCTGACAACAGTCAATTTGCTTTGAGGTGTCTTGGTCACATGACACAGAAACTATTGACATTTTAGTGTATTTATTTTGAAGAAAAATTCCTTCAAAATATACAAAGGGAAAATTTGAAAAATAATCAGTTGTAAATTTGAGCTATCCTGTCTCTGACAACAGGCAACTTAGTTTGAGGTGTCTTGGTCACATGTCACAGAAGCTATTGAAATTTTAGTAGTTTTATTTTGAGGAAAAATGTAATTAAAATTTATGAGGAAAATCTGAGAAATAATCATTTGTAAATTTGAGCTATACTCTTTCTGACAACAGTCCATTTGCTTTGAGGTGTCTTGGTCACATGACACAGAAACTATTGACATTTTAGTGTATTTATTTTGAAGAAAAACTCCTTCAAAATATACAAAGGGAAAATTTGAAAAATAATCAGTTGTAGATTTGAGCTATACTGTCTCTGACAACATTAAAGTTGCTTTGAGGCATCTTAGTCACATGTTACAAAAGCTATTGAAATATTAGTTGTTTTTTTTAAGAAAAATTAATTAAAAATTTTAAAAAGGAACATTTGAAAAATAATCAGTTGTAAATTTGAGCTATCCTGTCTCTGACAACAGGCAACTTGGTTTGAGGTGTCTTGGTCACATGTCACCGAAGCTATTGAAATTTTAGTAGTTTTATTTTGAAGAAAAATTTAATAAAATTTAATAAGAGGAAAATTTGAGAAATAATGTCTCTGACAACATTAAAGTTGGTTTGAGGTATCTTAGTCACATGTCACAGAAGCTATTGAAATATTAGCGTTTTTTTTTTTCAAGAAAAAGTCATTAAAATTTTACAAAAAAAACATTTGAAAAATAATTAGTTGTAAATATGAGCTATAATGCTTGTGACAACATTAAACTTGGTTTGAGGCGTCTTCCTCATATGTCACAGAAGCTATTGAAATTTTAGCCGTTTTATTTTGAAGAAAAATTCATTTAAAATCTACAAAAATAAAATTTGAAAAATAATCAGTTGTGAATTTCAGCAATAATGTCTCCAAAGAGATTAAAGTTGGTTTGACACTTCTAATTCAAATGGCATTGGAACTATTGACATTTTTTTTCCTGAAATATGAAAAAAAAAGCTTGTAAAAGTCTCTTTGTTCTACACTGATAACAAGTATGTAAATTAAAATGCACCTACATGCTTCTGTCATTAGCTATTGAAAGTTGAAAAACGAATATCCACTGAATATCCAATATAAAACCAACTTTACGTTGCTCACTTGTTGGACGAATTGTTTCCTCAAGTCACAGTTTGGTACGGGGTCAACCAAAAATGGCAAATTAATACTAATTTACTTGTTTGAAATCAACACTGGCAGATACAATAGTATGATTTAAAAAATGTATTAATAAAAAAGGCGCGAGGACCTGTTGTGATATTACTGTATGGAACTTGCAAGCGGTCTGCCACCTTCTCCTGGACTCTTCTCATCTCTGGTTTTGATCTGAACAAATCCATCTCCGTGAGGGCCGTACTGTTATTGGCCACATTTTGGATAAATCTTCGGCACTGATCAAAGAATCTCATTAACTCATCGTTTTCTCCATGATTAAACTCCAAATCTGTCAAACAAAAGAAATGGTACCATTTACAGTTGCTTCGTTTAGGCTACACACTTGGGAAACACAACTAACGCATCACAAAGGTTAAATACATTAATAAAAGTATAGGCCTATTTAATTAACAAATGAAAAAACAGTCGTTAAATGCATGCCAACTAGCCTACATAGCTTACAGCCTACCTTCATTTTTCCAAAGATTCGCTAGTCCTTCTTCGAATGCTTTGATGCTGTCAACACACCTATGTTTGGAGCTGGTAATAATCTGAAAATGGTTATTTCGCAAATTTTCCTCAGAGAGCAATGTTGGGAATGATGTGGCCAGTCTGACAGCCAAATGACTAAGATCATCTCGGCCCTTCTGCGCGATACGGCCGTCCATTTCCTCGTTATACCACATGTTCCACTGAGTTTGAAGATCTCGCAACCAGCTTTCACTGCCATTCGCCTTAGTTAACACAAGACTGTAAATATTTTTCATATATTTAATATATTTTTTTGATGGGAATCTTGTGCCATGCCTTAGGATAGCGGTGATGTGCACTGCCTTGCAATCGGAGGACGGAGGTTCCACATTTGATTTGTTCACATACAGTATGTCATCCAGCAGATGTGGATTCGCTTCTTCATATCTTCCTTTTGTACCGAAATATTTAGCAATTGCAGGTATGTTCGAATTAGCTTGCGGGTCATTCCCAGCTGAGCAAATGGAAAAACTACCGAGAATTATATTTAAAGCTGCTAACACCAAACTCAGCTTATTTAACATTGTATTGTTTAAAAATAATAAATGCCTCATGTAATTACCTTATCGAAACGACTAGCCTACCTTCTGTTTCCCTAATATACATAGGCTAGGCCTAGGCTATGCAAAGAGTATGTCTGTTTGAGTGATCGACAAAAATGTGTATTTGGTTTTAAAGTCCACTCACTGGAATTATGGGATGTTTGTGTTTCACAATAGTATGCTAGAAGTTAACATCAAAAAGAATAAAGTGCATTTTAATGAAATTTAAAGTTAACCGTTTTGTATTTATTGTAGCTGTCATTTATTAGATGTTGCTGTGTGGTTTAATCATATTAACTTGACATTTAAAAGGTTGGCAGTATAATAACATCAATGACAGCCTACCACATGCCATGCGTAAATGACAATGACAATTCTGATTATGTGTACAAGGACAATTGTTGTATGCTTACTGGATTTGGCCACTAGAGAGTGCTCGTTAATCGTGGCCTACCATAAGACGACGCGAACAGAAAGTATTATCATTTAAACTTATATGAATACTTAGGCCAATTGTTTAGGAAAACCCAATAATATTTAGGAATATTCACTCCAAAGCATTTTAAATTCAAATTAAGTTGGAGTACAGTTTAAGTTCAAAAATTGTATTTTTGTGAGTAAGAAGTGTATGAGTCATGGATAGATTTTTGTGTGAGGTTGTTAATGAATATGGGAGCCGTGTAGCTCTTCAAAGTTTTGAGAGCTTCATCAACGCTTATGCAAACAGAGAGACTGGTAACTCATAAAAACATAGCTCCACCTTTCATGTGAAACGGTGCCAAGGTTTGCCATGAAATTTACAATATAAGGCCCATCTATCCTGTGCCCTAGTGACACCAGTTGGCAATGTACAATATTTCTAATGTACAGCAATTACCTTTACAGCTTATCCAGTTATCAGAGGTCAACAGAGGTACAGTCAACTTACTTTTCTCAGGCAGTCTCTAATTACAGTTAAACTCAGTCTTATTATGTAGAATGGCTTATTTTACCTCTTGATAAACTAGCTTTCAAACACACCACAACCTCCCTCGCTGAACAAACAACAAAAAACAGACCATACAGACATCTGATTAACTATAACTGGCAAATTAGATTATTGTAGTGTTGCTGGAAATTCAATTTAACTTAAATAATTGGTAGTGGAAAAAGCACTGCAAATATTGTGCAAGCTTTCACACACAGGTTGAATGTCAGTTAAAACAGCCCATACATCTGATTAAAAACTGGCAAATGATTTACCAGTTATAAACAAGGTTATGCAATGTTGTTGAAAATTAAATTTAACTTCAAAAATTTGTAATGGAAAAAAGCATTGCTAACATTCTGCAAGCTTGCACACATAGGTTGCATGTCGGTTAAAACAACAGCCCATACATCTGATTAACGACTGGCAAATGATTTACCAGTTATATGAAAAGGTTATGTAATGTTGGTGAAAATTCAGTTGAATTTAAATAGATAATGGCAAAAGCATTGCTAATATTGCTTTCACACATACTGTAGGTTGGATTTCCGCTTACTGTATAGGGCCACCCAGAAAATCAAGACAATTAAGTATAATACAGTGAGCACCATAATTAATCAGTGACACACTTTTTGTTATTTTGGTTCTGTACTCTAGAACCAATATTTTTTGATGTCCGAAAATGGGGGGGACTATGTACAAAAGGTTCTATAATTTCTAAACGGTTCATCCAATATGGATGAAAATACCCTCAAATTAAAACTGACAGTCTGCACTTCAACATCATTGTCATCGTATCTTTTCAAACTCAAAGTGCTAGAGTACAGAACCAAAATAACAAAAAATGTGTCACTGTCCAATTAATTATGGTGCTCGCTGTATGTATAATTTCCAGTAAAATGAATCCTTTCCTCAATCTTAACTCAAAAACGTATTAGTTATATGAGCATATCTGGTTGATTAGTTGGTTAATTTGTATTCAATATATTTTAGTTAAGGAAACAGAAAAATAACAACTTTAATCAATTCCACAAAGTGTTTGATCATAAGCACACATCTAAACATACACACACACTTTCTTCTTAGCTCCATCGTGTCCAATGATGACGCTTGCTCCGGGGGACAGGGGACAGGGGAGTGGGTGGGTTTAGCGCCGTTGGCGCTGGTGCCACTTCTTGTGGCTGTGGAGGCCGATACGTGAGCCACATACTCATCCACAGGTAGGGCAAGGGAACCCAGATGTTGGGGTAATGCCGGCAGCCCTCTGATGTCGTTGGGCACGTCTTTCGGTCCTCCTCTTTTAAATGGTGTAATGTATTTGTGACCTGCCAGGCCGATCTATTGAGTGCCAGAGGTTCAAGATGGATGAAGCTGATGTTGTAGCGCTTCATGAGGTCTTTGGTATAGTATAGTCCCTCTTTTGTCCGCCAGCAGCCCGTTTGGCAGTGCTGAGTTGCCCATAGAGGAGTTGGTGGGGTAGGCGGTGGTCAGGCATGCGGATAGTATGCCCTATCCAGCGAAGATGTTTTTTAACCACTGCGGCTTCCATGCAGATGGAGTTGGTCATGGAAAGAATGACAGTATGGGGATTCGATCTTCCCAAGACAGGCTGAGGATCTTTTGAAGGCATCAGATGTGGAAGCCCTCCAAGTTTGTAATATGCTCTCTATATGGGGTCCACGTTTCTGCCCCATAGAGCAGAGTGGAGGCACATACCGCATTGTATATGGCAACCTTAGTGCTGACCTTCAGGTTTTTGTTTTCAAAGACCCTTCTGCGGAGGCGCCCAAAGGCTTTGTTAATGCGGCTGTTTATTTCAGTGTCAAGGGAGCAGTCTGAGGAAAGTGTGGAGCCAAGATAGGTGAACTGGTCCACAACTTTGAGTGGAACACCATTGATTTGGAAGCTGGGGGTGAAGGAGGTTGGATAGTGAATTGTGCCATGACTTCAGTTTTTTGAATGTTGACCCCAAGTTTAGAGAGCTGTTTCCAGAGCATCTTCCGGTTTATGGTGTCAAAGGCTTTGCTGAGGTCGATGAAGGCTATGTACAAGTCTTTGCGCTGCTCTCTGCTCTTCTCTAATAGCTGCCGTAAGACAAAGATCAAGTCGGTAGTGGATCTAGACTTCCGGAAACCACATTGTGTTTCTGGGAGAGCACTTTCCGAAATGTGCTCCACCAGTCTGTTGAGCATGATTTTTGCCAGCACTTTCCCTACAATGGAGAGGAGAGAGTTTCCCCGGCTGTTCTCACAAACTGCTCTGTCCCCCTTCTGTTTGTAAATGACCACAATGTTGGCATCCTTCCAGTCCTGCGGGAGAATCTCGGATTTCCAGATGTTTGTGATCAGGAGGTGTAGGCGGCGTGTGAGGAGGTACCTCACATGTTTGAAGACCTCTGCCGGGATGCCATCAGGTCCTGTACTTTTATTATTCTTCAAGCCCCTAATGGCTTGGCAGGTTTCAAAGAACTGTGGCAGAGTCTCGAGATGCAGGATGGAAGATCTGGAAGTTTATTGAAGATATGAAGATCAACTGGGTTAGTGTAGTTGAGAAGGGTCTCAAAGTGATTCGCCCAGTGGCTAATTTCTCATGACGTTCCTTGAGAAGAGTGGCCCCATCTGCTGATCGGACAGGGACAATAGTTTGCTTCCTGGGGTCATATAGGGCTTTGATGGCGTCACAGAAGTCCTGGGTGTTATTGCAGTCTGCAAAGTTTTGGATCTCTTGTGCCTTCTGCACCAACCAGGTGTCTTCCATGATCCGGAGAGCATGCTGGGTCGCAGCTCTTGCCTCAGCAAAAGTGGCTTTCAAGGTGGAGAATCCAGGTTTGGACAGGAGAGCTTTATGGGCTTCATGTTTTATTTGCAGGAGTGACTGTATTTCGGCAGAGTTGTTATCAAACCAGTCCTTTTGACGTTTCCTTGACAGACTAAGTGCTTCGGAGGCTGCACCGTGGATAGCTGCGCGCAAAACTGACCAAGCAGTGGATTCCTCCGGAACTTGATCAAGGTTTCTTGCAAGGAGCTGTCAAAGATTGCCTGTGGTGGTGGAGTTGTTCAGTGCTGTGCAATTGAGTTTTCTGTTTGAGGCTATTCTTAGGCGACGGAGTGGAATATTCATGAGGAGTTTGGATCTGACCATAAGATGATCAGTCCAACATTCAGCCCCGCGCATGACTCGGTGGTGAGAACATCCGGTCTGTCCTTTTGACGGACAATGATGTAATCCAGGAGGTGCCAGTGTTTTGAGTGGGGGTGTTGCCAGGTGGTTTTGAGCCTGTTCTTCATCTGGAAGGTGGCATTGGTAATGACCAGGTGATGTTCTGGACAGGGGGAGAGGAGCCGGAGCACATTGCTGTTCATTTTCCCCACTCCATGCTGGCTAAGGACTTTACTCCATACGAGATGCTCTGTGCCTACTCTAGCATTGAAGTCTCCCATGAGTATGAGTTTGTCTGTTGCCGGGGTTTTCTGGATGATGGAGACAAGACCTCTGTAAGTCCTCTTTGATGTTATGCTCTGCATCCAGGGTTGGAGCGTAAACACTGATGAGGGTGGCAAAGCGTCCCTTTGTAAGGGGGATGTGCCATGTCATCAGTCTTTCTTTGATGCTGGTGGGGGATTCTGGGATGTGCTGCAGCAGATGGGTTGTCACAGTGAAGCCCACTCCATGGATTGCCTTCAGGGACCCCTTTCCAGAAGAAAGCGTACCCCGCACCAGTTTCTGTCAGGGCGTCCGCTCCGTGTAGCCTGGTCTCGCTGAGTGCTGCGATGTCAATGTTATACTTCGCAAGCTCAAGGGCCACAAGTGCTGTTCTATGATGGGGCTTGTCAGATGTTTCAGCCATATCCAGGAGCGTGCGGACATTCCACGAAGTGATGTGCAAGTAAATTTAGGTTCTTTGACCGCAAAAGAGGGATGCTCCGACGATTGTGGCTTAATGTCTGGAGTTGAGGGAGCAGACATTTTTTGGACCACCTTTTCTAGGTCCTTCCCGCCCGCCAGGGGTGAGCAGTGTGGGGCTGCTCAGACGCAATGGAAGCTGCTGAGGAGACACGCTGCTCCATCCCGCAATCTCAACGACCATCACTCCATTGCCGCCTGTGTGCATGGTTTGGCTAGGCACTCCCAGCCACATCCATAGCCTGTACCTACCGCCTTTCCATATCGCCACAGGGCTTTGGGGTGGGGGTGGTGGAGCAAGGGGCTTGCGCAAGGAAAGGATTAGGGTGAGGGTGTGGGTACACAGTCCTCACTCCCACCATCTTCACTCTGCCAGACAGACTTCCAGTGGCATGAGAAACTCATGAGGACCTTCATCTGGCTGGAGCTGCAGGGGACTGCCGGTGATCCGGTCTGCTGGACCCCGCCTTTGCCTGTCCCCAACTGCAGATTTGACCTCAGGGTTTACTCCCCTAGCCACCACACCTTCCCAGGTTAGCCCACGTGGCAGTGGGGCAGTGATTGGTGAAGCACCTATAGGGACCACTGCAACGGGATCCCCTACTAATTCAGCCTGGGGTCGTGAAACCCCAGTTACCATGGACTGCCACAAGGATGCATAGTAGGAGTCTTGGTGAAGGAAAGAGGCTATGTACTGGCCACAGAAGACTTACACACTGCTTCCTGGACCCCGGCTGGGGTGGCCAGCGGCAGAAGCTAAAGGAGGGATCCGTACATGCAATGGCTCGCTTAGCAGACTGCACTAGACGCATCATAACACTCTGCTGGCAGTACAGCCGGCCGGCCCACACACACATAAGCACACATTAAAAAAAAGAAAAGAAAAAAGAAAGAAACTGTATAATAATTTCTCTCTCAACAGCAAATGATGGCTATTTAACACAGGCTCAAATTAACAAAGAAGATATTATTCTGGGAACTCTACTACTGTGTGCCAGTACAAGCACACTAGCCAGCTGTGTAACAGCCTCCGTGTGGTCTTCATTGAGCATTGTAGTAGTAACATAATCCTGAAGAAATAATTAACTCACAAATACAATTAGTCAAGCCGGAAAGTCTGCACACCCCTTTCACCTTCTCCACGTTTTATTATGTTACAGACTTATACTACAATAGATTGAGTTCATTTTTTGCCTCAAACATCTACACACAATAGCCAATAATGACGAAGTGAAAACAGGTTTTTAGAAAATATGCAATTTTATTTTACTGACAAAAATAGGTTATTTAGGGGTTACATATCTGTACACACCCTTAGCCTAATACTTGGTTGCTGTACCTTTGGCAGCGATTACAGCTTCAAGGCGTCTTGGGAAAGAAGCTACGAGCTTGGCACACTTGTTTCTGGACATTTTTGCTCATTCCTCTTGGCATATCCTTGCAAGCTCCATCAGGTTGGATGGGGAGCGTCGGTACACAGCCATTTTCAGCTCTTTCCACAGAAGTTCAATTGGATTCAGGTCTGGGCTCTGGCTGGGCCACTCAAGGACATGCACAGACTTTCTCCGAAGCCAGTCCTTTGTTCTCTTGGCTGTGTGCTTCGGGTCGTTGTCATGTTGGAAGGTAAACCTTCACCCCAGTCTGAGGTCCAGAGCGCTCTGGAGCAGGTTTTCTTCAAGGATCTCGGTGTACTTAGCTGCATTCATCTTTCCCTCTATCAAGACTAGTCGCCCCGTTCCCACTGCTGAAAAACATCCCCACATCATGATGCTGCCACCGCCATACTTCACTGTAGGGATGGTATTAGCCAGGTGATGAGCGGTGCCTGGTTTCCTCCGGACGTGATGCTTGGTATTCAGGCCAAAAAGTTCAATTTTGGTTTCATCAGACCACAGAATCTTGATTCTCATGGTTTGAGAGTCCTCTAGGTGCCTTTTGGAAAACTCCAAGTGGGCTGTGATGTGCCTTTTACTAAGGACGGGCTTCCATCTGGCCACTCTACCATAAAGGCCTGATTGGTGGAGTGCTGCCTGGATGGTTGATCTTCTGAAAGGTTCTCCCATCTCCACAAGGATACACTGGAGCTCTGTCAGAGTGACCCTCTGGCCACTGTGCTCTTTGGGACCTGTAAAGCTGCAGAGATTTTTTCGTACCCTTCTCCAGATCTATGCCTTGACACAATCCTGTTTCTGAGGTCTGCAGATAATTCCTTTGACCCCATGGCTTGGAGTTTGCTCTGACATGCACTGTCAACTGTGGGATCTTATATAGGCAGGTGTTGGCAATCCCAAATCATGTCCAATCAATTGAATTTATCACAGGTGGACTCCAATTAAGTTGTAGAAACATCTCAAGCAGTATCAGTGGAAACAAAATGCACCTCAGCTCACTTTTGGGTGTCATATCAAAGGGTGTGCACACTTGTGTACATATGATATTTTACATTTTGATTTTTAATAAATTAGCACAAATGTCTAAAAACCTGTTTTCACTTTGTCATTATGGGCTATTTTGTGTAGAATTTTTAGACAAAAAATGAACTCAATCTATTGTAGAATATGTCTGTAACGTAATAAAACGTGGAGAAGGTGAAAGGGGTGTGCAGACTTTCCGGCTTGACTGTATATCCTTCCTTGTAAAGGTATTTGACCATAGCTGAATGTCACATTCATGCAATCTATCCATTACATTGCCAGCACTTGTTGGACCCTCGGAGTCTGCGTAAAAACATGACGCTGTGGATTGTGGGGCAACAAAGGAACCCCCCTCCACGCGCATCAAAATTAGAAAACGTGTCCGCCCACTACAGTATAGGCAGCTACGCTACAATTATGTTCATATCATCGTTGGTAGCTAGCGTTAGCATATCGTCAGTAATATTAAACCAGTCAATGAATATGTGAAGCAAGATATCTAGGTAGCAGCTGGTAACGTTAGGGAAACGCACAGACAACACCTTCATCAGACTTAAGGAAATTCTCGCTGTTTACTGCTATTTTTCCAGTTGTGTCAAGATGCTGTAACGTTAGCTAGCTTGAAATTGTCCAACGCAAGAACGCGGTGAGTAACGCTAAATAAATACATACAACTAGTTATCTAGCAGGCGAACTAACCTTCGCTTGTGTTTAAATATAAATATATAAACTGTATTATCACTTTATATATTTAATCAATCTGGTTACTACCCCATCCTAATAAATTGCTTCACTGCGTATTAGCCACGTTGATGAAAAGTAATTGGCTAACCTTAACGTCGTTGGCTAGCCACTTCGCTAGTTCTACCTGGCTAGATAACGGATAACATTAGATCGTTTAGCTAGCTAGCTGTTTTTTGGGGGGGAAACTACCATTCGCTAACGTTCTGTTGAGTTTTGATGTCTCTGTTCTGACCACAGAACTATCTTGTCTGACTAACATTAAGCTGACTTGGTGACTTAACGTTACCATCGGTGTTAGTTAGCTACTCGTACAGGTATTGTAGCATACCAGTGGTTGCAAAGCGTAAACGTATTTCCCATTGAACTAGTTTGCCAATATCGAGTACTTTCTTTTCCAGTTCGAGGTAGAGTAACTTTGTGATGTCATTATAACAGCGAAATGTTTAACAGGTAACGTCAAGTTTAGGTAACTATAACAGTTAACGTTATGTGCTAACGTTAGATCGCTCCTCACGTTTAGCTCACTTAATTGAGTGTTTTACCGCAGCAGTGAACGTTTAACTTTACCTGAATGCATGCTCAGTAGTCAGTTCGTTTGTTAACGTTAGTTAAGTTGGTTAGCAAGAAAGACATCATCAAGATGACTTACAACTTCGCTAACTTTCACGTCTGTGCTACCTACGCGAGCTAAATATGTGTAGCAGTGGCTTCTCGCTCAAGCATATACTACAACTCATTTAACTAAACTGTTGTGGCAGCTGGCTTGTGAAACAAAGGCCTGACCCCAGCCCTGCAAACTGCTCGGATCGTTGTCGTTTAAAAAAAAAAAAAAAACTCGGTGGCAGTAAGTTAGTGCCAGAAAAGTAATCTGAATCATGTTCTAAGATCAGACTGCCCACAATGTAGCTTTATAGCAATCACCACATAAGTTACCTACATGCCAAGAGAGTTTACGCTAAAATGGTTTCGAGCGGCGGAATTTCGAGGTCGACTTCACCAAGTCCCAGTTCTATGATATGTTCAATGATAATAGTCATTTTCAACATTCATATTTGGCTCAATCTTGTTTGTATGTTTGTATGAAGCCTAAAATTGTCTCACCTTTGTTAAACTAGTTTTTCAGTTGCTTTTTACATTCTGAATTGTCACTCCTATTTACATGCTGAAGTATGTCTTCTTGTCATTGGAATATTAAAGGGATAGCCTAGTTCACTTTCTGGGTATTTAAAAAAAATGTATTTGAATCCTTTAGACCACAAACACCTGAATGTCCTATACCTGCCTTTGGAAAGCTGCCAGGTAGTCAAAAACAATGTAAAACTGTGCGTAGGTTATCCATTCCTTTAAAATGTTTTTCACGTGGGAAAAGATACTACTTTCTCAATGCAACAAGAATGGGAGCTATGTCTGAACATTTAAATCTGGTCACTTCCAAGGTCAGCATGTCCTGCATTGTAACAAAGTGTCTCTCTGTGTGTAATGCACAAGAAGGGTAGTTTTGATGGAAGAATAGCCGAAGCAATGCAAACTAGCATTGCTTACCGGCCTTGTGGTCTGGCCTGACAACATGCTTGGTAACCGCTCATCAGAACCAAGATGTTTACTTACATTTTCTGCTGCTATTTACAAAGAATGCGAACCCATTCTTTAGATTTATTAGTTTACATGTATTACTATGCATGTGCCTTTATATTTCGTATGTCATTTAATGTTAAAAATAAACCCTTAATTGAAAATGCACATTTTCACAGAAAACTTCTAATATTTTGAGGTGTGTCAGGCCTAACTCAAGAAAGAAGGAAAGAAGTGATGGTGCAGTTAAATAAAGTGACAGGTCCACTCATATTGAGAGGTTCAGAAATCATGCAGCGTGCACAGCTCAAGACAGACAGGGTCTGTGCACTGCGGAGAGCTGTGGTCTAATGTTACAGAAGCACGTCAGTGGTAAGCAGTCAGTCTGTGTTGAGAAAATGTGCTTTGCAGTATGACTGGCTCTTTCCTCGTTTAGTGCAATGAGCAATTTGCATAGCTTTACAAGCCTGTACATTGAATTTCGGTTTATATTGAGACATCTACCATGGTATTTAGCACATAGGCAATTGCTTGAGAGTAGTACTGATCTTAAGTTACCTTCAGTCTCAGGAATTTAAGCTAATAAATGTTCTTGTTTACATGCTGCATTAGCAAACTATATTAAGCCTAATGACTCTGGCCTATCAGATTTAAATTCTTAATGGTATCACTCATTATGGGGGTTGTGATTGGCTACCGCTTTTTGTACTGGGTGTAGTGTGACCTGATTTCTCCCATTGGTTAGAACCAAATAGTGTTCTTATGCCTGGGGATTTGGCTATGGCACAGTTTTGTTTTTTTCCAGGGCATGTGCTTTTGAGGGTAGGAAGATTATTCCCAACCTAAAACGGGATAAATAGAATTTGAAATATTAATTGGGAAGTACATTGAAAACAATTGTATGCATATATTTACAAAATGCAACAATGAATGCCAATCCCAGGGAGTAGCTTTTTCAAAAAATGATTTAAATACAAATATTTTAAAATGTATTTAGATACAGATCGATTTTTGAAAAATTCTATAAACCGAATCTTAGCATACATCTGCTTAATTATTAGTCTGAATTCAAGAGTGTCCTTGTTGACCTTCCTGCTCCTAAGTTTGAATCCTCAATCAATCATCATGTTATCAACCTCATTAACTGTTTAGGAACACTTAATATATTTACTTTAAAACAAATATTTTCACATTGCAGTTTATCTAAACGCTTAGGAATAAAATCTGTTTTTGTGTGATCAATGTTTGAATTTTAAAACAAATAGCCTATTAGTTTTAGTTTAGCATACTTATTTGAATACTTAAGCTATGGAAGAATTGGCATTCAGAAATAAAATTTCAAATACAACTATTTTTAGCCCCATTCTGGTGAGAGCAAAACTGAGGCAACACCCGCTCTCACAACATGAGTGTTCTTTATGGAGTCACTTGTTGAAATAAATTACATTTGCCTACATCTCAGTCCATTCATATAGCAGACACTGTTATCCAGAGCAACCTGCAATGTAAGAGAAAAATTCACCTGATTAATTAATATGTAAAAATATATACAAAGGTTTATAGAAATAAGGGAATATGTGACAAGTGCCTCCAACATGGATTGATGCCTAAAAGTTTGGCTGGTTTGTCTTATGGCTGGAATCATTTAGCATACCATTTATTTTGCCAGATGACATCATATGAACACAGCATTCAGTCCTTTTGTGTGAATACAGGCCCGTAAGCTTGGAAGTAGCGCAAATTGGCAGTATGCCGCTAATTGTCTTGGCAGAGTCAACCAGGAGGGAGTAGAGCGTAGGCACAGCCTTTGTGAAAACATTTGTCTCAGTTCTTTTCAAGGTAGTGGTGGTGTTTATCAGTGAAACATTACTGTTTTTAGCTAATGCATTGGAGATGGACCCCCCTACTTTCGAAGACATTCATGTGTTGCTATTTGATTGAAAAGGTCCTTCTGTTCAGTCTGTAGTTGCCACATGTTGTTTTTCCCTTGTATATGATATGGCATGTTTGAGGATGCAGAGTGGTGAAATCATGCAGGCATGTGCCTGAAATGATGTAAAGCATGGGTAGGCTAATCTAATAAACTCTAAACTGAAATTAAAATGTAGGCTAACGTTTAAACTGTGGGTGAATTTAGGCACGGTCAGTGTTTTAACAGTATGTTCTGGAAGTGCTTGATTATGCTTGCTGTAAACTCATATGAAGAGACGAATCTGTCTGCATGGATGTAGTTGTAATGGACAAGTATCGTTTCTTGTGCAAATAATGTGTAATTAAGGAGTTTGGAAGAGCAGTTTTTGTCAAATTGAATTGAGAATTGAGCGAGCTTTGTCAATTAAGTGTGCAGACTTGCGTGAGGTCAAAAATCCAAAAAGCCTCAAGGAATCTGCACTGGACGATGAGAATAGTGCATTGGGGTTGTAATGTTGCCAATTTCTCCTCAACTTCTCTGATTGTTTTGACACATTGGCTATTTTGACTGTGCTGCGTGTCTGCTGGTCCACTATGTGGTATTTATTTTTTATGTGTCCAGTCGTATTCTGATTTTTCTCGTCTCAAACTAGTGGATCATTTCAACAGGGCTTTTGACATTTTTTCATGATTAACATCAGGGTATGAAATTAACACCTGCTGGTAAAAGTTTGATTGTGGCTGGTAGATTTTCTCCTCTAGCAGCCAAGTGGCAGGTAACCAACCAGGTTGTGTTATACTGTAAAATGTAATGCGGCTGGTAAAAGGTTGAAAATGGCTGGTGATTTTTAGGATCCACAAGCCACTCTGGCCAGTAGGCCTGGTAAATTAATATTCGATATTCGAATATTCCTCGAATATGAAAAAAAAGCTACATTCGAATATAAAAAAATACTATTCGATTATTGGGCGTGGCTTCCGCTCAGTGTACAAAATATATTTTTTTATTGGATCAGAGAAGTGCGCGCTGCCCTCTTCCGCTGTGTGTGTCCCTTACTGGCCTATGTAGTGAGCGAGCGAGTCACGTGTCATACAAGCCTCCTCTGTTGAAAACGGAAGACGCTGCATACGGGTCATTGCTATGCTTGTACTGGACGGACACGGCACTTTCATTTAATAGCAGATTGAAAATCAAATGTATAGGCATATTCGTCGAGCTGAAAAGAGCCAATAATTCAATAGCAGCAGCATGGCAGAGAGTTTCGGAAACCAGCTCAGCCGCGGAGAGAGTGATTAGCACTCCGAGCAATCTAAAAAGCCCCGTTTGGAAGTACTTCGGTTTTTGGTCAGTGAATGGCAAAATTGTGGAACCTCGAGACAAAGTTGTATGCAAGCTTTGTAAGCTACGTTAAACGTTAAAACTATGCTACGTTAAACGTTAAAACTATGCTGATCCCAGTTCCCTCTCCAAAAGGTCAAAGATGGTACTTTTCTGTTTTTAATAGCACTTTATTGTAAATGATCCCTCAGGATCAATTCTTTTTAGTAACATTTCTCGAAATTGTGTGCCTTAATTTTATTCAAACAAAAGCATTATAAAAGTGCAGTGTTTCCCCTAGATTTTTTTTCAGGCCGGGCGGTGAAAGTGCGCCATTTTGCGTAGAGGCGGAAACTATAATTACACCCTCATAATAGCGCAGCCATTGAAAATTTTAATTAGGCCTAACGGGAAACCGAAGCTGTTTTGGCAAGGGTTTTTCCCGATGCTATTTTGATCATTCCCGCATTCTGCGGCAAGGGAAATATTGCAGCTACATAAAAAAAAAAGAATAATATAAAAAAAAAATTTTTTTTCATTTAAATTATTTATTTTCCCTCTTGTTCAAGCCGGGCGGCACGTGAGTTTGGCCGGGCGGTAGGGTAGGGGAAACACTGAAGTGTGTATGTAGATTTTAAAAGCCATCTCGAATGTTAACGTTTTTTTTTTTTTAAACTTGACTGCGTTCATGTTTATGTTGAAATTAAATGTACCTATACTAGTTATGCGTCTCGTTGTATTGGTTTGTCCTCTTGTGAACCTAACGCGCAATAACACAGCCCGAAAGTTGGTCAAATTGTAACATTTTAAAATTGTAATGGATATTCGAATATATTCAAACTTATGTGTTTTTTCAGAAGGAATATTCAAATGTGATTTTTGGCCAATGTTGACAGCCCTACTGGCCAGTGGGTGAAAAAGTAAAATTTCTTTCCCTGATTAACATGAGCTGTGCCTGTAAACTCTTGTGGCACTACAACTCCCTGAGCTGTGCCAGTGCAGCAGTATTTGGGGGAAATGTGCACCCCCAGGTCCACAAATACCAAATAAAAATGGAGGTACTGGGAATGGCCCGGTACAGCAGAATGCCAGCTGCCCCATTTCATTTTGCGTGGTTCAGGCGGGAGTTTTATTGGTAGCTCTGAACCATGCTCTATCATTGCGTTCTTAGACGTGTCGTGTAGCGCAACTGTCTGCTTGGACAGTGCTTCAAAATCATTTACTCTCACAAGTTTGCCAACTTTGGGGGGGGAAAGGCGTTTCTATATCATCTTACTCATCTCTGACCACAAACCACAGGCTGTCAGCAGACTATATCAGAACATAATTTTTTTCCCTCTATGCAGCAGTCTGTGGCATTGCTGCCTCAGAGGGGAATACCCTGCCATTGACTACATTGTTACTGGGAAACACATGTAATTTGAGGTTATTCCACATTTTCAAGTGGCACTTTTGTACTGAAAAATGCGTCGCTGAAATCATGGATAACGTTCTGCTGCTCAAAGCTCTCTCGCGTCCTGCTGACAAATGACTTACTCTCCTTACAACACCACTGTATTTGAATGTTTTTGTTATTGATATGGTGTTGTTTGTGTGTGTGTGTGTGTGTGTGTGTGTGTGTGTGTGTGTGTGTGTGTGTGTGTGTGTGTGTGTGTGTGTGTGTGTGTGTGTGTGTGGATAAATTGCAAACTGTGCACAATATATTGAATGCATCTGTGCAGTGTACCAGGCGGATGCTGGTGCACTCAGTCACTCATAGATGTTTGTTTGACACTCTATGGACTAGCCACCTCTAATTACAGCGTGTAATTAGCAATTACACTGGAACCAATTGGCAGAGGTGGACAATCTAGGGGTCAGACAGTAAAAGTCCTGCCATGCGTTTCTTCCATTCATGAATTCCACCAGCTGATTTCACCAATTACTTATGCCCCCTGACTACAGAATTGTGCTGATTAGCAAATCCAGGTGATAATACTGGGGAGGACGTTTACTTTGTGAACTTGGATTTTCCACTTCTGACAATTGGCCTTCTCCCTCTGCAGGATGGGCTTGAGTTAACCAGGTGTCTTAGGGTCACCACTGTGACCACAACATAAGTGCCCCCTCCCTACACACTGAAGGTATCTAGTGGTCAGTGAGAAATGCACCTCTCCTGTAGTAACGCATGTTGTGTGGTTTGTAGCAAGGCCTCATGATGGGAAAAATCCATGTCAGGATTTCACGACAACCCATGTTGGGCCCAGTTATTTACTTTGTGACATTTTTTTTAAATCGAAAGCTACAGCTGAAGACCGCACGTGTATCCTTTGTGAAAAGCGTAGGTGTGCACAGCTGTTGGGAAGCTCACTTCACTGGCTCTCCAGGGGCCGGAATTGCGCAAACCAACACAGCTTCTGTCCTGCAGAGGTCCCTGGGACAGTGGAATTCGGTGGCTGCAAAATGGGAAGGAGAAGGGAAAGGGAAGGGAAAAATGATTGTGAAAACACGAGGAGCTAGTTTGAGTAAACAAGAGCCCTTTCTGTTTTACATAATTGAACATCAGCAACATAACATTTGCATGTAAATGTGTCAGGTGCAGAAGAGCAGCATGGGTGGTTAAGGGCTTGTGCCACTTGCTCACTGCTTGTGACCAGGAGAGGCAGTTACTCTGGCACCAAACCCATTTTCCCCCTCCAGCCCAAGCCCTGCTGTTTGTTTAGCCTAGCGCTCTTGGGGAAAATCCAGAGTTGAACGGGTAATAAATCCTGCACTGGTTATATTTTAAGGCATCATGCTGTGCACATTTTGCTCAGTGAGAAGGAGCTTTACCGTTATTCAGCCGATATAGTGGGCATCATGACTGGGTCAGATGACCTTATGTAAAGTCCTAGTTATCTGTACATCCTAAAACACAGCCACAGGCAAAATATTACCCAGTAAATTCTTTCTTTGTCTTGTACATTGAACTGAGTATCTCAGTTCTCCTGTGCGGTGTCTATTTTGGGCAAAAAGAAGGTAAGTCTGTATTTGAGAGTGTTTGTCTGCTAACATCTATCCTTTGCAAAATTAAATGATAATTTTTGTAATTCAATTCCCCCTGTGTAGCAACCGCTAGAGAATCGCCGCTACAACCCCATCAGCCGGTAGCAGGAAAGAGGGCGCCACGTCCTCTTCAGGGCGCGACTCCTCAAGCTCCTGACCGTGATTCCAACTCGCCCAGGGCTGTCTTATGCATGACGAATCTCTCATTCCTGAAGATTCCAATGATATTCCAGCTTGAGCCATCTAAAGTAGCCATCCTTTCCATTTGTTGTGCTTTTGGGTTTCGGGTGTGCTGTGATTCAATTCCATTAAAACTGTTGGCAGTGTTTGTTTTAGTGAGCACAGCACACCCTCAGTTTCAGTAAGTCAGTCGGATTTAAAAGAAGCCTCGTGACATTTACGCAACTAGGCGCCAGTCATAACCCTGTGGTCGTCCTCACACTGTGGCTACATGACGTCCACACAGTCAGTGTTTCTGGGATTAAAACAATTATCTTTACAGCACTGACAATGGCGTCTTCCACGCTGGCCGTGCAGTTTCTACATGACCTTTTCCATTCTGTGTAATCAGATAACTTGTCACATGACTTCAGCGCAGCATCACATATAAAAACATACAGATCATTTTCATGTTCAGATGCTCCTGGTGATATTAAGTCTCCTTGTTCCTGTGATTAAATGGAATAAAATGATAAAACCATTTTATTCTGCTGTGGCCAGGTTTCTAGGAGAAGTTCAGGGTGATTGACAAAACCCCAAAAAATCCTTCTTACATTACATTACAGGCATTTAGCAGACGCTCTTATCCAGAGCGACTTACACAACTTCTTATTACATTTGTCCATTTATACAGCTGGATATATACTGAAGCAATTCAGGTTAAGTACCTTGCTCAAGGGTACAACGGCAGTGTCCTACCTGGGAATCGAACCTGCAACCTTTCGGTTACAAGTCCAGTTCCTTAACCATTATACTACACTGCTACCCTTGTGTCCATTTTGTATCAATTGTGCACAAGACAGTGTGGGCTGTCTGTCCTCAGTCCTCATTTTAGTCCATGGGTCCTCAACCTTGGTCCTGGAGAGCCACAGTGTATGCTGCTTATAGGTTGTTACTCAGCACTTAGGGCCAGATTCAGAGTTGACATAAGCATGCGCAAATGGGACTTACTCCTGAAATTCCGCATAGCCTAAGCTATTTGTGATTCAGACATTTGACGTATCCGTTGTTTTAGGCGTCTCTGCAGTATATACGAGGCAATACGCGCGAGGGGTGGAGATTTGATGAAAATGAGGCGTATCTGCAAATCGTGCAAGATACGTGTATTAAGGGCCAGATTCAGAGTTGAGATAAGCACGCGCAAATGGGACTTACTCCCGAAATTCTGCGTAGCTTAAGCTATTTGTGATTCAGACATTTGACTTATCCGCTGTTTTAAGCATCTCTCCAGAATATATGCGGCATTACGCGTGCAGGGTGGAGATTTGATGAAAATGAGGCATGTCTGCAAGTCGTGCTAGATACGCATATTCAGAGTTTTCACTTAATAATTTTTTTCCGCTCAACTTTGTTTGAAAAAAAAGGTTGTTTATATCTAGCACCACCAATAGGTGATTATGAAAAATACAGCATCTTTCGCAAAAATGGATATTAGAATGAGTGCATGTTCTTTGAAAATAATATTGGTCTTATTTTCCTTTTCCTAGCCTACTTAGAATTATCAAAGAGCTGTCATAAAAAGAAAAATACGTACAAGTAGGCTATGATTGACATGTTGATATATATCATACCAGACACATATTAGATGGATTAATTGATAGACAGTGTCTGGATCATATTCACTTTGACAGAGAGACGATTTGTGTCAGCACAGCTTATTAAGTTGAAGACATCACATATAGTCTATTGTGTTCAACCACCGTAGGCTAAATTACTTTATTAGGTAAATCATTAAAAAAAGGTTAGATTTTTAAATCTTTTTTTTTCAGTAAATCCAACAATTTATTTGTTTACTTAATCATATAACATGTAACCACTGTCCAACGATTATTTCTTTTGATTGTGTGATGGGTATATCCAAGTCATCAATAGCAGCTATGATCATTTTATCAATGCGATGGATTAATACGTTCACTGCCTTCCCCATCACGCAAGAGCAACTACGATGCAGGATTTTACAAAGGCAAATGCGGTTATTAAAGGCAATGTCACTGACACGTTGAAAATGTATACCCCCACACACATATTTTTAGAGAAACACACCCGCGTAGGGCAGATTAGAATACGGCGTATCTCATCCCGCGCTAAATCCGCGCAGGAGAGGCACTTAAGCGAATGACTTAAGTTGGCCATCTCTGAATCCGGCCATCAGTAATAAAAAATAAAATCAGTTTATTACACAGCTAACTCCCCTTACATGGTGTATTGAGTTTGAATCGATTGCTGAATTTAAGATGAAAACACAAACCAGCCATCTTGGGTATCACTTAGTGTAACCAGCCTAGTAGGGCATCCCCTGTGTTGATCAATGGTCTTCTGTCTGCTCCATTCCCAGGTCTAGTGACTGAGGGTTGCCCGACTGTGTGGCCAAGTAGGTCACTTTGTCCTCCGTCAGGTTTACGTGCGGCACATAATATTGGGTCACGTAGCATCGGAGGCTGGCTCTCAATGACATTTCAATGTACAAGAGCATCATTTTCATGTGCCACCATTTATGTGGGAGATTGAGGATGTGCTGTAGTGGGAATGGCAAACAAAGCAACTGAGCACCAGAGGGAAGTGTCCCTAGCTGACGGACTGACTGACTGACTGACTGACTGACTGACTGAGTCCCACCAGATAACGTGAGTACCGTAATACCGCTAGCATGTTTATCCATATAAAATCGTGGCTACTGCCAAACGGAGCAGTTCAAGCTGTATTTTGGTCTTCGGCTGTCATTTTATTTGTCCTACTTAAAATTAAATGTCAGACGACTATAGAAAGAGGTTTGCCGTTTACCTTTGTCTGATAATCTGTGTTCAGAGCTGTGGAGCATTTCATTGTTCTGTCAGTGACATTACATCAAATAAGTGCGTGACAGTGATTCCCATAGCACTGAAAGGTGATTAATTAATTTTCCTCTAAACAAAAATGTAATTTTTTTAAAATTCAAAAAGTCAATTGCAGGTTTACATGAACTCTTAAAGGAGAAGTTCGGTATTTAGCATTATAATCCCTGTTATAAGGTTATTAAAGATCATATGCAACAGTCCATATCAACATTTTGACTAACTCAGTCTTGAGATAAATTGCTCATTGCTCATGTCACAGCTAACTTACACAATGGATCTGGATGGGCATGTAGAAAATCCTTCAAAAAACACCATAAACTCGTTTTCAAAGAGTGGTCACTGGTGTCCGTTCATGTTCTGACACAAAAATCGTCGCAAAGTATGCTTTGTATCGGGTTTTATTTATCATTTTATTAAATCCATTGACTTGTATAGACACCAAAGGAGGTTTAGATAGATACATCCGCAGCTGGAAACCGGAAATACTTCTGAATTGTTTTGGAAAGTTTGTAGTTTTCTGTTGCTCACTAGCCATCTTGTTTACAAACGTACTTGTTTACAAAGCGATCTTGTTTACAAACGTACGATCTTGTTTACAAACGTTTACAAAGTTTACAAACACTGACTGAAAACAGTTCTATAAATCTTTAACCGATTATTTAAAACATGTTTTAAACGTAAACATAAATTACAAGAAGACACCAGTGACCACTCGGTGGGTTTCCTGTTTTTGAAAACGAGAGTTTATGGTGTTTTTTGAAGGATTTTCTACATGCCCATCCAGATCCATTGTGTAAGTTAGCTGTGACATGAGCAATGAGCAATATATCTCAAGACTGCACAGTTAGTCAAAATGTTGATATGGACCGTTGTATATGATTGTAAATAACCTTATAACGGCTTATATTGCTAAATACCGAACTTCTCCTTTAATATCCCGCTGTTAACGTGAATATTCTAGTGCTTGGACTCAAGTGCCGTGAGTCATATGAATGTAGTCAGTGTTGATGTTATTGTTGCCAAATGAATGGAAGACAAGACCAGAGTAAATGAGAGATGGAAATTTACTTCAGGGCCTGTGCTTAGAACATGAGCCAAAAGAATAATAACCAATGCCCAACCCGGAAGGTCCTGAAATTAGTGATATATTTTCCATTCCTGCTCGGATCATTTTTCTAGAGAGGTGCTTAAAAAAGCATTTGCTGCTAGCGGAACCCACGAGACGCCACTTCATTAACAAATAGCATCGACCAAGGGGGCCAACTGTGTGTGGTTAGGTCGAGGATTTCTTTCAGTCTTATTGGGCTTGGGAGGGAAAAAAAATTTTTTTTATGTATTGTATAGAGAATAGTAAAGTAAATTAGAGTTGATGTTATTATAAGAGCTGGGACAACTTTCATTAATATCCAGGAAATGTTCTCGCCACTTATGCATGGTGCATAGTACAGGACCTTTAAAATCCTAAAAGATAATGAAAACGTGGGAGACCCTGCAAAACAGGTTTTTTGTCTTTTAGTCGTCAGAATGCACACAGTAGACAATGGAGCATCACGCGCTTAACGTCTCAACTCACGATCCTGACTGAAAACTTGAGATCTGGCAGAAACTCAACATGGAGGTCGACAGTCATACAGAACTTGTCACACTTGTTGTGTGTGCATTAAATAAGCATTCGTACTGTTGCCAAAATTCTACAAGCTTGTCTTCCCTTTCTACTGTCCACCTGGCTTGGGAGACAGTGGAAGTTCTCTTTGTATTCACCGCAATGCTTTTGTTGTAAGTTCAGCAAATTCCACTTCCCAGTCAACTTGGCACTCATTGGCTATTGCAGGGTTCTGTTTGAGATTCCATCGCTGTTTCCCTCACACTACAGGATTTCAGTTTTAAATATCAAACATTCAAAATCTGTTTAAACACCTCACACTACAGGATAATCTTGGTAGATAATCGGTTCAGACCAGCCTCAAATTGAGAATGCCCCTGCGATTGTCGGGAGGGGTGAACCGGGCCCAAAATCGGCCCGAATATCCTGTATTTTTGTAAGTACGTTTTTGCATTCTGTATGCCTGCTTGTCAAAACAACATTTCCAAAATTGGATGTTGAAATGGTTATCAAGAAGAGTTTCAGATACCTACATTTTACCCAGAGACATTTTAACAATAAAAAAGGTCCTGCACAGAAATTCATGAAACATTTTGGGGATATTTTAATATTTAGGTAATGTCATGCAGAAATGTCATGTATATTGCCCAGACGTGTGGCGCAGTCCATAGGGTGGCCAACTCTCTAGCCATATATACAAGGACCCCTGTGCAGTTGGGGATTTGATCCCCTATTTGATTCTCTCGTTTACGCTCTCTCTGCTTTCCCTTTTAAAAAATGTTTTTGTTTGTATTTAAAGAGACATGTCACGTATATTTAATGTTTAGCATCATCCTCTGATGTTCCAAACTCTGTGCATCTTTTTTTGTAATAGTTATTACAAATAAACATGATTCAGGTACATCAGTAGTGTGTTATATTAGTTTTGACAGTTAGTTAAGCTTTTCAGAGATTTGTTATTATTGAAGGAGAACATGATCCATTCCAGAAATGTCTGCCAAGCATGCTTTGAACAAAATCAAACTAACCAAAGAACACATTTTTATACTTCATATCTGTAACCTATAGAGAAGGCTGGATTCCAAAGTTTGAAAATTTCTGCTGACCTCAGCACTTCTGCTGACATTTTCAGATGTCTGACTAATTCTTGTCGGTCAGTTTGGTTGATTATCCCTTCAGTCATTCCACTGTTATTGTCATAGTTCATCCACATGTACCTGCTATCATAAGGGTTTTCAGCAGGGTAAAAAACAGATCAATGCCTCTTAAGGTCTGTCTGGTTGCATATTGTATTAGGAACAAACATGAAACTCGCTGTCTTTTAAACGTTAACATCTATTTGAAATTGGATGACAGCAATCACATTGTGTAGCAGTCTAGGTAAACAGTTTGTAATAATCCAACTAGATTTTTATGCAAGCGAAAAGCTAGGTTACTACATTAGCTAGCTATGCAAGTTAGCTGCATTTTAAGATGGTCACAGTTGCCATATTCCTGAGATTTTTGTAAAATATGTTAGTGATTAAACAGTTAACTGCAATTAAACAGTGTAAACTATGTAAACTAAACTATATACTACATAATATAAACTATGTCTTGCTGCTTTATGAGTTATACACTATATTCATGAAGTAGAAATAAATCAGAACCAGATGTTCAGCAAAACTGGTTGTCCAAAGCACAAAACAGTATAAATATGCTTTAATGTTCTTGGAACATTTCAATTGTAAACCTTTGTGTGTATTAAATGTATTTATTCATGTTTGAAGACTAGAATTACTTTTGAACACAGTAACTTTAAAACAAAAAAAAAAGAGTACTACTTATCTTAAACAAACCATTAGAATATGTAATCCTGCTGCTGTTGCAGAGATTAGGTTGATCATAGATAATACGTTTACAACCGTAATGTTGTAAAAGGGAAGATCTGTGCAGGTGGCAGTTTATTTTAACGGTTATGGAAATGGGCCTGTAACTCACAGGTTGCACGTGCAGATCCCAGGTGGGACACTGCCATTGTACCTTTGAGGAAGGTACTCAATTGCTTCAGTAAATGTTTAGACTGTATGAAAAATGGAAGCGGACTCTGGAAGCGTGATAGACGCCTAAACTGAGGTGTGGTTAGGTGCTAGTCAGGACTAACACAGTTACTGTAAGGATTTAAACATTGCCCAAATGAAAGAATGGTGTTTTTGTAAATTCTGGCATTGGTGTATTTTCAAAACTTCTGAACATTAGATGGAAACATGCTATCTAGCCTTTTCCTTCAATACCGTTGCTGACAATCCATGGATATGATTTTATATTCTTTAATGCTGCAGATGAGAACAGACCATTTTAAAGCAAAATCCATAAAATAAAAATGCATTTTTGGTCAGGAAAATAGGAGTTGTGACTTTTTGCATCAACAAAAGAATGCCTCATCTTAAATTAACAAATGCCACTTCAGCATGCAATAATGAACAAATACCTCTTCAGCTTAAAAGGAAACTAAAGGTTTTTAAGATTCTCCATTTCTAATTTACAATTTATTTTCTTCTCTATTCAACAGAAAATGACCAAAGGAATTGTGTAGATATGAGGATGGTTTTGGAGCTTAATCTAAACAAATAAAATAAAACCAATAAAGCCTGTAGGGGTAGGCAGTAATTTAGGCAAGCCATATGGACTTGCAATGGATAGCCAAGGCTAGCCACTATATTGCAGGTGACCCAGCAAAGTTGTGTGTTTTTAAATACAACGTACTGAAAATAACTAGGCTTCCCAATACTCTTACTACTATTCTTCAATTGGTCTAACAAATAAAGCAAAGAAAATCAACTTAAAGTCTTAAAACACTAGTAGATTTTCTAGCTAAAAGTTTCTAAGTTTTCTAGCTACTGACATGAAGTGTTGCAATAGATGGTCAGATCAGAAACAAACATAGATATGCAATTTCCTGCCTCTTGTAATCCCAGCAGGAAGGGAGTCGTCACACCCTGATTGGACATGACAAGAGAAGAATGCACAACAGCTGCTCTCAATTAACAATTAATTAACAGCCAGTCTCCAGGACACTGATCAATAGCTGGTCCACATTGCCCTATAATCTACTACTGAATGAGTGGAATCTTGAACTGAGTGAATTCAAAATTAAGCAAAAACAAAATTACACACACATTGAAGGAAATGACTAGCAAGGATATGACTTCTACACCTACTACACTTTTGATATGGCCGAATAGGTTTTAAACAAGTCATTTATTTTGATAAAATTAGAAGTCTCCTACCCTTGAGATATATCTTTCACATTATCAGAGTATCATCCCGCCTGGCTTTTTGAAGAAGCCACTTTAAATTTGTTAATCAAATTTTCTTTCTAGAGGTAGTGTATGAAGTAAATAATAATTTTTGGCTCTCTCATCACTTCCTGTATTGGAAAGGGGGTAAGGATGCAAACAAAAAACATTTTTAATAGAAAAAGAACATTTATTTCAGATTAGGTCCTCTAAGGTCTTTGAAACTGAACCTACAGGTCTTACGTCCTTATTACAATTTTGATGCATCAAAACTGGCTGTTTTTTTTTATTTTAATTTTTTTAAATTTTCATCCTGTTAAAGTCAGCCATGTAGCGATTGCCTCAGAGGTCCTGGCTAAAGATTCTGACTCCAAACATTTACCGTGTTTGTTCTACTCTTGTAAAAATGACTAGAAAAATGGCCCTTCAGTGAAACTCAGTGGCAGGGTGTCCTAGGTGTCTTGTTGATTAGCTCATTGGATTTTTTATTTATTTATATTTTTTTAACATGGTAAAAGCAGCAAGCGTTGGGCTTATCTAAAACCTATGAACTGTTTAAATTTGTGAATGTCAATGAAAGTTCAGTTGTGAGACAGAAGTTATTGTATGTAAAGTCATTAATAAGTCTCATTCACTATATGCAGTTCCCTGCAGTACGGCTGCAACAGGTCACGTCTTATAGCCTTCTACATGGACCTGACTGGTTCTTCAAGTCTCCTGTCACCCAGAGAGGAGTACGATGTTTATATAAGTATTGCATTTACTATCCTCAACTGACACCGGTTTTAAGAGTGAATGATTGTGTTTACAGTATACGTAAGTACACAGTCTCATCCTGCCTGATTTAACATATTTCATGCAGTGAGGGCTGTGGGGTCCCCCGCCCCCCCCCCCAAAACTCAGACTCGAGCTGACCTTCACGAGGAACCATTTTAAATGGAGTCTTTTACCTCTAACAGATGTTTCCCTTCCCGAGTACAGTCAGATTTCACCCCCCACACTCACTTCAGTAAGAATGTCATCGTACAACAGCATTCCATTCGTTTTAAGAAAAGTAATTCAAGTTTTTTAATTAAGATAATGCATTTTTATATTGGCTTGATATCTACAAAAGGAAGAAAAATTTAACCCAATTGCTTCAAAAAAAATTGTGTTGTGACATAGCATTGTACAGGAGACCATTTTCAGCAAATTTAAACCTGCGTTTCATTTATGAAGAATGAACAAGATGAGCGTGCATATCGGCCTAATAATGCCACTGAGGGGCAGTGAAATTCAATGAAGCCCAGAATGGGTGGATCTACAATGAGCTTTCAATCACTGGCTTGTTTGATTGAGTTTATTAGACCATTTAAAATGCATACAATACTGCACTGCAGTCATTTCATACAGTCATGTTAAAAAGTAAGTACACTCCCAGATAAGTTGTCTCTTTTTAGACATATTTGGACAGATTGATATTTGATCCTTATTCCAATGCTTTTTACTGTTAAATGTTGTCTAATTTCACTCTTCTAGGCCTTTCTTGTAATTGACTATAAGTGTCTTACATCGACTGGGAGGAATTTTCAGCCATTCTTCTTTGCAGTACTGCTTTAATTGTGTGATGTTAGAGGCTTCCTTGAATGCACAGCCTGCTTCAAGTCCCCCCAAAGCATTTTGATAGGATTGAGGTCTGGACTAAGAAGTACAACTGGTCATAAGGTAGGCTAGATGTTATTTCAACCTTTTTGTGAACCTTTTGTGCGTTTAAAAAAAAAAAAAAAAAAAAAAAAAGCATGTGCGGAGGTGGAGACTGGGAACCTATGAACTGCTGACACATGAGACTGTAGGTATGTTACCACTAGATAAACCGGTCTAGCTGGGTTTAGATTGGGCTTGATTGTGTGAAATGTGCCATTGAGCCTTTTGCAAAATCTCCTTTGTGTTCGACACAATCATTCTAGCTATGAATTCAGAGATTTCTAATGAACCCATTGCCGAATCTCCAGACAATACACAGTGACAGTGCAACTGTCAGTGCAACTCCACGTACAGCATTAGCTGCCGTTAGCAACGATTAATAAAGCGAATCATGTCTGTCTTACAGCTTGAGAGCATTGGAAATTACTACATTACATGGCCACATAGCGATTCCTACCTTTGAATACTACTCAAGGGCAATGAGGTTAATTTGGGACAAACAGTATAATGGACAGGCTTTTCAGTCCCTGAGAAACTAGTTGGAGAAATTTTCATGGCAGAGTATCTCATTGACCAAGGTGCCAAGTGGGTTGTTAGTCCTTAATTTCTAATGGCTGTGCACAGGAGTGCTTAAGTCCTCGACATGAACACATTTTGAAGCACTTCTGAAATCTTGGAAATATTTGAATGAAATGGGTAAGCTCCTGCCATATTCTGACCTGACTGTTATTGACTTGGATTTTTACACTTGGAAAACACATGGCCTAGCTTTTATTTTGTCAGAGTGGACAAAACTTTAGTCTTACTATTTGATCCTTCAGATTGTGTTAAGAGTGTATATTTCCTAGTTTACCATCCATAACAGTGCATTATAGACAGCTTCGTTAATAACTTAACCTATATTTTAATTTATTTTGTTACTGAGATACGATTTCTGAACTTTTAAAAGGCGCTACAAGTTTTACCTGTTGATAATGTATTTTTATCATCTGGTTATGTCCAGAGATTTGAATCAAGTTATTTAATTGTGTGTCCATATGTTGGACATAGCTTATGAAATAGGCTATAAGTGAACCAGAATTCAAATGCCACTCAATGTAGAAAAATTAACTGTAACAGCCTAATTTCCCATTGTTTGAATAGAGGGGACTTGGCGTTAAACTGAAAAACACGCACTTTCTTTAACACGATGGCAAACTCCTTAAACCAAGCTTGTGCTCAAACCTACATTACAAAAGAAAGACGTTTGCAGTTTGCAGTTTTCAGTAAGTACTTCAGTTTTAAGTAAGTATTTGAAGTAAGTATGTATACGCTGGAGTGTCACAATTTTAAATCCAAGATGGGGCTCAGTAGGATTCTTTATATAAGTGGGGAGGTGGGGGCCAGGGCCGGGGGCTGCTCTTCCTCCCAAGTGCACTTATCTTTCTAGTAACTTCCATGTTAATGTTTTGGACAGTAAAAACAGGAACTGCTCTGCAGTTCCGATGAGCTTTGAATGCCCTAAGGCTGTGGTAACTATAGAGGCCTAGTGCTTTAACGGGTCCTTAGACAATTGAATTCCCTCCAGTAGTCTAGGGCACCATCTGTTTCACTTTATTTATTTGAACAGATGTGGAGTCGGTGCACGTCCCTACAGTTAGGAACACACGGCGTCAGCACGTATTTCTGACCTCATTTCCATCAAAGTATAAGATGTCTTCTTTTGCTTTTGTCTCCTCACAGAAACCACTTTGGGGTTAAATTGTCGTATCCTGTATTCTTTCTATCAACGAGTCGCTTGTGAATTTGTGACATAGCTTCGTTTGGGGATTAATATATAATTGGTGCGTCTTGTTCTCTTGTATTGTAACGCATCCGTATCTGTGTTTGTGAAAGAGACGAGAGCAGCGAATTGAACAGACCAGCAGTAGGGTACTGAAGCTGTGGTCTAGCATTAATTAAAGCACATGACCTAAATACAAGACCTGAATCCAGTGTAGTATTTATTTTCTGCTCACAGTCAAGAGAGTGAATTTACCAGGCTTGTTGGGTTTGTATTGGCTGAACCAAACGACAGGCCACTCCTAATTAGTGTAAATGTCACTGCATGCCCTACACTGTAGTGTGAATTGAATTCAGGGAATTTCAGTTGATTTAAGGAGGCAACTGAATTGAAGGAATGTGTGGATGGAATATTGAACTGAGTTTCCTGAATTGAGCTACACTTGGAATTGCGATTAATTGAACTGAAAAAGAGAATTGTTTTGGACATTGAATTGATATCATTTTAAAGGGACAGGCAATTGAATTAGCGGAATAGACAATTACTACTGTTTTTAAAGCATTGCGATATCTGTGGTAAAGGTAACATAAACATGCTTGATAACATCCGAAGGAGCAGTTGCCTAATGCTTGTAGGTTTTCTCAGAGAGCGCGGCCTTGAGCAATCACTGAAAAAGAAAGCAAGCACGTGACTTGCGCCGTTTCTCTAGAAACGTTTGGCACAAGCGTAAGCACGCTCGCTGGACCCGTTTGGGAACTCGAACGAGCTCCGATCGCCAATCAAGCTTTCCCAGATACAGGCCTCCTGACGACGTGTTTTGAATTCTTGTTCGCCCCTTTCCTCGTTCCTGTGAGCGTAATCGCAGCGCGCTGGCTGCAGTCCATTTCGAAACGGAGGCCAAAGTTCGAGTGCACTTTAGCTGACTCAGCCTGTTAATCTTTCTCCATCTCCTGCTGTAATCGTTTGGACTCTTTCTTGAATCCTGATGACAACATCCTGTCCAAGTTCATGGAGGTATCTCAGGATTGTTATTAAATCTCTAAATTAAGAAAACATCATTGCAAAGCATCATGGGTCATTGGAGGGCTTATGTTTGAGACATTCTACTTCTCTACAAAGCAGTAAGAGATGGGTTGAAACGTTCTAATGCTCTGAACAGCAGAAGAATGGGATTAATCTAAACCAGTGACCGCAGGCAAGTAACACTTCTCTCTCACTGGAAATTATTTATGTTCTTTTCTTCATTGAAATACACTAGAATCTATGGGTGAGAACTGGGTAGGCTATCGTTCTCAATTTATTTTCACTTATTGGTATGTGGTTTCTTATTTTAATGTTTTTCTCCAGTTATACTTAAGACAAGTTGATTTTAAGATATTCTCATAATGATTCTGTGGTTCTTACCATTATGCAGTTCCATAAATTGTTGTGGTAGTGCAGAAGGCAGAGCAAACTACTACTGTTCTCTCTGGTCTTTATCATTCCACATTAGATTTTAGACACCTGCAATTTTAAAGCTAGTTTTTAAATCAATGGAGTGAGCCAAGAAATATGAGTAGGCAATTCAGATAGAGAAGGGGGGCGGGGGGCGGGGGGCGGGGGGCAATTAAAAACGTGGAGAAAAACCCCCATTTTGTTGTCACAGTTCTGGGAAAGCCTGGGTCTCCTGACAGTTCCTAAATTGTGAAACACACCCATCTTAGCCATGGGCGGGTTCCACAGTCAGGACGGTCCTATCACGAGGGGACAATCGGCTTGCAGACAGCACCCGGCTTCTTAAAGCACGGTTACGTAACGGTCCGGCCTTGACCGACCGTTGGACCTTTAACCAGGCAATATAATGAAGCACACCATGTGCCTGGCAGGATAGCGGGTGGCGTAACAAGGGCTTTTGAAGCCCGCTGAGGAGGAAGGCTGTTATTTTGAGTACAGACCATCCTCAGGATGCGGAATCCTGTTTCCCTGGCACACGGACCTCACTCGGATGACAAAGCGCTTCCTTTTATTAAAGGTTAAACAAGGTTATCTTCAGGGAACGCGGCAGTATGACCATTTAATCCTACAGTGCTCATTCTTCGCTCATGTTTTGCTTATGTATGTGCAAATAACCTCCTAAGACCCGGCAATTCATTTTTGTCCCCTGCAGTGGACCCGAGTCTGGTCTTAATCTCAATAACCATATATTCTACTAAACTGAAACCTATACTACAAGGTACATTCAATGAAAATAAAATAACATTTGTCATCCAAGGTACTTGAATTAAAAAAAATAGTAATAATAATAAAATTGAAATGCTTAACTTTATCTGCCTGGTCTCAGGATAATCAGTAACCTAACCTACTGTCCCATGAGTGATTTTATGGCAAGGTATCAGTCACTGTAATGGTGGATGCGTTTATGCTGCCAAGGACTAGCTGTCATGTGGCCATCAATCAGCGAAGATGCTGTGTTACTTGTACTTGGAGCATTGTAGAATAAATACAAATCCAGTCTAAATAAATGTTGAAATACTGATTGATAGTTAAAATTTAGTTTAAGATTTAGTTAACATAGTGAAGATTTATAGTTATACTGGTCTATTGGAAAAACGCACGGCCAGAATTCACGAAAGGGATTGTGTGTGTACTGTCAGCGCTAACATCCCACAGAGTCACGTGAGATCAACTAATGAGTCATAATGCTTGAAATTTTCCATCATGAATGCTTCTAGTGGATTATGATATTATGCGCCTTTGTATCTGGTACCAATACCTTTCCGCCCTTAACATAACGGGGGTCCGGGTGGGGATTTCGCAGATTAACAAACTGTTCTGGAAGTGTACTAAAACAAATATTATGTGCACACTTCGCATTTAGTCTGGAAATGTTATGACCTTTGAAAAGCAGGTGCTGGAGCTGGCCCTGTTTGTGGATATGTAAACTCAGCAGCATGGAGAAGTAAATGTTGTAAATCTTCAGTTCGGAGTGCTTGGACAGACCCTTTTTTCTTTAGTATTTTGTACTTCCTCTGATGTCACACAGTGACACACACATAATCAAATTATTATGTAATTTTGTACATACATTTTACATGAAGATATATACAGTGCATTCCAAAAGTGTTAGGACAGTGACACGTTTTGTTGTTTTGGCTCCAGCACATTGGATTTGAAATGGAAAATAAGATAAAGTCTTTTGATGTTCTTGGGTCACAGACTCGCAGACATCAGGAAGTCATGGCATGCAAAGGATATGCAACCACATATTAAATATGACGACTTTATTTAAGTTTATGTTAATTTGTCCAATTACTTTTGGTGCCCTAAAAGTAGAGGGAGGGGGGGGGGGGTGACTGTGTAAAAATGGCAACAATTGCTACACAGTTCACCCGATATGGATGTAAAAACCCTCAAATTAAAGCTGAAAGTCTGCACTTTAACCTCATGGTCACTGTTCCATTTCAAATCCAATGTGCTGGAGTACAGAGACAAAACAACAAAAAATGTGTCACTCCAAACACTTTTGGAGTGCACTGTAGGTTTGACTACTTCATTTTTGCCTTATCAAGTATTGACCTGGATACTGTATTTACCGTACAGTTCGACAAAAACAACTGCAGAAAGCCACACTGACGTACAGCGAGTTCATAGCCATGAACTGCGCCATGTGTTTCGCCTCCAAGCGGTCCATGAGGTTTCTGACATTCGGATACGCCCACATTCTCTGTCTGTCATTCACCTGAAGGCTTAGTCACGATGTTGCAGTGGTATTTTTCGCAGGTAGACGGAAGAGTTTTTTGTCGTTTTGCCCTGCCTCACGTTTGCAGTATGATATTTTTTTTAACCTGTAAAACCCGACAGCTGTTTCTTTACACACACATACACACCTTTCCCTCCCCTTAAGCTGTACACATGCGCAGCTGTTTCACAGAATGCACACCTGCACTGAGGACACAGCGCAGCTCGTAGCAGGCAGTCTCTCAGGAGTGTTCCTGCAGCTCGTAGCAGGCAGTCTCTCAGGAGTGTTCCTGCAGCTCGTAGCAGGCAGTCTCTCAGGAGTGTTCCTGCAGCTCGTAGCAGGCAGTCTCTCAGGAGTGTTCCTGCAGCTCGTAGCAGGCAGTCTCTCAGGAGTGTTCCTGCAGCTCGTAGCAGGCAGTCTCTCAGGAGTGTTCCTGCAGCTCGTAGCAGGCAGTCTCTCAGGAGTGTTCCTGCAGCTCGTAGCAGGCAGTCTCTCAGGAGTGTTCCTGCAGCTCGTAGCAGGCAGTCTCTCAGGAGTGTTCCTGCAGCTCGTAGCAGGCAGTCTCTCAGGAGTGTTCCTGCAGCTCGCAGCAGGCAGTCTCTCAGGAGTGTTCCTGCAGCTCGTAGCAGGCAGTCTCTCAGGAGTGTTCCTGCAGCTCGTAGCAGGCAGTCTCTCAGGAGTGTTCCTGCAGCTCGTAGCAGGCAGTCTCTCAGGAGTGTTCCTGCAGCTCGTAGCAGGCAGTCTCTCAGGAGTGTTCCTGCAGCTCGTAGCAGGCAGTCTCTCAGGAGTGTTCCTGCAGCTCGTAGCAGGCAGTCTCTCAGGAGTGTTCCTGCAGCTCGTAGCAGGCAGTCTCTCAGGAGTGTTCCTGCGAGACCGTCAACCAGTCGGCGCACATTTCGGTTGGCTAAGCTCGTTACTGGGGCAACGATAAATCCTTCAGATCACCTGCAGCCTGATGGCAGGTGTTTGAATCCAGCCGCGTCTCCAAAACTCTCCGCTCCCTCCGATTGGCTCAACCTGGAGGGGAGATGGACTGGGAAGGAAATGAGAGTTCCCATAAGTCCTAGCTCAAGGTTGCCATGGTCACTCAGAGGATAGGGATAAGGGTGAAGGAGGGTAAGTCGATGGTACACTGGTCCTTACGGACACTTTATCCCCAGAGGTCTGCGTGAGATCTTGAGGATGGTGTAAGGTTTAGAAGCCTTGCTGAAGTTCTACTTCACCCCAAAAGGCAAAATGACCATCTTTCCCCTGTCTGTACATGACAAAAATAAAAAATCATTACTGTTGCATTCATAGTACAGCATGTACTGTTGCATTTCGCAGTACATCAAGGACCAAGGGCGCATTAAGATGTGGAGTATGGGTAAAATCTGTAAATGACATTATTTACAACTCACTACGTTGTAACCTTGTTTGAGCGTTACGCTACACACAGAACAGACACATGCATGGCGTATCCAAGCTATCGTAGCGCAGGTGCGTGAGGAGAGGAGAATGGGGATCGGCCTCTCATTACCTCTCTCAGTCTGAGCGCACTGATATACTGGTGTTACCAGTGCTGTCAGACTGCGTTTGCTCTCTTAATGCCAGTTTATCCTTTCTACAGTTCATAAGCATCTGCAAAAGTATGGCGTTATTTATCCAATGGGACTCAGATAGACGGCTAACATGATTTCCTGAAAATGACATTTTGCAGTTGAACAGTCATTCTATTGCGATTATACGTAGACCGCTTTAGATGTGTCATTAGTAACCAAGGGGAAGAACTCCCGCCTCCCCGTGCAGTCGTACAGTACACGCGCGCGAGACCTCCCTGGCTTCTGTGTTCCTGGAACACAACCTTTCCCACAACCTTTCGATGAAAAACAAAGCCACGTGTAACCGCGAATGCGGATGGTCATTTAGATAAAAGCAGCCCCTGAATATTTGGGTTGTTTGATTTGGATAACAGATTAGAAAGGCATGACAGTTCCGGTCGCCTTGTCCGTCGCATGTCGCAATTTCTACACAGTGTTCGGCAGTTGCACGCCGTTTTTTCCCCCCCACAGTGCACAAATTTTATGGTTTATCAGCGGATTACATGTTTGAACGTTACTGAGTAAGTGCCATTTTAAAAAACCTGATAATCTATGACCTGCATTCAAAGGATGTTATCAATATTGAGTGATTAAGGAAATGAGAGCATTTTATATTCATATCTTAATATTTATTTCTTTATATTGACTTGTGTCCCCGCAGGAAAGAAGCTGCCCCAAACATGATGAAGTAATCTGCAGCAGGCGTGACAAGACCCCATCTGATCATTCACTCGAGCCCGGATCCGTTTGTTCCCGGGGTGGCATTACTTACCCAAGCCCTGCCCTGACCGCCCCCCCACCCCTGTAAGCGCTTGTGACCGATGTCCTTGAATGGTGCCGTTGAGGACCCGGGGAGTCCCCTGCGCACAGTAGCCGTCGCCCACGAGGCGGGGCAGTGATGAAGGAGGTGGTGCTGTGGACGGCCGAGGAGGTGGCGCACTGGCTGGCGGAGGAGGGCATGCAGGAGTACTGCGGCCCCGCGGTGCAGATGAGCGGCCGCAAGCTCCTGGGCCTGTCCCCGCCCGACTTCCAGAGGCCGCCGCTGTCCCTGGTGTCATCGGACGGCGGCCGGGAGCTTCTGGAGCGCGTGGAGACGCTGAGGATCGAGCGCCACATGGAGGCGCACAAGAACGGCCACGCCAACGGGCACGGGCCCAACGGCTTCCTCAAGGACATGGTGCGCATCGCTGTGCCCGAGCCGGAGCGCTCGTCCTACCCCACCGAGTGGGGCAAGACGGCGGCCGCCTTTGCCTACGCCGTCTGCTGCTTCGTCTCCACCACCATCGTCATCTCCGTGGTGCACGAGCGCGTGCCCCCTAAGGAGCACACCCCGCCCCTGCCCGACAAATTCTTTGACGTTTTCAACAGGGTGGAGTGGGCCTTCTCCATCTGCGAGATTAACGGGATGCTGCTGGTCGGCCTGTGGCTGCTGCAGTGGACTTTACTGAAATACAGGTAAAAGCGTATGCTAAACGGCGGCCAAACGTGCGCTAACCAACGGCTCGCTTACAGCGTACATAATTTTGAAATTTGAAACTTTGTCCTGTAAGTACAGCCAATATTTTGATTACGGTTAAGATAGTGCATATTGTTTTTTTTCCACATTTTAACCTATTTTAACATGGTACAGGTTTGGTTCTTTGCGATTTGCTGTTTTTCAACTCTGTTTTCCACAAACGGTTTAGTTCCAGCGACCAGGCAACCACGCTTTCAGCAGTTAGGGACCTACTGATTTCACCCGTTAGTCCATATTCTCACAAATTAAAACCTTTTTCCAAAGGAATAATTAGCCATACAGCATATTACAGAAAATGATAGCATTAAGTGGATCTGTCTGATTAAGCCTTGGGATGTGAATATGGGACATTTATTATTCTTGGCATGCATTTCTATTATTCATATTACATTCTTTGGCCTTAAGATCCCTGAAAATGCTGAACACTTAACGGCTTACTCAGTCACAGTTTTGCAGTTGGCTGTGGCTGGACTAAGACCCAGCATACGCAGGGTCCCCCAGGCAGAGTTTGAGGGGCTCCATTCGATTACATTACATCACATACGCCATTTAGTAGATTGTTAGCCTTATACAGTTTTTTTATTTTTTATTTTTTTATATATCCATTTGCACAGCTGGATATATATTGAAGCTATTTTTGTTAAGCACCTTGCTCAAGGGTACAATGGCAGTGTTCTACCTGGGAATCGAACCTGCAACCTTTGGGTTACAATCCCAGTTCCTTGCGCGTTACACTACACATTTAATTATCCCACACACTCTTGCTTCCTAGGTCTATCATTGGGCGACGGTTCTTCTTCATCGTGGGGACACTCTACCTGTACAGGTGTGTCACCATGTACATCACAACCCTCCCTGTGCCTGGAATGCACTTCAGGTGTTCTCCCAAGGTAAGTCCCCGAACACACACGCGTACACAGAGAAGCAGAGACCACAGTTTTCAATCGTTTCGAGTTTAAGAATCTGCTATTGTGACACTGAAGAGTCTCATCTGCATCAGTAGCTAGTGACTATACTTTTGGACTGTGACATTCAGTCCTTCAGCTTGGTAGGTCTAATGACGAAACGAGGTGAAAGTGTGTTAAACTAGGTTGTTGGAATGGAACAACAATGGAAATGTTTTTTTTTCGACTTTGTTTTATTAAAACCATATTGCATATATAGACAAAGGCATCTGCATATTTGCTACAAGTTGAGCAGTCTTATGCCAATATGAATAATGGCAAAATATTTTATTCATGGAGTAATCTCCTTCAGGCAAATTTCTCACTTTCACTTAATTTTTGACTGTATATGATTTGATCTGAGCTTAAAGCTGTAAGTAAACTAAGATGCAGAGAAGCTTTCGAGCACTGTAATTAAGGTTTTTTTTATAGGAAGCAGGGTATAACCCTTGCATCAGCTTTCCTTCCTTTCTTTGTATCTGTGAAAATATTTACGGTCATTTCGGTTCGTATATCTGGAACCGTGAACGCGAGGGTATGAAATAAATGCTAAAGGGCCAGCAAATTTAGCATGGAGTGATTAAACGAGGACAAAGTACATTACCACCGTTTCCTCTGAGAACGCTGTGTTTGCACATTGCCATGGAACCCCCCCCCTCCCAGAGTTGGTTTCTTGTGGGGTCAGGGTGGGGCCCCTCTCCCCAAGGCCAGAGGAAGCAGTTGCTCAACAAAGACAGATGAGAACATTTTGTTTCCTGTTCTTTGCAACTCGTTTACCGCACAACGCCTTCCTCCTTTAACATCCGGCTCGGACACACCCCAACTCGAAACATCTTCCCGTGATTGGCTACTGCGTGTTCCGTCCAGCACAGCACACCTATGGGTGTGACATTAGAGGAGTCACAGCTCTATATACTACATACTATGATCTCATTCATTTCGACAGTGTTTTTCACACGTTGTTCACAGCACTTTCCAAATAAACGACAAAACCACAAGAATTTTATAGTATTTTTTTTGTATGTATATAAAATAGGTATATAAGCACACATGTAAAATTTAGGACTGTGTGTATTGTGTTGTGTGATTGACACATTGTCACGACGTGCATTTCAGGAATGTTACTTTGCAGAAACTTGTAATTCCACCGGCATTGTTCCCTGTAAAAATGTATCCCCTATACCCGTAACTAGTCAAATATTTCACATTCCCAAGTACGATTTGAATTTACCAGTACGAGGCAACTGTCTCCCAGTGCTACATTCTTTGGCTACTCACTTTTTTTCTAGCAGTTGACTGCGTAAATTAAAATGATGTCTATACTTAAACTAGTTTGCATTTAACTGGTTTGTAACCGGTTTTCTCATAAAGAGGCCAAATGGAGGCTTTCATTCTCTTTGGGCGAGACGTTCTGTAAAGGAATTTAATCTGATTTTGAATCATTTTTCAGTTGACCGATGATGTAACTTACAATTTTGACCTGCCTTAACTTGCAGTGCTTTTTTGTTCTCGTTTAGCTCTTTGGTGACTGGGAGGCTCAGATGCGCAGAGTGGTGAAGCTGATCGCAGGAGGAGGCCTCTCCATCACTGGCTCTCACAGCATGTGTGGGGACTACCTGTACAGCGGCCACACTGTCATGCTAACACTCACTTACCTCTTTATCAAAGAGTGTGAGTACCTCTCTCCTGCTCTAACACAGCACCCACGCCATAGTGCTAACCCTCACTTACCTCTTTATCAAAGAGAGAGAGTACCTCTCTCCTGCTCTAACACAGCACCCACACCATAGTGCTAACACTCACTTACCTCTTTATCAAAGAGTGTGAGTACCTCTCTCCTGCTCTAACACAGCACCCACGCCATAGTGCTAACCCTCACTTACCTCTTTATCAAAGAGAGAGAGTACCTCTCTCCTGCTCTAACACAGCACCCACACCATAGTGCTAACACTCACTTACCTCTTTATCAAAGAGTGAGAGTACCTCTCTCCTGCTCTAACACAGCACCCACACCATAGTGCTAACCCTCACTTACCTCTTTATCAAAGAGTGAGAGTACCTCTCTCCTGCTCTAACACAGCACCCACACCATAGTGCTAACACTCACTTACCTCTTTATCAAAGAGTGAGAGTACTTCTCTCCTGCTCTAACACAGCACCCACACCATAGTGCTAACACTCACTTACCTCTTTATCAAAGAATGTGAGTACCTCTATCCTGTTCTAACACAGCACCCACACCATAGTGCTAACACTCACTTACCTCTTTATCAAAGAGTGTGAGTACCACTCTCCTGCTCTAACACAGCACCCACACCATAGTGCTAACACTCACTTACCTCTTTATCAAAGAGTGAGAGTACCTCTCTCCTGCTCTAACACAGCACCCACACCATAGTGCTAACCCTCACTTACCTCTTTATCAAAGAGTGTGAGTACCTCTCTCCTGCTCTAACACAGCACCCACACCATAGTGCTAACCCTCACTTACCTCTTTATCAAAGAGTGTGAGTACCTCTATCCTGCTCTAACACAGCACCCACACCATAGTGCTAACACTCACTTACCTCTTTATCAAAGTGTGAGTACCACTCTCCTGCTCTAACACAGCACCCACACCATAGTGCTAACACTCACTTACCTCTTTATCAAAGAGTGAGAGTACCTCTCTCCTGCTCTAACACAGCACCCACACCATAGTGCTAACCCTCACTTACCTCTTTATCAAAGAGTGAGAGTACCTATCTCCTGCTCTAACACATCACCCACACCATAGTGTTAACACTCACTTACCTCTTTATCAAAGAGTGAGAGTACCTCTCTCCTGCTCTAACACAGCACCCACACCATAGTGCTAACACTCACTTACCTCTTTATCAAAGAGTGTGAGTACCACTCTCCTGCTCTAACACAGCACCCACACCATAGTGCTAACACTCACTTACCTCTTTATCAAAGAGTGTGAGTACCTCTATCCTGCTCTAACACAGCACCCACACCATAGTGCTAACACTCACTTACCTCTTTATCAAAGAGTGTGAGTACCTCTCTCCTGCTCTAACACAGCACCCACACCATAGTGCTAACCCTCACCTACCTCTTTATCAAAGAGTGAGAGTACCTCTCTCCTGCTCTAACACAGCACCCACACCATAGTGCTAACCCTCACTTACCTCTTTATCAAAGAGAGAGAGTACCTCTCTCCTGCTCTAACACAGCACCCACACCATAGTGCTAACACTCACTTACCTCTTTATCAAAGAGTGTGAGTACCTCTCTCCTGCTCTAACACAGCACCCACGCCATAGTGCTAACCCTCACTTACCTCTTTATCAAAGAGTGTGAGTACCACTCTCCTGCTCTAACACAGCACCCACACCATAGTGCTAACACTCACTTACCTCTTTATCAAAGAGTGAGAGTACCTCTCTCCTGCTCTAACACAGCACCCACACCATAGTGCTAACCCTCACTTACCTCTTTATCAAAGAGTGTGAGTACCTCTCTCCTGCTCTAACACAGCACCCACACCATAGTGCTAACCCTCACTTACCTCTTTATCAAAGAGTGTGAGTACCACTCTCCTGCTCTAACACAGCACCCACACCATAGTGCTAACACTCACTTACCTCTTTATCAAAGAGTGTGAGTACCACTCTCCTGCTCTAACACAGCACCCACACCATAGTGCTAACACTCACTTACCTCTTTATCAAAGAGTGAGAGTACCTCTCTCCTGCTCTAACACAGCACCCACACCATAGTGCTAACACTCACTTACCTCTTTATCAAAGTGTGAGTACCACTCTCCTGCTCTAACACAGCACCCACACCATAGTGCTAACACTCACTTACCTCTTTATCAAAGAGTGAGAGTACCTCTCTCCTGCTCTTGGAAAGGGGAGGGAAACTTAATTATATCAAGCTTTCAGTAATTATAATTTACTGGGAAATTTGTTAATAGAAACAGTGACACCTGGTGGATATTGCATGGAATAATAATAATAATAATAATCCATAATTCCTAGATTCTCCAAAAAGATTCTGGTTGTACCACTGGTTCTGCTGGACGTTGAGTGCTGTAGGAATCTTCTGCATTCTACTGGCCCACGACCACTACACTGTGGATGTAGTGGTAGCTTACTACATCACTACACGGCTGTTCTGGTGGTACCACACCTTGGCTAACCAGCAAGTAAGTCTGAATCTGATTGGTGCTCTTAAAGTGATACTGCAGTCAAAAACCAACTTTTCCCGTTGAAAACCAATGTTTTGGGTTAGATTATAATCATACACAACTGTCTATGTCCGAAAATCTCATGTTTAGTCAAAATAGTTTTATATGAGTTTTTGTGAAGGCTTACCAAAACGCTGGTTTCCGGGGATTCGTGACGTCACAAGATCCTTAACATAAAAATGGGTGGAGCTTAGGTGGTCCTAGGGGTGGTCTCGGCTGGGCACGTGGTATAAAAGCAGAGACCAACGGGTTTTTTTTTTTCCTCTTTGAGACTGAGACCCTTGTACTGTTAACTAGTTAGTTCAAGTTCAAATGTGAATTGCTTTGTATTACTGCTAACGTTAATATTACGACTTCTATCGAGCTACTAAGGCTACGTTCACACTGCAGGCCTTAGTGCTCAATTCCGATTTATTGCTCAGATCCGATTTTTTTGGTTTGGCTGTTCACATTAATTTTTTAATGTGGCCCATATCTGATTCCAGTGTGAACCGATTGCTCTCCTCAAATGACCCGTGCAAATTAACAAAAACAAAAGACATAGCGCCTGTTACACAGCCTGCAGAAATAAACAACAAAAAGGAAGTAATCAAAGTCACAGCGTCTGCGTTAATTTTAAAGTTGATGTGCAGTGGAGCTAATGATAAGGGTGAGGAGACGGGAAAAAATCCAAGGTTTTTACTAGCTTTTTGTGCTGCCATGGCTGCTACTGTGCAGAGTGACTCGTGAATGCGAGATGGAAGCCAGGAATGGGGGGACTGTGACATGGGCGGTTTAAGTGAAACTCAAGCAAGGCATGAAATTAACCTCGCTCACTCGCCTGGGCGAGGACGGGCGAGTTAAGAAAATGGAGCGCTCGGCCGTTTGGCTAGTGAGACTAGTCGATATACATTTATAAAACGGATAGTTCCGGGATGCAGATTGGTCAATACAGCGTTCCAGCCGTGTTAAAATACACAATATAAAAAAGCTATAGTATCACACGACACATCTGTTCAACTTCATGTGTAACGTATAGCCTAGCATGCGCACCCTTAGATTAAACTATTGACACACTATTGGACCGACAACCATAACGTTTGATAAGCAGCTACATGAGAAAACCGTGAATAATGAATACCGTGCAACAAACCAAGACAATAATATGGACAGTTCTAACATTATTTTAAATCACAAAATGGGTAACACAGCTGTCCGCGAATGATATAAAAACGTTGCCTACTTCCGACTTATTATGGTGTATTGTTTGCCCAAAACAAATCCACTGCTTTGCACGTTTCCCACTTATCTAAAATGACAACACATGATAATATAATGTGAATCTGTTGATAACCTACCCTGTACAATAGTGAGTTAACTAGCCCGTGCGCTAACGTTCTAATGCCCTGCTAGGTGCATCAAAAATGACGTAAAAAGTCACATTAATTCCGATCTGACAGACTGCGGTCGCTTTGACACAATCGGTTATGTATCGGCATCTAATCCCACATTCAAAAGTGGCCCAAATGAGAATTGTAAATGTCAGATTCAGTGTGATTTTCGCTGTTCACACCTCCATAAAAAAATCTGATCTGTGTCACATTTGATCTGGGCCACTTTTTACCTGCAGTGTGAACGTAGCCATAGAGAGTTATTCATCTACAACGTCTTACTTTGGTATCTTTAGCTAACTTGCCTGCATTATGCCAAGGAGTCAGATGTATCGTTCCTCGGTGTAACGCCACCGGCTCTGTTAGCTTTCATAATCTGCCGAGAGATGGAATATATCGATAAATTAGGTAATGCAAAGCAGTCTATTGTGTGTGAGTTTAGCCCCGTTTGGTCCAGAGAACTGGTAACTTAGCTAGATAGCTAGTTATCGCTATCATTTATGAATAATGTTAGCTAATAAATGATAACAATTCTCTCCGGACCAAGTGGAGCTGGGCGCTACAACCAGCTATGTTCAATATACTAATGTTACTGTGTGACTGGGTTTTGCTGTGTATTTGAATGTATTTAATAGTAACGTTACTTTAGGCAGACAAACAAGCTAACTTAGCTAGGTAACGTTAGCTCTACCATTCGGTTACATCCCCGGTCCTCTCCTCGATCGCGAAGACGTCGCTCAACTAATACAGCGGCTGCTGCTGCCAGTGACTCGAATGAATACGGCTGTATTTCCCAAGCAACATCTTCACGAGGAAGAGTCTTCCACCACGAAGGAATCCTTTCAAACTCCTCCACCTCAAAACTCCCTGTAGTACTGCTGTCACTCTCGTCGCTTGTCATTTTGTTGTTTGTTTAGGTGAGGAGAGAGCAGGAAGGGGGCTGAGTTCAGTGGGGGCCTGAGTCAGTTCACCAAGACACACCCTTTCACTCCTTGACTGTATGAATATTCATAATATGACTACGTGGCACCATCGTCATATGACCACACCTACTCACAAGTTCCAGTTCAAATTGAAGCGGTAAAAAAGGCCTTAGAAAAGCCTCTGCAGTATCTCTTTAAGGTTGGGTCAGAAGAAGCCATCGGCCAATGAGACTACATTAGAAGGCTTGTAGAAGAAACAATATCCAGTGCAAACTACCAAGTTTTAGGACGTCTGATGACTGCTCATGTAGTCACCAAGATTCAACATGTCCAACCTTGGCTCCAGAGCTAAAGAGAACACCCATTCCCTCAACCAACTCTGATCTCATTGTTATGGAAACATTTAAGCAACAATTATGTCTGGTAGTCGCTTTTATATTGACCATTTTTTTATATTGACTCTAAAATATAAAATATCGAAAATATTCTTGATAAACACTTGCCATGGTCTCATCAAAGTTTTGATCTGAATTGGAAATGACCTGTAAAATGTCTGGAACCTGTGGCTCAAGGTGTATTCATTTTTAGAATGTCAATTAAATGGATTCTGATATTTTACTCTGAAGTCCAGTTTGGTTAAAGAAAATGCTACAACAGATGAGATGAGAATTGCAACATCAAACTGAGGGTGTCTAAAGTCGTGACATACCTATGCGAGGGGCAAAATAGCTCGACACAGAGATACGATTGTTCCGGTAATTACCAGAATATTTTTAATATCTTTTGAGACAAGATCATGAGGAGACAGGTTGGGGGATGACAAAAAAAAATGTAAATGAATAAAACAAAAACCTTCACCTTTCTCCCTCACAGGATTATGACTCAAAATCCTACATTTAAAAAAAGAAAAAAAAGGGTGGTATAGAGTGAAGGGTGGTATAGTTTTAAGAATGGTTTAATCTCTTTAGCCCTATTCAGAAATAACTGAATATTTACGGACATGTAAATTTGCATGGGATTGCTTTAACCTGGGGTTAAGTTTACAGGGCATTTAACAGTAGGTAAAAGACACCGTAATCTTTACTGGCCCGGGAGCGCGCAGTCCGTAAAAGTTACAGACATGGCAGATTCAGACGGGACTAAAATAACGGAGGTCCTCCGGTAATTATTACATTACCCCACCTTCCCCTGTAAAACTTATCCCGTTCGAAAAGGCCTATAGGCTCATGTGCAGTTTCTGGTTTCTACTGGGAAAAGAAGCACACTTTTAAACCCTTGAGCTGATTAGGTAATGCAGCCCAGGTGTGGCCTCCGATTGCCCTGATCTCCTCTCCCAGACCAAGCCCTGCCACAGGATTAAGAGATTAAATGACTGTTTCTATAAAAATGAGCTTGCAGTCTCTCCTAGTTTTTAACTGTGTACTCAAGATTTGACAAGTTGGCGATAACTGGTGACTAATGATATTTAATGAGTATTGCTTTAATGAGTATTTAATGAGTGTTTGCCTTGACTCTTTTAGATTAAGTACTGTCATATAAACCCCAACTTCTGCTGAATATGAATTGTAATGCCTAAATGTGTGACTTTTAGATTAAACCTTTTAGCTGTATCAGATTACATGCTGCCAAAAACTGTTTCCGTTGTCTCTTCATCCAGGTGCTAAAGGAGACATCGCAGACCAACCCTGTCTCCAGGGTGTGGTGGTACAGACTGTTCCAGTACTTTGAGGAGAACGTCCAAGGCGTGGTGCCTCGGAATTTTCAGCCGCCATTCTCCTGGCGGGCGGTAGCAGAGAGCCGGCCGGTATACACTAGGGTGGACTCCTCGGAGTGACTGGGAAGACGTTCGCTCAGCGCTGGCTGAGTCTTAAAGCTCCTTCCTCTATGAAATAACTTTTTTCGGGCACATGCCAGTGATGACTGGTCAGCACTGTGACTTTTCGTTTTCGAAAGCATTTCATTTTATTATTTTTTTTATTCCGCCCCTCCCTTCCGAGTTTGTTGGACCATTGGAAAGTGCTTCACGGTACACCTTGCAAGCATTTCAACTTTTTCCACAAGCAAGATTGTTGCATCCGAAAATGTCTGGATTTAAAACAGTATTTTCTACTCATTACTCCCTGTCCATGTGAAAATTTTTAATTTTGGTTGCGTTAATTGTAAAGACTGTTATGACCAGTCTAGAGAAGTTTTAAAAGCAGGAAGTGCCCCCCCCCATTTTTTAAAGGTTATGATTTTAGGAACTTCTCACTAAACATGGCAAAGGTGCAAAAAGATTTTTGTAAGTATTTCACAGGTTTATTTTTCAAATGAATGATGATCAAAAAGAAACTTTTAGATTTTTACATTTTGAAAAGAAAGCAAACTGAAAATCTAAACAGTTATTTGGTGTTTTCTAGTGCCTTTCTCATCTTGACGGTCTGTGCAGTCTAGATGTGCATCCATGTATTCTTTTTGTATTTTAATTGCAATGCAAAAGTGCGTCTTTATTATGGCTTGAACCAGGAAATGCCAAATCAAGGTGAAAGCGGTCACGTGAAGCTGATTTCAGGTTGCGTCAACCAACTAGCTTTGTCCATGTATTTGAATGTACGTATCGTTAGCCTTATTAGGTGTTGGTCTTCCCAAGCCAAAAACCTAGAAAAAAATGAAATCATTTGCATGTTATTTTGTTCATTACATGTATTTATTGTTGCATTTAGCTGTAAGATGTCCCGATTATGAAATGTAACCTTTGTGTCCATAATAACATATGGGAAGTAGTTTTGTGGCGTTTTGGCTTTGCAGGGTCAGACCACCAGCCACATGATCTGGCGACCGCACCGTTATTGTTGAGGTCACAGCAGGGGTAATGAAACAGAGATGTTCTGACAGAAAACAGAGAGGAGCTCTGCCAAGCACAGAGTACATCAGTAACAAACAACCCCAACGGTGATTGGTAGATGCTTTCTGGCTATACTGCCAGGCTATTAGCAGGAAGTAGTATCCACTAATCAGCATTGTTCTGCTAGCTGTCGCCAAGGAACTCCACGATTGTTTCTCTAATTTCTACTGGTAAGGCGGTGTCAAGACAGTCCTCTCTGTTTCATTGTCCCCTGGATGACGGTAGGCAGTCTTTCTTGTTACCTGACAGGAAGTTTGACCCTTTTCCTTCTCTACCAGAGTCTATACCTCAAACGGACTGGTTAGCAGCCACAAGGCGAGCTTCAGCCCTGGACTTAACAGCTGTAAGGATTCATTGAGCCATCGCTGTCAGCATACCGAGTAGGTTCTGTACGAGTGTGCGTTTCAGGTGTGTGGACCTGCTCCTTTTGGGTGGAGTACTCTCTGCACTTTTAACTGTGTACCTGCAGCCTGGGCGCTTTTAAAAAGAGGTGCCAGTCAAAGGTCTGGATGCACCTGGTTGGTCACATGCATGCTGAACACAGCTGTAAAACATATAGTAAAGAGGTCACCATTGTTATGGCTCCATTCTATTGGTTACACCAGACTGATATTATTATTCTTCCAAATGAGATGACCATTTTTACATGCATGTAATGTTATGGGTAGAGAATTGCAAGAGTCAGAACCTCATAAATGGTCAGGCCCAACTGGCAGATAATCTTTCTGGTGACCAAAGCAGAAGAACCTACAGAAGATTCTAGAGCACAAACCTTCTGCAAAAGAGCGTCTCTACCAGGCCAACCCTGCCTGAACCTGCCGTCAGATCCATTCATTTCCACATTTCTGTGGTTCTGCCTCTCTAGGGACTCTGGGAAAATGATGTACATCAGTAGTGCTGTGCTGTGCTCTGGTCCAGCTTTGTCTGGAAAGCATCTGATAATCATTGTAAAAACACGACAAAACGAATGGACTTATTGCCATTTTCTTTTCTTTTTTTGCCTTTTGATGCAGAACTGAAATCAGAGGCTCAATGAATATGTGCCACTAATCCTCAGTGCTGTTGGAGGTCTGTGCTGTTAGGAGAAGGTCCGTGCTGATGGTGGTCAGTGCTGTTGGAGGGTCAGTGCTGTTAGGGGGAGGTCAGTGCTGTTGGTGGTCAGTGCTGTTGGAGGTCTGTGCTGTTGGTGGGTCAGACGGTCGCGAGGCGGGGGTGCAGGCTGTCGTCGTCCGGTCTTGGAACGTGACCCCCTCTTACGACCGTCTTTATTGAACCACTACTGTCTGTTGCTCTGTTCGTAGACCGTTTTATACCATTCGTAGACCCGCCCACATAACCATCACCCCCCCTATGGAGTAACCTCACCCTGCCCAGTGTCCCACTCATGTCCTCCCTGGAGAGAACCTGCCTACTTTAGAGTTATTTTAATGGTGCCAGCAGTCACCATTCCCAAATCTTAATCAACACTACAATACAGAGTAACGGCTCATTACGAGAGATGCATAAAGTATTGCTTGTACTATATGTTCGATTTGCTCTGCCGACCTGACACCTGTTGAGTAGGCCCTTACATTTTTATCACCATTACTAGAGCTCTGTTGCTTATGTGACAAATAGAGAATGTATTGTAGCAAGAATGCAATTGGTCAGGACAATCATGACACAAAACCATAACATTTTCCAACTGTAGACAGTTTACATAGATTACTGCTGCTTGTATTGGCTGTTTGTTTCTGTGGTCTTTTAAAAATATATTATTATTGGCAAAAGTGTTCTGCTGTCTTCACAGTATTGTCCAAAGAAAAGCAATACAGAAATGTACTTGTGTAACAAGAATGATAAATTGTATAATTGAGCACACAACCATAAAATCAATGTGTTTATCTTAATCCCTCATTGGATAATCATATCGCAAGGCATGACCAAAATAAATAAATGCTTTGAAGCAATGAACCACTGAATTTTGTGGAACGGTTAAGTCTTTTCAAAATGTTTTTTTGTGGTTTGAAAGTAGGGTGGCCGTGGGGTTCGAATAGGAGCCAAGAATCATTTCAATCCTTGAGTTTAGTGAAAATTGTGAATTTGATGCATGAAGGTTTACATGTTTTGATCCTGCCAATGATATAACTTAAGGCTGTCCATTATTGCCAGTTTATGTATTAAAAAAATTTTTTTTTCCAATTCTGGAAGTATTTATAATTCTGTATTTTATGTGAATCAATGTTCCATTTTTTGTCCATTTTTTTTGTGTGTGCTTACTTCAGGTGATATTTGTATGGTAAATATATGGGATGAATAGGGACGAGATTGTGAGGCTTTTAAATAAAGCAATTTTATTATTCCATGTCCAGATGTTGGTGTTGTTGAGGGGGGTCCCAGCTGGTCTGTGTAAAACAAAACCGTGTGTGGGTTTTATATATTTACGTTGTATATTGAGTCTTAGATCAGCAGTCTATCTTATGGAACCCCCAGCATTACGGACATAACAAAAAATATAATTTCTCAGCATCTGATTATTTTGGACAAAAACACAGTAAGTATTGATTTTTTAAAAATCACAATATATTATCCTTTGTTCAAAGCTACATACAGACATGATTTCACCTCTTGAAGCTATGTGACTCCTGTGCACTGATCTCTCCTGACTCAATATGTGTGACTCCTGTGCACTGATCTCTCCTGACTCAGTATGTGTGACTCTCCTGAGCACTGATCTCTCCTGACTCAGTATGTGTGACTTCTGAGCACTGATCTCTGCTGACTCAGTATGTGTGATTCTCCTGAGCACTGATCTCTCCTGACTCAATATGTGTGACTCCTGTGCACTGATCTCTCCTGACTCAGTATGTGTGATTCTCCTGAGCACTGATCTCTCCTGACTCAGTATGTGTGACTTCTGAGCACTGATCTCTGCTGACTCAGTATGTGTGATTCTCCTGAGCACTGATCTCCCCTGACTCAGTATGTGTGACTTCTGAGCACTGATCTCTGCTGACTCAGTATGTGTGATTCTCCTGAGCACTGATCTCCCCTGACTCAGTATGTGTGACTTCTGAGCATTGATCTCTGCTGACTCAGTATGTGTGATTCTCCTGAGCACTGATCTCCCCTGACTCAGTATGTGTGACTTCTGAGCATTGATCTCTGCTGACTCAGTATGTGTGATTCTCCTGAGCACTGATCTCCCCTGACTCAGTATGTGTGACTCCACAGAATCCTGAGCACTGAACTCTCCTGACTCAGTATGTGTGACTCTCCTGAATCCTGCGCACTGATCTCTCCTGACTCAGTATGTGTGACTCTCCTGAATCCTGCGCACTGATCTCTCCTGACTCAGTATGTGTGACTCTCCTGAATCCTGCGCAATGATCTCTCCTGACTCGGTATGCGTGACTCTCCTGAATCCTGAGCACTGATATCTCCTGACTCAGTATGTGTGACTCTCCTGAGCACTGATCTCTGCTGACTCAGTATGTGTGACTCTCCTGAATCCTGTGCACTGATATCTCCTGACTCAGTATGTGTGAAATGGACCCAGTTTGACAGGTGAAACGGGGGGCCCTGTACATCTGGCTCTCACTAATGAGATAATCCAGCATTTCATCTGCGCTCTCACCATCGACTCCCCGCTCGTATTAGCACATCAGAGACTTCACGCCGAGTACGAACCGCACCTAATTAACCCCACCGTGTGCTTTGCACCCAACACGTTTTACTGAGCAAGTGAAAGAGGTGTGGGAGAATGGCAGGGGTGGTGTTTGATTGTTATAATAACATAACATATAACAATTATAATTTGCAACGATGTGTTACGCAGTTACTGTTACCGTTGTTACGGTCACTGTTAGTTTTGATCATTACGATACGCTTCGATGTTTAGCTCTTAAACAGCGAGGCAGATTATACTGCTCGATATTTACAGTTCAGCAGTTAGGGTTAATCACCTTAGTCAGGGCAATGGCAGCACTACAGGTGGGAATCGAACCACAACCTTCCTGTTACTAGCCCAGTTCCCTAACAGTCATACTGCACTGCTACCCCAACACGTGTAACCCATCTTTGGTAGTGCTGCAAAACGTTAGGTGGAGAACTGGTAATCTATACGTTATGCATAAAATGAGTTTGATTTTTCCCCTCTACATGCCGGGACATGTAATCTAGACACAGACCCTTTGGGCCGTTGGAGTCCATGGTTGATGCAATGCTGGTTGCTTGTTAGTCTGTAGGTAAGTGACCAGTCTAGAAGGGCTGAATGACCTGTTCCTGTCATTATGTACAGTATTGTGTTGTATGCACCTGTGGGTGAGACTGGTGCTGTCCGTGGCGCTGGAGGCCTCCCAGGCACTAGGGGGCAGTATGGCGCTCTGATAGCGGGCACTCTGCTCCTGCCTCCCCCGCCCCGGCTTCACAACCGTTTACATTTCCCCATATTCTCAAAAGACACTTCAGAAAACTAGGCAGAAATATTTGCAAAAACAATAAAACGGGATAAATGTCTGAATTTTCATGTGGTGGATATTGACTGTAGCCATATTTTACCTTGCAACCTGTGAGTCTGTGAATGAATAGCTTGATGAAAGTGACTGAAATGGTGTTCCAAAGCCATCTTCCCATCTCTATATCCCAATAAGACATTCAACAGAATCAAATGTTTTCATTAAAATGTTTTAAACACACACATATACTGTATACAATGTATTGCAAAGCTCTTAGACGTTTGCAAGGACAACACCAAAAACAACCAAGTCGAAGAACTAGTCTGTGTCCAAGGTGGCCGTTTTAAAATGGACCACTCTAGCTTGGGTTCAGGCACCTAACTTTGTTGTGGCCTTGGAGGAGAGAGAGGAATTGCAATGCACCTGCGTTGGCAGTGATGGGTGAACGGCCACAGGTCCCCGCCCGCATGCTGGCTGCGTTTGATCTTCAGCCTGGTCCACACTCCCTTCGATCCCCACGTCTCTGATCTTCTCATTGTTGACGGGCTCTGCTGACGCTCTCGTCTGGTGCGACTTGGGTTTGTATCGTTTTACGCTTTTTACAGTCCCCCGTGCGTTCCACATGGGTACAACATTCTGTTCCCTTTTGTCATTGGGAACAAAGTTAAATACCCACGCTTCTGTGGACCTTGACCCTGAAATGGTGCCTAATGCAATGGATTCTTTCATTTTTAGCTTTAGAAGAGTTTGGCAGTAGATTCATAGTGTTCATGTTAATTGTTGTGCCCTCACACACACACATACTGTACGTATAGTATCTCGTTCAAGTATATGCACTGGCTTCAGTCCATCCATGTAGTCAATGAGTTCATTATGGATCGTCTTCACTGTGCTGATTACATTCGCTATACTGTTTGCTGTGTTGATTGTGTGTGTCTATGCACACAGCACAGTGCTGCGTTTGCTATATTTGTATTCACTGTCTGCACTGACTGTTCACTATGCCGAGTTCACTTGTGTGCACCGTTCTGCTTACTGTGTTGCATGTGATCAGAAGGTCCAATGAACTCATTGTGGTGTTGGAAATATTCCATTGAGCCATAGGTCACCTGTAAACTGTATTACCTGTATACAGCATGAAAGTATATGGATTTGTATTAAGCATGAAAGTATATGGATTTGTATTAAGCAATGATTTGTATTGCATTAAGCAATTGATTTGATTTGTATTGAATTAAGCAATGTATCAGAAACTACTGTGGCACAATGTATGAGTGCTGAATAAGTTTAGAGGCACTCTGAGTAAACAACACTGTAATGCAATATTATCTTACAAATGAATAATGACATTGTTTTGGAATAAGAAACTGTGAGAAGCTGAAGTTTAGCAGATGCTCAGGCTCAGAATTTAACAACAGGAACAGAGCGAGGGGGGCCTGTCAGAAATTATCCGGCCACAGTGACATATACCCATCTATATCTTGTATTTTAAATTCTAGGCACGCACATAGACATTGCTGCATGCACATAGTCATCTTTATTTTTGGGATGTTTTGGCTATGGCGCCACAATGATTGAGTAACCTGGATAAATATGGTAGCCCAGGTCAATAAGGTTGGATCAGGTCAGAAAGGGAGTTTGGGTACTTTCCAAAGCTATCTGAGGGGGGTTTGGTTACAAAGGGAGGAATTAGTGGGAACCACAGTGTTTTTCAGAGAATAAGTACATTTGGGGTTATAGGGGTTAACCAATCAAAATGATGCTAAATGATGAAATCATGGTGGCATGATGTTTGGACAAACCTGCGGGGCGGAGATGGGGATGGACTTTGTGCCCAAACAAATGTATAAATGAAGATGTAACTGTAAACATTTTAAGAACGACTCTGCAGACCTGTTCTGGCTTTATGAGTATCTGTGCAATAAAGTCTGAATATTCTGGAAGATCCTGCCTCACTCCTATTGATTGAAGAACTTAGAATAAATTAGAAGTGTAATCTGAAAACTTAGTTTCTTGTCGCTTGGAAACCACGACAGTGGTTAGGGAAGATCTGGGATCAGCGGGTTCAGCTAAGTTCTCCAAGTGCATTGCAAGCACTCAGTACATTAATCTATAAGGTCAGAACACTCTGTGCTTCAACTACTTCCTCTTGTCTCCTTGTGTCCACTCCATTGAGTGAAGTGAACATTGGACGCTCTCTTTGGGTTAAAGGAACAAAAGGGCAGTCATACTTTCCCTACTCTGTACAGCACCTGCACACAGTCTTCCACCTCAGTTATTTTATATTTTCCATTGATATTGAAGGATATTGTTTGTGTGTGTGTGTGGGGGGGGGAATGTTCCTTCTCAGTGCGGTGACACATTGTTCCAAATGAGACCCTGATACACCGTGCTCTATGCTTACGGCCCAGGGGTGCACAGGGAGAGTCCATCCCGTTCGGAATTTCTTGCCAGCTTACACTCTTAATTATTCAATTAGACCTTCATTTATATGATTTGACATTTTTTCAAAAAGGTGTTAGCTACAGCTGCAGGCTGCACAAGTATTCTTGGCTAAAATGTTTTACTGTGGTCAGCTATGCGGTGGACAAACATTCGTGTATACCCCTTGTTTGAAGGTTAAACCGGAATTTTTTGGAAGAACTAAAGCCAGCATTCACTCTCAGCCTCCAGGACTGCAGTTGCTGTACAGCCCTGGTATGGTCAGGTTGGCACAGGGTGGTGGGAGATTAGCCACGACCGTGGGCAGGGAGGGAGAGCTGTCATCAGCAGGGTGTTCCCTGTCTCAGTGTGGAAGAACAACCCTCTGGTCGATCCAATCTCTGTTGGAAATGCATTAGGCCACTCTATTCTTATTGTGACATGGATGCAGCCACAGCAATGGGCTAGGCCTGCAAATTACAAATGTGCATCACAAAATTGAGATTGACATTTGGATAAAAATATAGGAGGATTTTTAGTGCATTTCAGTATTAAGCAGAGCACGTTTGAGAGAGAGGAGAGGAGAGATTGTGAATGCTGAGTTTTGACCATGGTTTTGACTTCAGTGCCTCTTGAGTGTTATCAATAGAATCTGCCTTCAGCCTTTGAAATGGTGCAGGTTGTGGCTCTGCTTTATCCCACTGCGGGCAAGGCCACAAGGGGGCGCAGTGTCACGCTTTCTCTGCACGTCCCGCTTTGATGTTTGACGGCATCCGGATGAGAGAGGCAGCGCCATCAGTCAACTCGTTCTCAAGGCCTCCGCCGCAGCCATTAGCTACGAGCGTTCATAAAGCGCCGCTGGTGTTCCGGAACAAACCACCCCCGGATCATTACCGCCACTTCAATAAGTGTTGCAAACCCCGCTCTGAACGGGTTCCTACAGGGGCGCGCTACGACTGTGCTATTTGCGGTCAGCTCTGGGCACTGCTCCGGCTTCGTAAGTCGTTTCCATTTCACCGGCCTCCCGAATGAAGAATGGAAAAGAGATTCGGGCACGGTAGAAAGAGAGGGAAAAATACTCATGTTTTTTTGTGTAGTCACAGCCACATAAGACCCTCGCAAGCGCTCTGGTCCAATTAAAACTGAAAGCACCCGGAAGACAGGAGAGAAATACTACAGTCTGAAAATTAGGTGATGTCATTATTCAGACTTAAAGAGGCCTTTCACGTGATTAGTTTTTAATATATTGCTTGCATGAACTACAATGGAATTTCTACACTCTTTAACATCGCCTCTGTAGCCTACTGTTCATTGAGAGGATAATGCAATTCATTTTTAATTGAGGATAATGCATTATATGACTATTTAGCATAATAATACATGATCAGTTTGGCTCTAATGGATGTGTTTTTTCATGGCAGTCCTGTATGCATAGGTGTCATTTTACGCTGGGGACATGTCCCCCACCACTTTTTGAAATGGCCAATTTTGTTAATTGATATTGTCCTGAAGGTTGTGATAATAGTCTGTAGCCTGTCAGTGTAAATCCTGTATGAATATATATAGTGTATTGCATGCGCGCAATACACTATATGGTGTACAATCATCTCATTAAAAAAATGTCCCCACCACTTTTCAAAACAAAGTGACGCCCTTGTCATTACATTACATTACATTATAGGCATTTAGCAGACGCTCTTATCCAGAGCAACTTACACAACTTCTTACACAACTTGTCCGTATGGATTGTGTTTTTCACCTTTTCATACTCTGTTTGAGCATGTGGAACATAAACAAAGGTGAATTTTTTACCTTAAACTGACTTGGGTGAACACATGTTTAGAAGTACACCGTATCATTGTGAGTTCGGTTTAAGATGTTGAATTTTAGGGTTTTTTTTCATGTGCCTGTGATGAAGTGAATCAGCATTGGTATAATGGCCATTTATTTTGTTCAAACAGACAAAGAATGGTAATTTTAAAATTGCATTAATTATGAAATTAGTTTTTATTAAATCTGTACTAAAAAATCCCTCGTAAAGGCAGCCATTTCAAGTATATTTGGTATTGTTTACCATATATTTCAATGCGTTATCTAATGCAGTGACCCTGAAAGAAGTTTAACTGGTTCTTGGTTCAGGGATCCCTCACAAATGCATTTATGTGGCTCTTTATTTGTTTTTAATCCCCCAGGGCTATGAAGGAACTGGGAGCATATGGCCAAGAATTATACCATTAGCCAGACTATTATTTTTTGTTTCTTTTATAAAAATAAGCCAGTTGCAGTTTCCACCAATTGTATATGAACATACTGTATAAAAGTCGGGGGTTTTGGTTTGCACATGGAATTGTTGTCTAAATTTTTACTTTCAAAACCAATTTCTGAACCAGCTCAAATAACAAAAAAGGAATAAATAAATAAATAAATGTGTGATCATACTGTAGATGTGCAGCAGTGTCCTCAGTCACCGCTCGATGTAGTCCTCTCACGGTACGGCCGAAGATAAACTGCTCCCTGCGATTGCACACAGAACGGTTTCCAGAGGACAGGCTATATTCAGTTCCAATACCATACTTAGTCTGGGATGCATTTCTTGGAGCGGAAAACGCCCAGTATGTTCTATTTTGGGTGGGAGGGGGGATTTTCAAGGGTGCACTACTGGAGTTATTTGGCTGATTCTGTGCTTGGGAGTGGACCCAGGTTTACGACAGAGGGATTCACCAGTGGGACCTGGGTCTGTATCCATAAAGTGTCTCTGTGTAGGAGTACTGATCCAGGAATAGGCTTCCCCTGTCTATGTCCCAGCCTTATCCAATAAGAGTAGCGGAGGAAAGTCCAGGGGTCAGAAAGTAAAAGCCCTGCCCTGTGTTCCTTCCTCCCATGAACTCAGCCAGCTGATTTCACTAATTAGTTCTACCTCCTGGCTGAAGAATTGTGCTAATTAGCAAATCCAGGTGATTGGAACTAAATACTGGGGGAGGGCTTTTACAGCCTGAACCTGGATTTTACACCTCTGATTAAGAGCTGACAGGCAAAACTGATCCTAGGTTTTTATCTCCTTCTCTCACTCTCTCCCTTTCTGCAGGTTGCTTTATAGTGTGAGATGCATCCGTCAACATCTCCAGGGCTCCAGTTTTGAGTCTTTTACCGGTGTTCCCATCTACATATTAATGTCTTTCCTCTCATTATTTTAGTCATTTTGAGAAGGTCAGGAGAAGGACATCTCTGTAAAGATACTTTATTTACAGCCGTTTTTGATGATTATAATTAATTCTACTGAGGTTTATTTTTTGTGTCTACCGTCTCCAGTAGAGTAATTACATTGCAATCAAAATTTACCAAAGCATATTACCATACTATAATATGTTTCGGGTTACCAGGCTTATAGCAGAGAGGGAGTGACTAGTGAGAGCTGATTGTCAGAATAGGAGTACTGATACTGGATCAGGTTTCCCCTGTCGCTATCTTGACCTTTTCCATGATGAGCCAATAGGCTAAACTGATCCTAGATCAGCCCTCCTACTCCAAGAGGCTTTATGAATACAGCCTCTGGTCTGGTTGGCAGAACCAGACTTCAAGGCGCACAGGATCATGAGAGCTCTAAGGCAGTTTTCCAGTGACACAGGAGTGTGCCGTGCTGTTTGCTGTGCACGGCAGTACCCTGTACACCTGCCATGAAGGCCAGTAATTACCAAAGCACAGCATTATCTATTATGAGAAAATGAATCTTCCCTGTAGAAAAACAACCAGACAAGATGTAAAACAGGGGTTCTCAAACCTGGTGACCCACTGTGTATGCTGCTTTCCTTTCCAACCAAGTGCAACCTCTAAATGTGAACAATTGTTACTTGTCTATTCATGGATGATTTACCCCCTTAAAGCCACACAATGTTACAAATAGCTGTGCATGCCATAATAAAAATAAATGTCCCATATTCACATCCCATTTAGTCAGTTATATCAGCTAATGTTTTCCTTTCTGAAAGTAAAACTATATGGCAAACAATTTATTTATGGGTCACATATTTTAACTGATTAAATTAATGGGGTCTGAATTGCTCACAGTATGGACACCTTGGGCCCTATCTTACACTCGGCGATTGTATGGAGTAAGAATGCTGTCAAAAATACGTATGCATAACTTTAAACATTCGTGCATAAATACATTTGTTGTACACAATACGTATGCATAACTTTAAACATTCGTCCGTAAATACATTTGTTGTACACAAAATAATGTTTTCATACACGTAAATCATACATAAAATATGAAGTTGTAAAATTACGCGTGTGTGTTTTTATGAGAGTACGAATCCAAAAGCTACAACTGCAAAGATTTATGGATACAACTCAGATTTCCACGGCTATGAATTCTTCCTTACGAATACGGATTTGTGGGTACGAGCAAAGAGGGTAAGCGAAGTCGAAAAGTGTTAAAATTACGTCACTGGGGGGTCACAGGGAAAATTAATCGAACATCGATTCCACCAATGTGCATGCGTCGAAGGCACAAGATGGCTTTGAAATCACTAATTGAAATGTATTAAATTAATTAAAATAAATAGGCTACATTTTAAATGGATTCACTGATGATATTATACCAATTAGGGTATATGCAACTAACACATTAGTAGGCTACACAGGATAATTACAACTTGAAGAATGTTCTGGACCAAAAACATCAGTGCACCGATCGATTGATAGGATAAGCAGTAGGCTATGGCAAGCCGAATGAGGATTTATTCCATATCCCGTACCCTGATATCCAATTTACGGTTTCCCACTAGTTGCCCGCAGCTCAATCTGTTTTGTTTTGAAAGTGAGAATTTATCTTTTGGGCAGGAATATAGGCTATCGTAATGAACCAATTACTCGATGGGTAGCCTACTGCTATGATATCGAAGAAAAATATGACCCCAGTCCAGGCAAGATAGACTGGGGAGTTTCTCCCACACAGTTAAGTGTTTCTTCAAGAAAAACAACCATGATCTTCAGTCTGATGCAATCAGGTTTATTGCATATGATTCAATAATGACATACAAAAAACCCCCGGGCTGGTCTGCGCAGACCAACACATATTCAATCTCAGCAGTCGTAAAAAGCCCCCGCCACCATTTTGATTTACCAGGCATTTTATCCTGTCCTTATCTCTACCTACTTGGGGCGTTACTTTGCCTCTTCCCAGGGGCAGGTCCCATCCTCTGAAATCCTACACCAGGGGTCCCCATGCCCTTTTTCGTTTTCATGGTACAACATTTTAATTAAGCATTACATGAGGGGCACTCCCTCAATCTCCCTGGCCTTACACCCTGCACAATGCCTACCAGGATTATGTCATTACTGTTTATACTAATAATATTTAGACACATTCTGGATGATTATTTTTCATACCTGAATTTTCTTCCACAATGGGGAAACATTTAGGCTAGTACATTAGCCTACATATAATATGCTGTGCATTGTGTGAATGATTTGTAAACATAATGCATGCTTTGCAAACATTTTCTCTTTTTTTGTCCGCAGAGGACCTTTTTATTTATTTATTTTTTGCATTCCCTTGAATTGACTTTGTGTGATCTTTACCTGTACCTATTAAACATTGCAGCGTCTGACCACAAGTGTAACAGTTGCAGTGCTAGAGTGCACCTTGTGTGGCAGCCTTTAAACTAAACTGATAGAATTAACTTGAGCAAAATGTTGCATCCAGTTACCCGTTAGATAATTTCGCTTTACATCCTTTACCCCCAGTGCTCGTTGCACTTTTTGTAATCGAAACTTTGTAATGAAAAATTATCTATTTTTGACAAACATGACTCTGGTCCTTTACTTCAGGTAAATTGAAAACTGGCCTGTGCTACACATCGTTTTTTTATGAGTAATCGCCTTTATCCTATGATGAAACATTTCTATCCTGATGGGAGTGGTCTCTTTCTTCCAGGATGAATGGCATGGGTGCATCAGCAGACTAGAATGATTTGTTCTTAAAAAAGGGCCCACATGTCTTCTGGGGTGGTCCAGGATATGGTCAAATATTGCAAAACACTACAATATCAAATTTAATTCACAATATATTGTTATATTTGGATTTTACTAGCAAAAATACTAGCGACGACTGTTATTATTATTATTATTATTAAACCTGAATAACTTTATGAAAATGTTTTATTATTCAGTAATTTATCCAATATATGTATGCTGCATTTTAGGTACAATGGAGCTAGCTAGCAAGCTAGCTACACTGCACAAAATGCAGCATAGCAAGCTAACTAGTGAGCAGAACTCTGTCACAGATTTTATGTTCTTAATTCCAAATGTCCAGATTACTGGACAGAATAGCCCCCTAGTTAGACATCAACAGGTAATGCAACACAAAAATAAAACGGGCCTTAGAATTATTAACTAATGTTAGCTAACTTAACACAATAGCTTATAGCTAATGCTTTATTTAAAACAAAAAAATATCCGTTTATCTGGCACCTATCTGCCATTAAATTTTGCTAGCTGCCTTAGCATGTAATAGTAGGCGGGGCTATAGCCTGCCATGCCATTTTAAGTTTCAACCCCTTCTCTGTGAAAATGACCCATAAAACCGGAGGAATGGTTGACGTTAGCTAGGTCATCTTTAGAATCTTTATCTGTAGAGAACTTAACTTCGGTAAGCTGTTTTAGAACGTTAATTACGTCACCCGGATCATTTTTGCAGCCCGGATAAAATTTCTTGACCAGAGGAATGATTACGTCATACGAATCTCCATCTCCACAGATCCTGGCGAGCAGGCAGCGTCGTTATAGCAACAGACGCAGTTTTATTACGTCACAGAGGGTTTTAACAGCTGTTTCAGAACGTGAATACGTCACCCGGATCATTTTTGCAGCCCGGATCAAATTTGTTGTGACAGCGCCACTAACTTTTATTTATCAAATTCTCAAGACATAAAAATTTGGATCTGAGAGGGGGGGGGGGGGGGGGGGCGCCTAACTTTTTAATATTTTGTATTCTATGAAATATATATAAATATATCCCCCCACAAAAAATAACGAGCTACTGAACTAAAGTAGGTAACATTATTCATAAATGATAGCTAAGATAATACAAATTGCACATGTAAATACAGTATACCACCCACAGATTACAATGTAGGTATTATGTAAATACACAGGTATTTATTTATTTCTTTGGCAAGTCCGCGTGCTCTACACCGATAGCTTGAAGCCACTGGCTAAGTAGCGCTGGCTCTCTCAGCAGATTATGAAAGCTAACAGAGCCAGTGGCATTGCACCGAGGAACGATACATCTCTGACTCCTTGGCATAATGCAGGCAAGTTAGCTAAAGGTACCAAATAGTAAGACATGAATAACTGAATAAAGACATGAATAACTCTCTATGTAGCTCGATATAAGTCGTAATATTAACGTTAGCAGTAATACAAAGCAATTCGCATTTGAACTTGAACTAACTAGTTAGCAGTACAAGGGTCTCAGTCTCAAAGAGGAAAAAAAAAAAACGTTGGTCACTGCTTTTATACCACATGCCCAGCCGAGACCACCCCTAGGACCACCTCAACTCCACCCATTTTTATGTTAACGATCTTGTGACGTCAGGAATCCCCGGAAACCAGCGTATTGGTAAACCTACACAAAAATTCAGAAAAAAACATTTTGACTAAACATGAGATCTTCGGACATAAACAGTTGTGTATGATTATAATCTAACCCAAAACATCAGTTTTCAACGGGAAAAGTCGGTTTTTGATTGCAGTATCACTTTAAAGGCATCTTTCTGGCAACTCTGCCATGTAGGTCTTTGTTGTTTAAACTATGTTGTATTGTTGTCCTGTGAATAACTAGACCTGTGTCTGCTACTCTTTTGTAGTGTGTGGGTTATTCTGAGCATTTCTCACCAGGTCTCGGGCCATTCTACCTGAAATTGTTCTTGATCTTGCCTTGACTTCAACTGTTCCATTTATCTTCCATTTTCTGATGTTTCTCATGGTGGAAATAAGTAGTTTGAAATGTTGGGAGAGTTTTTTGTAGCCTTCTCCTTGTTGGTGGAAGTGAACTATCTGGATTCTGAGATCCTTGGACAACTGTTTAGAGGAACCCCTGTTAAACACAGGGGCGCGCACAAGTATGACTAAAAATATCAAGATTGCAATGTGAAATATTATTATTGTGTAGGCTAGGCTATATTTAAAAAATGCATAATAATAAAAGGGTCCATAGGTCAAAGACCACATAGCTACCTGTCCCTCAGCGAAGGGGAATGCCGAATTAAATTGCTTTCAGCCCACTCCATCAACATCCAGGCGATGTGCGATGGTACGTGTAAGGTTACATGTAGGCTATAGACTATTCCAAATTATCCTGGATCAATTTATGACTTAGCCTATATTTGCCAATAATTCCTGTAATCTTCTGGGGGGACAATCTTCTGTTACGGGACAATGGCTATCCATTAAAAATGGCTTTCCATTTGCTGATAACTAATGTGCAAATTGTCATTTACACCTAATGCTGAATTGTCATTCAATGGAAAACTCGCGCACTGCAATAGACGGACATTTGAGTTCTGAAAATGCGCTTTAATCAGATGTCATTACAACACAGCTATCTAGGCCTACAGCCTGTAAGTAAATAGAATGGTTTCGACTGAAAAAAGTTCAAAACCTTGTCCAGTTTTTGCATTTATTGTTTTTCAAATAGCCTTAGCTACAGCGGATTCGCTGTGCATAAGGTTTTTTCCATAGCCTACGGTTAAACAACGGAGATAAATGTCACCCATGTTAACTGAATTTGAACCTTAGTATTCTTCGTCCTTCATATTTTATAAATTACAGTGACCAGGTTTCCATACTCTCAGCTTATTAAAACCCAGCTGATTTCACCTGTTATTCCATAACTGAACAAAACGATTTTAAAGAGAACTAATTAGAAACAAAAACAAATTACACAATTAATTCACAATTAATTTTAATGCAATTCTCTGCATGTGCACTGCATGTTCTCTGTTTCCCCTGCTGTAAGTTGCACGTTTCATGGTATTCCTGGGAAAGTGGATTGTTTTAAAGCTACGAGTTAAACAAGTTGGTATCACATTTCCATAAACAGGACATTATAAAACAAGGGGAAATATGCGTGAACATATGGGTTGCCAACCTGACAGCTTTATTGTATTTAGTGTCATCATTAAGGCAAAATAACGGTATTTATGTTATAAATCAATATTACTATGCAGGTAGCCTAATGAACTTCGGATGAAGCTTGAACTTTGAGAACTCCATGAGAACAGCCTCATGGAATTGATGTTTGACACTTTCATTAATCAAACTAAATTACTTGAACAAGCAGGCTAATTTGGTGAGACTGAAGCCATTGATAGCTTATTCCCAGCTGTTGCAGGTCCTTTTAACAAAATGTAACGGCACATATTTTGTAAAATAACAGCCCTGTCGGGAATTACCGGGAACTCGTAGACTAATGGTTAGTCCGAATAATATTGAATCATACTATTGATCCATTTAGCCAATTCCTTGATCGCACTAAACACGCATGAGTAGCCTATGTCTGTTTTGCCATCAAGCAATCTGCCAAGGTGGAAAAGCAGGCTTTTAAAGAGAATGGGATATGACATTTTGATTGGTTTATTGCATGTGACGCCCAAGACACAGTTATAATTTAATGAAGAGGACTAGGTTCAGCCCATTTGCACGTTTCGCCGTGAAAATAAATAAATAAAAATAGCAATAGTGGACTTGGACACGCGTTAAATGGACTTTATGCCATACGCTTAGACCAAGCGCCAAGATCGCCAAGACAGAGCTCCAGATGTGTTGAATGTCCGGACATTTGGTGACATTAATCATTCAGTTAGAAAATCAGGTAGAAAATAAAACCAGTAGGCTAGTAACACTGACCTTGAGGGCCACATTTGAGTATTTGACACTGAAATAAAGCACACACGTACATATTTTAGGTCCACATAATCACTTAAATGAATTGGATGTAAAGAAAGTGTACATTTAAAAAATCAATGGCCGTATCTACAGATTGATTAATAAAACATTTACTAGTCTTGCATTTTATTTGTGATTACAGTGTAGTTGTATCCTATTGCTGCTATGAGCTCAGTATCATCTGTGACTTTGGATATCATGGAATGCGAGAGAAACCAAGACAATAAATTACTTCTGGAGCTCTGTATTGACAAACCTCATTCATTTCAGAGTGAAATTTGATATTTAAGGGGGTTTCACATATACAGCGTGTTAATACTAAAATAATTATTTGCTTTGCTTGGGAAATGAAGTGGCATATATCTGAGTACCTCTTGATGATTAACTGCTGTGTGCCATCAGTCCTCTCTACCTCTACATTAGAGAATATAACATCTAATACCACAGTACTGTACTTGGATACACCTCTTCATGAATATTCATAAGTGCATGAAATTGGTTTCTTTTGGCTTTGGTTGACTGAAGGTTTAGTTCTAAGAATCAAGAGCTGAATATCTGTTGGGTTCATAGAATGTTTGATAACAGTGGAATTCTGTTTTTCGGTCTTACTATGGCAATAGAATTATGATATTGTGACATCATAACATCAAAAGCAAACTGACTATTTAAGTGTGGGATAAAAAACAAACATCAGTATTCGTGATGGACATGATCTGTAACATTTGCTTGAGGTATTCTATTTCTGCTTTTACATCATAATTTCTTTTGTCATCTTAATGGAGAACTGCTGCAATTTTTTAAGACGCTGTGGAAGGCCTGAAAGGTGAGGTTAATTTTTTAGTTCTTTGCAATTGGATCATTACTGTCCCAGAAGCAGGCTTCTAAACAAGACGTTAGTCATAATAAGACCCACAGCCAAATTATGGTGGGCCGAAGGAAACATCTTTTGAGATCAGAAAGTAGTTGGGCTAAATAGCTAATGTTTGCAGCATAGCATATCAAAAAGGGTGACAGATGGATAGAGTATGTCTGTATGTTATTGTTCTGATTCGTACAAGCTGTCCCTGATAAAGAAATCAAATACAATACATAAGGGTCAATGACATGACATGCATATTTCTGTGTCCGAGTGCATTATTTCCTTTTAAAATAATTTAATCAATTCATGACATGTATCACTTTATTCTATAAAACTTATTTAGTTTGAATACATTTTCAGTATATTCAAATAATATATATTCTTTTATGTTTTGGCATCTCAAACCCCCAAAATGTTAGGCGGCGCAACCGTCCGTGCAAAAGAACAGACTAAGAAAACTATTAAAAATTGTATTTTAATGATAATAAATTCAAAATAAAATACTATGGCATGATTTTATGTTTGAAGCCTTTCAAATAAACCAAATTTTACAAATACCAAATACCAGTAAAGCTGTTGAGATAATTGAAAAACTTTTGTCCAGTAATTTGTATGTTCTCAAATGTCAGGGTGGCACAACCGTAAACATGGGACTTTTATTATAAAGTGAAGAGGTAATAACAGTAAAGATGATATTGCATCATCAAGAGGAATCCAAACTGACCTTTATGGCTGAGTGAAAAAGTTTGTAGATCTCTCTCAATTATTGATAAAAATAGCTAGTTTCAACTCATAGGTAGGCTGGTACACTTTCCATGTCAGGTGGTACAACCAATGTAAAACTAGGAAGATGTTATTTTATCATAAAACGTTATTCTATTTAAAAAGTATATGTATGAATTTGATAGCAATGGCAAAATTTGAAATTAGTTGCAAAAGTCGCAACTGCAAGGAATGTCACTATATGAAATAAATAATGTTATTTAAAGCTCTAAGATTATCTATAACATTTCTAAAATGTTTATTAGTTTTAAGTTAAAGATCTTATACACTTTCAAACCTTTTTCATGATTTATAATTCTAGATTTAGAGTTTCTGAACTCTGAGTTTGCATGTTATTGAAATTTTCACTGTATAATGTGATGTATATTTATGCATTGTTGTCCTGTGTGGTACGACACGATAAGGTTTAGAACAGGCCTTCCCTACAGAAAGACAGTAGACAATATAAGTTTGAACACAAACTTCAAGTTGGCTTGAAAAAGCAAAGGACAGAGAACACTATATTTTGGTAATAAAAATTAGGCATTACACAACAAACAATAGACATTGTTAGCAATGGCATGTATTAGTATGAGCATGTTGAACTGAAATAGGCTATATGAACTGAAAGCTGAATGGAACTGGATGAATACAAGTTCTATTAAAAACCATGAACGAGTAGAAAACGCACAAGCTTTACCAATCCAATAATTCCTATTGACTTTAAAAGTTTTTTAAGTGGAATACCATTAATTGTATAAAATCTTTCAAAATGGACGAAGAAGTGGTTGCTAAGGTCTTTCTAGGTGGTTTGCTATGGTCTTATTTGTTGGTTGCTAGGGTCTCTGTTGGTTAATAGGGTGTTACTAGGGGATTTATTGGTGGTTGCTAGGATCTTACTAGGTGGTTGCTAGGGTCTTACTGGGTAGTTGCTAGGGTGTAGTAGCTGGTTGCTAGGGTGATACGAGGTGGTTACTAGCCGGTTGCTAGGGTGTAGTAGGTGGTTTCCATGGTATTACTAGGTGGTTGCTAAGGTGTTACTTGGTGGTTGCTAGGGTCTTACCAGGCGATTGCTAGGGTTTTAATATGGTACAATGAAAGCATATCATTCTGCTAGAGTGCATAGGCCTCAGAAGTCGTGTTGTCATTTCCAGATTAGTATGAGCATGTTGAACTGAAATAGGCTATATGAACTGAAAGCTGAATGGAACTGGATGAATAAAAGTTCTATTAAAAACCATGAACGAGCAGAAAACGCACAAGCTTTACCAATCCATAATCCCTATTGACTTTAAAAGTTTTTTTAAGTGGAATACCATTAATTGTATGAAATCTTTCAAAATGGACGAAGAGGTGGTTGCTAAGGTCTTTCTAGGTGGTTGCTATGGTCTTACTTGTTGGTTGCTAGGGTCTCTGTTGGTTAATAGGGTGTTACTAGGGGATTTCTTGGTGGTTGCTAGGGTCTTACCAGGCGATTGCTAGGGTTTTAATATGGTACAATGAAAGCATATCATTCTGCTAGAGTGCATAGGCCTCAGAAGTCGTGTCGTCATTTCCAGATTAGTATGAGCATGTTGAACTGAAATAGGCTATACGAACTGAAAAGCTGAATGGAACTGGATGAATACAAGTTCTATTAAAAACCATGAACGAGTAGAAAACGCACAAGCTTTACCCATCCAATAATTCCTATTGACTTTAAAAGAGTTTCAATTTTAAGTGGAATATACCATTAATTGTATGAATCTATTGCACTGTAGCCTATTCCCAGTTGTACCGAATGTGATGTGTCCTGTTTTTGATCAATTTACTGCTTTTACTTCAATAGAGACTGTTGACTAAAACACTTTTTGTATTTGAAATAAAAATGCAATTATTCAGCATATTTCCTGTCATTACTAATGTTGTCAGGTGGCTCAACTGATAATCGTCAGGTGGTACCACCAGGTAAAATATTTATTTAAACCAATAAATAATAGGTTAAAGTGAACAAATGGTTGATAACTATGATGTGAATAGCTATTGTATTGAATGCATTCATTTGTATATTTGTATAATTATTTTTCTGTCTTTAAATCTAAAATCAGATGCTAAAGATACTAAATACTTGGCCACTAGAATACAATAATCTTAAATTATTGTAAATAAAAAACACAACCACAAAATAATAATGTGTTAGGCACTGTAGACACTCTAAGGGATACTTGTCAAGTATTTCACTTAGAATAAATAGTAGGAAAAGACATATATTTTTACAAATATTTGGTTGTGCCACTTGATATTTTTTGGGCGGTGAAGTAAAATATACTGTCAAAAAATTCATTTAAATACTTTGAAATATTATTTAACAAATGAGACTAGTTTATACACATTGTGCCAGACTCAAAAATATGCATTACATCCATTTTGAAAAGACTTTTTAAAAATACCTTTTAGAAGCTTTATTTGTCATTGACCCATAAGTAAAGTTTTAACATACATTGAACTTGGCCAAACTAACTCGCCACAAAAATGACCCAGACTTCAATGGAAGAGACTTGTTGGTTGCTTTCCCTTTGTCAATTCTGAAATAGCACTATGGTCTGTTCTCTTTTCAAGGTCGAGGAAAGTAACCTTGGCCATTCTCGGACTTGATAATGCTGGGAAAACAGCAACAGTCCGAAGCATTCAAGGGGGTAAGGTTTTATGTGTGATCAGTCAAGCACACCCCTGCTTGTTTAACATGAAATATGAAATACTAAAATGTAAAACAAATATTAATTTTCTCAATGTGTTTTCTTATAATGCTCATGTTTAGAAGCACCGAATACTGCTTTGATACTCAGCAAATCGAAAAAGGCAGAAAATATAAAGGATTTCACCTATATTGTTGCCACTATCTGCCCTGGTAGATTCAAATGCATGGGATATAGCTTGTGCTGTTATTCAGAATATTTTCATTTTAGTAAAAATACTATGTTGGATTGGAATTATTGTGATACACATTACAATAAATGGATTTGGCTTCACTTTTTCTATTTTTGTTTAATTTTGATCTTTCTTTTAGAAAACCCAGAAGATGTATCCCCTACTGTGGGATTTTCTGCCGTGCGCCTGAAACAGGGACGCTATGACGTGTCCATCTTTGACCTTGGTGGGGGAGAGCGTATCCGAGACATCTGGAAGCACTACTTCTCCGAGTCTCATGGTGTCATATTTGTGGTGGACTCAGTGATGTCCAGCGCATGGAGGAAACCAAGGATACGCTCTCCAAAGTTCTAAGACACCCCCGCATCACGGGGAAGCCAGTTCTTCTGTGAGTAATCAGATGCACTGAACATGACAGTACCTGACAGGATGTTGTTGTACAGAGAATGCAAAACGAGTAACTGCAAAATATAATTACTGCAGGAGCCTCTGAGCCAATTAGTGAGTCAGAGAATGAAGGACATGACAAATTCCAGGGCTTTTCAGTCACGGCCAAAATAATTAAATTAATTAAATTAATCATATCTGTATGTAAAGAAATAATATCTGAACTTAAGAGGAGAATATTGTCATGGCTAATTTATACTAATGTACTATATTTATGGAAAATACATGAAATGTCCCTTTTGTGGTTAGCCTGGCAAACAAACAGGACAGAGACGGGGCCCTGCGTGAGGCAGATGTCATAGATCATCTGTCCTTGGAGAACCTTGTGAACCACAACAATTGCCGCTGTAAAATAGTGAGTATTGTTTGGAGTCAACCCAAATTCTTCTTCAAAAAAATATGGGGGTGGTCATTTTCCTCCAGAGCTGTATGCATCATGTATCTTGAGGAGATAGATCAATGCTATGTGGCCCGCTAATTAACATTTCAGGTGCCATGTTCTGCTGTAAAAAACACTGGGAAGAAGGCCATTCAGAGTGGACTGGGGTGGCTACTGAAGAATGTGGCCATGGACTATGAAAGCATAAGTGAGCGTGTGCAGAACGACACAGCGGAGCAGAAGGAGCAGGAGGAGAAGGACAGGAGAGAGAGGTCAGAAAGGGTGCGCCAGGCTCGAGAGGAGAGGTAAGAGATATTTCATCCAGAAGCATTCTTGATTAAGGGATGTTTTGATATTAATCTGTGTAATGCACCCACCTACAAGGGTAGACGTACATGTTTACATATGGGCCAATCCATAGACACACCCTGAAATGATTTGTGTTATGTGATTTTGGTATGCACAAATGATTAATATTTCAAATAACAGGGAAAGGAGAGAGCAGGAGGAGGCTGAAGGAGAGGGTAAGACCTCCGAGCCGGAGAAGGAGGAGAGCATCATGGCCAACCCTTTCCAGCCAATCGGAGACATCATCTCAGAGGTGAGAAACACAGCTGGCTATAATAACTTGCACACAAGAGATCAGGGATGAGAAGACTGAACATGACTCCAGCTGTGTATGCAATGAAACGGTGAAAGACATACCATGATCTGACCAGACGACTATGCAATTCATGCAATTTATATGATCGTTAACAACTGCATTCGCATATGCCCATGTGTGTGTTTGTGCTCACGGTGTAGATGGTGATGAAGAAGACAGAAAGCAAGAAGGATAGTGCAGAGAAGACTGCCCAAGGTCAGTGTCCCTCACCCTCACCCCCCCCCCCCCCAATGTTACACAAATTGTCCTAATACACATACTAAGACGTTTGTCTGTAAAGTACGAAGCTGTAAGTCTGGTTTTCTTAGAATGAGGGGAATATAATGCATGTTTTACAGGAAATTTACAATGGATGTTGTCTCTTCAATTTAGCAGATAAAAATTCACCATGGGCAAAAAAGGAGTAATGACCTTATATGCCCCCCTTCCAGCTCCAGCAGACCACAGTCCAAAGAGGAGAGGAAAGCTGTGCTTCTGGAGGAAAAATAAAGTGGGGCCACTAACACCAGTTGGCCCTGCTAAAACGCGACGCGGTCCAAAGACGTGGTTTGGCTGGTTCAGGTGCAACGTGGTGACGCCACTGTGATGGGGCTCCTCCCTCAAACCCCCTGCATCAGGAAAGCCTCTCCCACCCACAGAACTATATAAGAACTAGAAAGGTAACGTGGTCACGTGGTTCCATTCAACCCTGTTCAATTTGGTTCTTCCGCAATGGCACCACCGCAAGATGGCTGCCATGGCCCGGAAATAGTATTACCGATGAGCTCTGCCATGTATTTCCAATGGAGCGTTGTGAAAGTCAACGTAGTCGCCCCAGCGCAATCTAGGTACCAAATGTTCACAATATGGTAATCAATAGAAGCTGGCAATAACATTTAACATTTTTCCTGGGTCCAAATTTTTTTTAGGCTACACAGAAAAAAGAGAGGCATGATTTTAAAAAACTCATCGGTGAGTGTTGAGTAGGCACACTGAACTTTGATTGGTTAAGAACAAACTGATGAGATTTGGAACATGGTCACGTGGTAATCCTAGTTACGTCACAGTACAATCACGTGAGGAGGCCTATTCGCATTTTCGCCTCAAATGAAATCTCATCTCCACTGAACTATGGTGGTTAGCTCGCAAGGAACATACAGCATGGTAGCTGGTTAGCTAACAGTTATCTTTTGCATAATAATGAAATGGTTTTCAAATGTGTAATATTTCTAAGGACAGACTTCACATCTCAAGATGCGTTACATTACTTGTAACCTACCCCAGTGAACATGTTGAAAAGTTGATGAAATGCCATCTCGCGTCGTGAAAGACCGCCCAGATAGCAAGAGGCTATAGCGGGTCAGCGGACGAGTTGGCCGGAGTAGCGTTCGCTGGTGCACTGAGCTGAGGGCTCCGCTCGCAGACCCACCTGCTGCTAACTCACCAGACGCAATCCTCCAGCTCAACATTGCCCCGCTGACGCTGGATGAAAAACGACCATCGTAACGTTAGTCCTAGGATGTAGCCAGGCTATATCCAGGTAAAACTGGCTAAATTAGGGATAAATTTAATTAAATTGACATGTCTGTCAACCTAAATTTACACCCCTCTCGACAATGCATATGACGGCCTATCATATAGGCTAGCTGGTTGGCTAAGCCTGTTTTGTTCACGTACAGACGTTAATCAAAGTTTGTTAATAATGCTAGCTTGATAAAGCGGTTGGGATCACCGACTCCAATACCACAGACGGTAAATAAACAAACAGGTGCAACAATCATTATTTAAGTATGTGAATGTAATCATAGACGTATTAAATAATTTATCAATGTATTTATTGTTTTGATTTTCACATATATCGATTGTTCTCACAAAACACACTCCGCGGTGGCTCTAGATTTGCAGCGGCAGCTATTATACCGTTATACAAACTTGACTATGAACCATTCTATGAGGTGATTGTTTCTGTATCGGGTGACAGTTTAGAGGGAGAGACTTTAAAACCAGCCGCAAAATACGCTAACTAATTTTGTTTTTGGCTGTGTGTTTTTCTTCCATCATGTCCATGGCTGCGCTCACTCACACGGACCAATCAGAACATCGTAAAAAGCTAAACTACCCATGAACCGTCGTTAAAGCTGCATACCCCCATTTACCATCAGACGGCTAGCAACTATGCTGCGTTCACACCAAAAAAAAAAAAGGTCGGCGGAGCGGGAGTTCCACTTCGGGGCTGGAACGTCTCCAGTTGGAATTTATTAGACAGACTATAGGCTCTCTTTGAATGGCCGGAGGTCAATTCAATAAATTATTGAATACGTCTATGCTATGATTACATTCACATACTGTACTTAAACTAGATTAACAATTCCTAAAGAAATTGTAGGTGTGGTTGCTTCACAAATATCAATGGCTGGAAATGACATAGAAAGATGGTAATATGGTATAGTGTGAGGTGGAAAATAAAAGGTGGAAATGGTATGAACTGTTAATGCGGTATAAAGGAATCTAGTGAAGGTGAAAGTGTTAAAATATGGTGATGTAGCCTATTTTGTGGTAAGTAGTCTAAAGAACCTCAAAGTGATACAAAGAAGTAATGTATTGTGATAAAAGCACAAAAAGGTAATGTCAAATCATCTGGGATAGTATTGTTGGGTCATAACAGTGTTGTAGAGGAAGGCATTGTGAATGCCCAATTTACTGCGTCCTGTGTACTAGCATATTGCTTACTGTAGTCTACACTGCAGTGACATGCAGTATGCGAAATATCCTCCATATAAACCTGGACATAAGTAGCCTAGGCTATATCAGTTTCCTTTACACTCTTTGGCTATATCATCTAGGGATATTCAGAACACTCAATTTGGCCGCACAGGTAAGGCTAGCCTAATTTAACAGCTTTTCAAAAAAAAGTAGACTCAACTGGCATACTCAAATAGTAGTGTGTTCTGATTCGGACTATTCGGACACAGTCGTAGTTGTGTTTGTAGAAAAATATGGGAGCATACAATTTTTCCCTAGGTTTTAACCAAATGATTTCTCCACTTTATTAAACAAACTCTGATTCCGATTACAGATCTCACCATTTTGTGAAGTCCACACCACATATCCTGTGCTGAATTCAGCATTCTATTCAGCCTACCTAGAATATAACATAGGCTATCGTTTCGTTATTGTGACTCGCATAAACTTGAGATTATAACCCAATCATGTATAGCGGATAGTTTATTTGCTGTATGTCATAATCGATTGCATTTTGCTAACGTAGTCTACTGGCATCTGTCACCTTGGCATTTTCACGCAGAGTGAAATGTTTGTTTTTCCTGGTAGCTTAACCACAGTAGCCTAGCTGGCTTATGTTTTTGTCATGTTTTGTTAGGAAGTTGTGTGTGCTAACGTTATTAAGACATAAATCAGAATTCGTTGAATAATGTTGAATGGAGTGATTAGTAGGCTAGATGAGCATTTAGCTAAAACATAGGCAAAAAATTAAACAGCGCTAAAAATATGTTTTGTTAACAATTCAATTGTAGCCTATTTCGTAACTTAGACAACATAACTAGGCGTAGCCTACGCAAAAGAAAATGCACCGAATGTTTATTTGTAACAGTTTCAACTTTTTAATAATAGCCTATAGGCTAGCCTATATCGGAACAAACGTTTATGTGGTGTGGAGAAACGGTACATTTTATGCACGTTAATATTGTGTGACCATGGCAAGATGGTTGTAAACGGGTTTGGGCTATTTTATCGTGCAGTGCAACTTGAGAGATTGATGTGTGCACTAGCGGCACTAGAAATCCTACAGCAATCCTACATTGGAGTTTTGAGGGTTTAAAGTTGTTTACAATTTCAGAGAAATATGAATAGGCTACTATAATTGGGACATTGACGACTAGGCTAGCACCGTAGATAGGGCTAATAGCCTGCGTGTTCGTGGCAAAAGAGCGCATTGCGCTTGATGCAGCATTTGTTGTAGTTTTATTGAAATTGTAATGACTATTATTTTTGAAAGCTAAAGTGAGTATGATCATTTCAGTCGCAGACGGAAGTAGGCTACGTCGTTAGCTATGGAATTTCTCGTCGGCATTTTTCCAAGGTTGTTCACAGAACGTTAAGTGATTCAAAAATCAGCTCAGTGCTCACACTGAGCATTCTCTCCGTGAGCTAGCCTACTGCACGTGCCCATTGACCCCCATTCATTTTTTGCTGATAAAATGTCAAATATCTCAAAAAGTGTATATGGTATAAAGATAAAAAGTAATAGCAACCTGGAGGGGGTATAAAGGTATAATATGAGATATGAATGGTGTGAACGGTGTAGGAGGAGATAGGTTCTCAAAAATCGGCAGATGAATAATAACGGTCAGTCTGAGCGATAACAATAGGTGTGGTTTTTCAACCACACCTAATAATGATTGTTGTACCAGTTAGTTTATTTACCGTCTGTGGTATTGCAGTCGGTAATCCCAACTGCTTTTTCAAGCTTTCCGTGAACGAGCGGTCCTTGCCCGGATAATAATACCGTGAAGTGTTGCCTGAATGATGAGAAATCGTGATGGAAATGGCCACAATGATAACCGTAGCCTATTTTACAGGTAGGCTATAGCCTCCCAGGAATGTCCATGTTAGACTGATAGAATGAACTATGGTGATTTTTGCAATGTAACGTTGTGTTAGCCTCGACATTAATCTGTCTATCTTGTTAAAATCGCCTCACAGCCTAACATTACTGCAAATTCATATAAATGAGCCGCGAATAGTTAACGTTACTAAAAAATTTTAATATCTATGTCGTTAGCTAACTACATTATTAACAAGCTGTTTGGTTAGCGTTAACTATAACGTTACTCGACGTTATGTTGTTCGAAGCTGTTAAACAAAGCAGGCTCATTAGCCAACATATTAGCCCACCCTTCCAGAAAGCAGGAACCTCCATGTATAATGTTAGCTAGCGACAACTGATAAGTTATGCTCTCAGAACTGTACAGTTCTGTGGTTATGCTAAATGAAAGGTAACTTTGTTAGCTCACAGTAGCAGTCAGAGGCGTAGAAATGACAGGCTATCACAAAAGCCTGTTGATAATACGCCAATAGTAGCTCGATGCACATTTAAAAGAAAAACCAGGCATAGTTATAGCTACTTTAGAACATATTTGGCTAACCTTAACGTAACCCCATCGATGTATTCAGCTGCATTCCAATATGAACGTTGTTTTGAAAGAAAGCCACGTTAAGCCATTTTTTCTGACGTTAGAGTTTATGGTTAAGACTAACTGCAATGGACATAACGTTGTTTATGCTAACCTTCCAATATCCAGTAGGTTATCAGATCGGCTGACCAGACTTCCTGGCTTTACCTGGATATTTAGTCTTTTTGCACCGAAAATATTCGTTCGGACAGACGGACACTTGTGCCCCGTTTATGCGGTCTTAAAGTGCAGTAGCTATAACCTTATCTGGCTTTGATAGCCTGGCTTTGATGCTCAACTTCAATTCCTTAATGCTTTTGATTTCTTTTGAGCGACGAGAGTGCTGCACACATCGACATAGCTACAAGAGCAACATAAAATGGTAAACGCAGCCACAATAACTTTCTACGTTATGTAGGCCTAAAGCTACAAACGGGAGCACTCGCTCTTCTTCGCAAACATTTATCGCATAATGCAGTTACTGTGTCATGCAGTTAGACAAAATATAGGCTATTTCTGCACGCCATGTATCATACGCCATGTATATGTGTATGATTACATTCACATAATTAAATAATGGTTATTGTGTCCACTTTTTTTGGTTCTGTACTCTAGTATTTTGATTTTGAAAGGATACAATGACAATGACGTTGAAGTGCAGACTGTCAGCTTTAATTTGAGGGTATTTTCATCCATATCGGATGAACCGTTTATAAATTATAGAATCTTTTGTACATAGTCCAACCTATTTTTGGCCATCAATATTATATATCAGAGTTTTTTCTCCTGACATATTTTCCTATTAAGCTCTGGTTATTGTTTGTATTGGCAGAATCCACTTTGTTCACGTTCGTATACGTGCTAGAAGTGTCATTTTGAGATCGTTTTAGCTGCCCTATAGAAGTGAATGGCGAGCGACAAATACCCTATTCTGGATTATCACCCCAGGGGAGCACAGAGCAACTAACGAACATATTTCACCACCATTAGGACTCATATCATGGCCAGTTAACTACACAACCCAAAGTTCTACCAAAGTTCAGTTGTGCTTTAAATGTCAAATGCTGCGTCATAGAAGAACACAATGTTTTCAACAACTGACGGAATATTACACTCCATAAAGGATATATTTATACTTGGTTGTCAAGTAAATTGAAAGGGGAAATGAATAAATAAATACAGATAAAAATTATAGATATTCAGACCTAGTAAATAGCCTAATTATTGAATCTTAAAAACAAATCCAGACATGCTTGCCACATTCATGTAGCCTACTGTATGTTTGTGGGTCAGATGAAGCCAAATAAGTAAAATAGCCAATTTCTTTTAAAATGTAAAATGATAACAATGTTATTTGTGAACAAAAGAATGTTTAGGGTCTGTAAGACCACACAGGTTTATATTTATTCAAATACAAATATTCCCAATAAATAATAATAATAATAATAATAATTATAAAAATAATAATAATTATAATCATAAAAATAATAATAATGATGCATTTTATTAATGATGTGCTTCTCATATACCCAAAGCACTGGAAGCAGACAATTGTTCAAACATATAGTCTAGTAATATTTTACATTTCTAAGTGTAACACATCTGAATTGCAGATTACTTCCAGTACAAATGATTTCCATTTGACACTTTTGACATGGCACATGAAGTTTGAATTACCACATTCTCCTCAGATAGTAAGATGGAAAAACATGAGGCCAAGTTACATGAAATAATTAAAGAAATATTCGGTAGCATTGCTTTGGAATAGAGCTAGTGTAATTAGTTTGAGCTACAATAGGCAACATTGTTTGTTGTAACTTGGCCTCATTTTGATATCAATACTTGGCAACTTGGTATTTTTGTACATTGATTAACTTAATTTATGATTAACTTTACTTAAAAGAATGCTATGAAATTTTGTTAAGATACCTTGAATATGAGGGAATGTGCTTGCTGATGATGGCTCTGGGGATGAAGCATGTGCTGTTGAAATAATAAGTGTGAAAAGCCCTTAATGCAGGCTACTATATGTGTATATGTAAAAAGTGTAGATTTATTTAAAATAGGCAATATTCCTTATAAAAGTGCAGGTATAGGTAGTAGAAAATAATGATGCCCACTTACAGTTTTGAGGGGCAGCCTGGCATGTTTGTGGTGGAAGGAAAAACATGTTTTTTGCAAATATTTAAACACATTAAGGTTAATAGCATATACATTGGCATTCATAGCTTTACCTTTCTACTTACCCCACAATGTGCCTTTAGCTAGGCTATGGGAAGACTGTTTAAGTATGTCTGAGCCTACATACGCAAAATAATCAGAAGGGTGGTTTTTGAGTTACTCAATTTAATCTTATTTGTGCATTTGAAAGCAAACAATCGAATAATAATGTAATGCGGCGTGACGTGTGAGGTAGGAGGAGCCAAACGCAGCAAGGGGAAGGAACAGATATAACATTCCATGGCTACTTTCACAGGCTCACAGTCACATGCAAAAACTAGGAAGCAGGAACAGACAAGAGCCAGGGGAGAATAACTACATGCACATAGGCACATACGCCAGGAGGTGAAGAATCCGGATAACTACATCCACATAGGCAAGTCCCGCATTACTCCAGAAAATGTAAAGGGGTAAATGCCCGATCTCCCAGGAGAAACATTTTACAGGCGATCCGACGGAGCACCGTCGTCCCATAACTTTACTAGCAAAAATGACCAACACAAGCTTAATAGAAAATACACGCCCTAGCCTCTCAATAAATGGGAATGTAACAAGGCGAAATGGAACAGAAAACTAACGTTCCAAGGCTACTTTCAGAGACTCGCAGTCACACACAAACATGTCCACAAAATCGTCCAGTCTCCCTATGGGAAGACATGTACCGAAGGGCGAACAGAACTACAGTTCCAAACAAAATCGCCAAAAACTCCATGTACGGAGACAAGTACTGATGGACGAACAGAACAGCTGCATCGGAATTACCGGCTAACAGACTAACACAAGCTCAATAGAAAATACATGCCCTGCCTCTAAGAATAAATAAAGCCCTAAAGTCAGTATGATAAAACGCCCTGTCGCTTAGTAAGAAACTACCATACAAATACACACAAACAAAGACCCCTCTCGCTTACACGGAAGACAGCAGACAGGGAGAGGAGAAAGAGACAGAAAAGGGCAAAAGATCTAGGCAACTAACAAACAAAGGAAGACCAGAAAGCGGTGACAGAAACGAGCACACAAAAAAGGAATTCAACCTGAAAGCTCAAAGCACAAAGGCAAGTCCCGCAAAACTCCAATAAAGCTCAACGGAGCAAAACGGTCTCCTTAAAACACTAGACCTAATCATACTGGATTAAAACTTCAAAAGGGCTAAAATAAACCGCACACAAAACAGCACAAATAATGTCAGACAATACACCACAGTACAAACAACAAACAAGCAATATCGAAGCCCAGAACGAAGGGAACATGGGCTTATATAGCTCACCGGTAAAACACGCACACCTGTGAACGCTGACAAGACTTCTCCGCGAAAAGACTAGACGGAGCCAAAACTCCACTAACGGAGCAGCGCCCACGTGTGGCGACCGAGGAACACGATCGCAAGGGAAAAAAGGTCATAAACCATGACAAATAAAATAAGTGAATATTAGGAATACACTAGAATTATACTTCATGGAGGGAAATTACATATTGGTGGGACAAGTTTGGACATTCTGTCGTAACGTTACTTCTCGGTGACAAGTCTGTCATCATCTGGAATGTAAATTTCAAAATGTTTTCCACGTTTTAAGTAACGTTAAACATCAAGTCCCTCAGTTAAGGAGTAAGTTACCGTGTAATCTTCGCAAACAGTGAGCAAATGTGCTGTTCACAACACTAAAAGGGAGAGAATATAGTGAGAAATTAGAGGTTGTCTTTATCAAAACAGAAAATGCCAGCGCACCCTTTTATATTGTAGAAAAAAATAGGCTACATAGCCTATGAGGGTAAATGCCGTTCGTATAAGCTTGATTAACAGATCTAACGTTAATTGAATAGGCTTATCCAAAATTATCTCTCTATCGATTGGTTGCTAGGCACGTTAAAGTTTTATAGCCTACTTTTCATTTCAAATTTCTCACTGTAGCCTACGTGTTGTGGTCAATTTAAACTAACGATACCACTCGTTAGCTAGCTAGTTTAATGTTTCTGTTTGGCCTGACGTCAATTTAATTCAATTTATCCCTAATTTAGCCAGTTTTACCCAGATATAGCCTGGCTACATCCTAGGACTAACGTTACGATGGTCGTTTTTCATCCAGTGTCAGCGGGGCAATGTTAGTAAAGCTGGAGGATTGCGTCTGGTGAGTTAGCAGCGGGTGGGTCTGTGAGCGGAGCCCTCAGCCCAGTGCACCAGCGAACGCAACTCCGGCCAACTCGTCCGCTGACCCGCTAGCCTATTGCTATCTGGGCAGTTTTTCACGACACAAGTCGGCATTTCATCAACTTTTCAACATGTTCACTGGGGTAGGTTACTAGTAATGTAACGCATCTTGAGATGTGAAGTCAGTCCTTAGAAATATTACACATTTGAAAACCATTTCATTATTGTACACAAGATAACTGTTAGCTAACCAGCTACAGTCAGCTACCGCGCTGTATGCTCCTTGCCAGCTAACCACCATAGTTCAGTGTGGAGATGAGATTTAATTTGAGGCTGTGACGTAACTAGGATTACGACGTGACCATGTTCCAAATCTCATCGGTTTGTTCTTAACCAATCAAAGTTCAGTGTGCCTACTCAACACTCCCGGATGAGTTTTTTTTAAATCATGCCTGTCTTTTTAAAAAAATGTTAAATGTGATTGCTTGCTTCAATTGATTACCATATTGTGAACTTCTGGTACCTAGATTGCGCTGGGGCGACTCCGTTCACTTTCACAACGCTCCATTGGAAATACACGGCAGAGCTCATCGGTAATGCTATTTCCGGGCCATGGCAGCCATCTTGCGGTGGTGCCATTGCGGAAGAACCAAATTGAACAGGGTTGAATGGAACCACGCGACCACGTTACCTCTCTAGTTCTTATATTGTACTGTGGGGAGCTGCTCATTGGCGCATGTAAACTCTGCATTGCATGTACCCAAGCCTAGGGACAGTTGCAACATGTAAAAAATACATTAAACTGTAACCTACTAATTAACTTTTGCCTTTTGTCTCAATGTCACTGTCAGGTGACACACTACAATGCAGTTTCAGAAATGTCCACAAGAGGGCACCAGATCAAGGGTGCTGACCCATGTAGTTCATATCTATATTTTCCTCAAGGACCCATAATGTCCACCATATTGGATTTTCCATTAATTAGTATTTTTTAAAAACACTTAAAATGCTACTCCTCCTAGAGAATTTGACAGATTTGCACAAAACTTGGTATACACCCTCCTTGGACCATGCTTTTCTCAATCTGTTATCAGTCACCATGGTCAAATATTCTGCCAAGGTGTACTGTCTTTTTATGGCCAAATAGCATTCAAGCTTGTGTTAATTTTTTGTGGTTTTGTTCCAATAAGTGATATAGTTTTCTTTTTCTTTCATCATAATTTGGTTTGGTCTAATTGTGTGAAATAATGCATCGCTGTCCCTAGGCTGATTGGTGTTAGTAGTGTTAGTATCTGTGAGTGAACTCAGCCTTAGGACCAGCAGGCTGAGGGGACTCCTTTCTATGTTCAGCTCTTGGCAGTGCAGGGCTTTATAATGATATGATTTGGGGTCACTCATTTTTATATGTTTCCAGAATTTGATGGCTCGTTTTTGGATGTTTATTATTAGAGGATATTGGCCTAATTCTGCCCTGCATGCATTGTTTGGGGTTTTCCTCTGTATCTGGAGGATGCTTTTAGAGTTCAGCATGCAGGCTCTCAATTGGATGTTTGTCCCATTTAACAAAATCAAATTGTGTAAGCGGCCCCCACACCTCACTGCCATAAAGTGCACTTGGTTTGATCACCGATTCTAATATTTTCAGCCAGATCCTAATTGGAATTTTGATTTTGATTGATTTTTTGATGGCATAGAAAGCCCTACTTGCTTTCTCTTTCAGTTAATTCACGGCCAAGCTGAAATTTCCTGTGGAACTGATTTTTAAACCTACATAAGTATAATTAGTTGTTGTTTCTATATTATTTTTTCCTAGGGTAAAGTTTTGAGTGATTTCCTGAGATTTTGAGTGATTCCCTGAGATTTCCTCTTATATTATAGTTTTCTTTTGGTTAACTGTCAGGGCCCAGGTCTGACAGAAATGTTCTAACAGACTGATACTTAAGACATTGGGCCCTATCTTGGCGCTTAGTCTAAGCATGTGGCGTAAAGTCCATTTTGGGCGTGTCCAAGTCCACTTTTGCTATTTTAACGGCGTGTTTTTTTGGCGCTAAGCACGGCGCAAGGTGCAACTGGGCTGAACCTAATCGCTTCATTAATTATAGGTGTGTCTTGGGCGTGACATGCAATAAACCAATCAAAATGTCATATCCCATTCCCTTTAAAAGCCTGCTTTTCCACCTTGGCGGATTGCTTGATGGCGAAACAGACATGCTCGTGCGTGTTTAGTGTGATCAAGGAATAGGCTAAATGGAGTATGATCAATATTATTCGGACTAACCATTAGCCTATGAGTTCCCGGTAATTCCAGACAGGGCTGTTATTTTACAAAATATATGCGGTTAAATTTTGTTAAAAGGACCTGCAACAGCTGAGAATAAGCTATCAATGGCTTCAGTCTCACCTTAGAAAACGCCAAATTAGCCTGCTTGTTCAGCGAATTTCGTTAGATTATGCAATGAAAGTGTCAAACATCAATTCCAAGAGGCTGCTCTCATGGAGTTCTCGAAGTTCAAGCTTCATCCAAAGTTCATTAGGCTACCTGCATAGTAGGCTAATATTGATTAATAACATACATACCGTTATTTTGCCTTAATGATGACACTAAATAGCCTACAATAAAGCTGTCAGGTTCGCAACCCATATGTTCACGCATATTTCCCCTTGTTTAATAATGTCCTGTTTATGGAAATGTGACCAACCTGTTTTACTCGTAGCGTAATCCTTTAAAACAATCCACTTTCCCAGGAAGACTGTGAAACGTGCGACTTACAGCAGGGGAAACAGAGAACATGCAGCGCACGTGCAGAGAATGGCATTACAATTTATTGTGAATTAATTGTGTAATGTGCTGCAAATTTGTTTTAGTTTCTAATTAGACGCTTAGTTCTCTTTAAAATAGTTTTGTTCAGTTATGGAATAACGGGTGAAATCAGCTGGGTTTTAAACGGTGAGAGTATGGAAACCTGGTCACTGTAATTTTAAAAATATGAAGGACGAAGAATAGCTAAGGTTACAATTTAGTTAACATGGTGACATCTCTGTTTTTTAACCATAGGCTATCGAAAAAAAACCTTATGCACAGCGAATCCGCTGTAGCCTAGGCTATTTGAAAAACAATAAATGCAATATTCACTGGACAAGTTTTTGAACTTTTTTCAGTCACAAACCATTCTATTTACTTACAGGCTGTATTCATAGATAAACAGAGCTGTATTGTAATGACATCTGAAGCGCATTTTCAGAACTTAAATGTCCGTCTATTGCCGTGCGCGAGTTTTCCATTGAATGACAATTCACGCATTAGGTGTAAATGACAATTCGCGCATTAGGCTTGATATAGGTGTTATCAGCTGCTTTTTAATGGATAGCCATTGTCCCGTACCATCGCACATCGCCTGGATGTTGATGGAGTGGCCTGAAAGCAATTTAATGTGCATGGCATTCCCTTTCGCTGAGGGAAAGGTAGGCTATGGACCCTTTTATTATTATGTATTTTTTGATATAGGCTACACAATAATACTATTTCACATTGAAATAATGTATTTTTTGATATAGGCTACACAATAATACTATTTCACATTGTAATCTTGATATTTTAATCATGCTTGTGCGCGCCCCTGTGTGTAACAGACAGGAGGGTACGCGCATTGTGCACACGCCTTTGTAGACGCACTTATATGCGCCGTTAAAATAACATGTATACAACTGCGAGATGACTTTAGATCAGGTTAGTGGTGGTTCTAGCGCAAGCGCTTTCTGCTGGCTCAAGATAGCAATACGCCAAAAATAATCCTGGCCACTCCTCATCTTAAGACCAACACGCCCAAACGGCGCAAGAGCACATGCTAGTTAAACGGCGTGAACGTTAGGTGTTATAATGAACCTACCGCCGGGTGTAAGATAGCAAAGACACTTGCGTTTGGGTTAGCGCCGCTTTGCGCCGGGTGTAAGATAGGGCCCATTGTGCTTAATAAGGAAGTTTATGATTCTTGCATTTAAAATACTGCAAAATACCTTCCCCAGATTACTGTTAACACAGATGCCTCTGTAGTTATTAGAGTCAAATTTATCTCCAAAAAAGTAGGGGGTAGTCCTTGGTTCCAGATTTCAGGGAAAACACCCACACTCAGAACAAAATTGAACAGTTTTAGGATGGCTTATCTAAATTTGTGATCTGTGTGTTTCAGCATCTCATTTAAGATGCCATCTGTCCCGCAGGCTTTTTTTTGATTGCAAGGCATTACATTTTTCTGCAAGTTCTGATTCTGTAATTTTATAATCTAGAGGGTTCTGATTGTCTTTAATTCTTTTTTCAAGATTATTCAGTTTTTCACATATTTGGTTTTGTTCTGGGTTCTTTATCGTCTGACTATATAATTGTTCAAAATGATTCTTCCATAGTTCTCCATTTTGGATGGCCAATTCGTCATGGTGTGGTTTGTTTAAAGATTTTCAATTGTCCCAGAATTTATTTGACTTACGTAATTGATTCTTCAGTTTAATTTAGTTGGTTTTGGATGTACTGTTCTTTTTTGGTTCTGAATGTGTTTTTATATTGTTTTAGTGTTTCACTATAAAGATGGCGTAGTTCCTGATGTTCTGGCTGTCTGTGTTTTTGGTTAGATAATTTTCTGAGAATTTTCCTCATGTTTTTGCAATCCGAATCAAACCATTTTTCATTTTTGTCCTTTTTAAAATTATTTTTCAATGAATTCTTTGTCAAATTTGATATACATGTCAAATATGTTGTTTATATGGTTTACAGCAAGGGTTACTCCTTCTTTATTGTGAGGGTATGTGTAGACCAGAAAGGAGTAGAAGATAAGTTATATATTTGTCTCCCTGTGTGCTGGTGAAGTCTGGCTCTTAAGTCCCCGCAGATCAGAACATTTCCCTGGGCCTGGAAATGGCTGATGTCGGATTCAATATTTGGGAAGATATTTTCATTAAAATAAGGGGATTTTGTTGGGGGGATGTAGATTGCACACATGTAAACATGGGCACTTGATATAATTTCTTTATTTATTTTCAACCATATGTGATTCTCTCCTTTTTTCACAAGTTGTATATAGTTTTCAAGTTCTGATTTAAACCAGATTAACATCCCCCCGGACTCTCTCCCCTGGGTAACGCCTTTTAGTTTTGTGGAAGGAACCAGTAATTCCCTGTAGTTTTGGGGACAACCAGTGGGCGTGTCTCCTCTGCACCATGTCTCCTGTAAAATGAGGACATCAACATCTCCCATTTCTTTTATGAATTCTTGGTTTTTGCTCTTTAAACCAAACACAGAAGAGCTCAAACCCTGAATATTCCATGAAGAGATGCTAAAAGATTTCATTCATATAAACTATTTCTCAGGTTTTCTTTTTTTTTTGTTTTCCATTCCAAATGAGAAAGTATTCAAAAACCCATTGCAACTATTTGTAGTTATAATATTATCTAATATATTATAATTGATTATAATATTAACATTGATTTTGAACCTTATTGCGAAAAGAAAGCATGAACATTTTTACATTTTATTATTATTATTATTATTATTGTCATTATGGGATTTGTACCACAGTGGTATAGCACTGCACTGGGGCTATGCATACTCAGTGTTTCTTACCACTGTCTTTGCACCATGAGCTGTGAGCAGATAAGGCTCAGCATCTGCTGGATGTCCCTGAGCTGGTTTGTGGCTGGGCCTGCTGCTCCACTGACCACCTGAGCGTAGCTGGGTGCTCCTGGCTGAGGTCCCTGTTGGGGTGGTGCTGCAGGGCTGGGGGGCAGTGCTGGTCCTGGTACGGCTGTGTGCTGGCCTGGTGGAAAATGTCCAGGGATTTCCTGTTGGCCTGGTTGTGGTGGATAGCCTGGGTGAGGGTGCTGAGGTCTGGGCTGGGGGGTCCTACTCGGCGCTGTGTGTCCTGGTGCTGGGGCATGTCTTCCTGGTGGTGCTGTGTGTCCTGGTGCTGGGGCATGTCTTCCTGGCGGTGCTGTGTGTCCTGGTGCTGGGGCATGTCTTCCTGGTGGTGCTGTGTGTCCTGGTGCTGGGGCATGTCTTCCTGGCGGTGCTGTGTGTCCTGGTGCTGGGGCATGTCTTCCTGGCGGTGCTGTGTGTCCTGGTTCTGGGGCGTGTCTCCCTGGTGGTGCTGTGTTTCTTGGTCCTGGGGCGTGTCTTGCTGGTTTCAGAGGACTGGGGGCGTGTCTGTATGTCTGGCTTTCTCTCTCTATGAGCTTTGCTAGTACTGACATCTTGAAGGTGACTAGTACAATATATATCGCCATCCGCTGGCCGAAAGACCATATTGCACCCAAAAATGTAATAAAATTAATTTGGATATGATTTTATTTGCCGTTTTCTCAATTATTCTCATTTTGGCAGTCGTGATTTCCCTTTGGCGGTCCGTGAGATCATTTTGGTGGCCGCTAAATAATTTACTATGTAGGAAACACCCTGGTTAAGTGCGTCCATGTCATAGCATTACTGTTGAATAAGGAAAAATTGTTTCCGCCCGGTTTCGAACCGGGGACCTTTCGCGTGTGAGGCGAACGTGATAACCACTACACTACGGAAACACATGTACATGAGGGAACATAATAATTGAGTCAATATATATAACAGTTTACTATCTTCTTGCTATTCAATAAAGAAAAAAATACTGAAGTCTCTGACTGGACAAAATGTATGAGGGAGCAAAATTACTCATCTAATTATAAATAAATAAATAAATAAATAAATAAATAAATAAATAAATAAATAAATAAATAAATAAATAAATAAATAAATAAATAAATAAATAAATAAATAAATAAATAAATAAATACTGAGATAAGATACATAAATAAATAAATGTTGAGGATAAATGTAGATATAAATGTGAAGTATAGTGAGATAAATATATAAATACAAATTTGAATTAATGCCCTTTTTCCATTTATTTATGTATTTCTGCTGTTTCTGATGTTATACGCCATTGTTTGTTAATCAGAGGAAATGCAGAGATGCCCATGATCTCTGCCAGCTAGTTATCCAGATAACATTTGGGACAAGGTATCGTTATGATTTGTAAAGTAAGCGTATCTAGATAGCTTACAGAAACCAGAAGCATTTTAGCTGGCTACCCAAAATCAGGTGCTTGTTTCAACATTGTGTGACTGCAGGTGGCCCCGAGTAAGGAACACTACTAGGTTGGGGATCAGGCTGGATTGCCTAAACATGTTTGAAGTCTTGCAGTCATTAGTGTACTATGTAGGCCTATCAAAATTTTATGATTTAAGCCTACTGCACATGAGTTTTGTTATATGTAATTGTATTGATACTATATGACTGAAATATTTTCATCTTGTTGATTTAATTTTGTAAAGTTTTTATGTAGCCTAATTGTGTGCAATATAGCACAATAAGAGCATATGACTTTTATTCTTCATGGTATTCATATCTATTTCTGGCTTAAGATGGTAAATGATCCCTCTAAACATGAAAAGCACATAATTGAGAAAAGTCAACAGCTATTTAATATTCTGGGATTGCAATTGAGGTCGGAACGAAAACCACCATACTGGCCCAGGTCCGAGTTTGGGAACCAGTGCTATAGAATGTAGCAGCCAAGGTAACCTACTTAGAACCCACTTACTGTACGTCGCTTTGGATAAAAGCGTCTGCTAAATAAATGTAATGTAATGTAATGTAATGTAGAATATCCGTAGAAACGTGACCATTTCAGACACAAAATGCCGAAACCCGGGATCGAACCAGGGACCTTTAGATCTTCAGTCTAACGCTCTCCCAACTGAGCTATTTCGGCGAATGTGAATTTTTATTTTGAAGACACTATTTACTTGTTCGTGTTAATCTAACGTTTAAAAACGTAGGCTACAACAGCGTGTTTTCCATTTCAAGCGGTTTGAACGAGACACTATATGTTGACTGAACTTGACTCAACTTAACTCAGTCAAAGCAACAAGATGAATTTAGGCTACGTTGTGTCGCAGGCTACAGTTGGGTACTGGGTAGCCTGCTAAATTAGCTTGCTAGGTTACGTTGTCATAAAATTTCTTCTTACCGTGAAAAACGACGACATCGGACAGTTGTTAAGGTAAATCTATCACCACGGCGGCACTTTCGCCACAAGTCAGCAATTATACCGGGAAATGCCCTCTTTGAAAACAAAAAACGAATGAATATAAAAAGGTTAGTCTGTTACTGCATACCCGTTTTTGCTAAAGCTGCATCATAGCTATGATAACGCGGAGCTGTGAAAACTATAACAGCACGGAAACCCTTTAAAAAAAACAAAATAAAAACCGTAGCTAGGCTACACCTAGCCTATGGCTATGACAAATTGGACTAAACAAGCCACATTTTAGTTAATAAAACTCAAGTAAGCTAATTTAGATATCCAGTGAGCATAGTGGCATACAGAACTAGTTTACTTTTTTTTAGCAGCATTTTTTTGTAAGTATAAACCGAACTTTTTTTTATTTTTTTAAATACAATTTATTTGATTTATTTATTTAAGTATGAGCCGAAGTATGCCTTCCTGGCGTGTCTCCCCGTGGCGCAGTCTGTAGCGCGGCCTAACCTAACTTTCACATCGGGCGCGCAAGAGCGCCATCTTGCCGCTATGGTCAGCGCAAGCAACGAAGCAGCAAAAAACAATACATATCCGTATCCGGGACGGGTATTTTAAAAGCGACTTTATACCAGTCATTTTACAAGAATCTTTGTCATGTACGTGAGTTTGGAGCCATAAACTTCCAAAAAAAAATCGCCAGCTGCACCCCTTTTTTTTGGCTCCCTCTCCTTTCGGTCCCTCAAGTTTTTCCTCCTTTTCCTGCATTGTTCCTCACATCAGTGTCGTGCAGAGACCTTTTGAGGGGCAGGTGCTCAAAGTGAGAAAAGGGCACATCAACCTAGAAAAACCATTTGGGGGACACTTCAGTGCTAGGGGCAACACTCAGATTGATGATGACTTGTTGACTGCGCTCTCACAGCATGCCTTTCAAACTAAAAGTACATAGCAAACCTTTTTTTTCGGTACAATTTCAATTTCGGACAAGTTTAACCGCTTCCTACGTCCCTGAAAGGGGCACATCGGGCAAAAGGGGCAGGTGCTCGGGCACCCAGAGCCACCCCCTCTGCACGTGCCTGCTACACATACAAGCACAAAATCCGGTTATTATTTACATGTGATTTAATTTAATTCAGTATTGCCCACAACGTTAACGTGATCCACATTGAACCAGGACAGGGAGAGAGCTGGTCACTCGTTTTCAGGGTCTCTCTTCTCCACTTTTTCTAATTGCTTTCGAACGTGAAATGTATACCGTTCTAAACAAACAAAAAACACTTATCTGCTGACCGTAATATAGAATGCCATCCTGGCTATCGATAGTTAACGTAGCGAGCTAGCGCAGCCTGGTAATAATCTGGTAGATATCAATGTAGTAGTGCTTATTTGTTACAAACCTGGTAGGCTAGCCCCAACTGAAAACGTATGTTTCGCCATGCAAAGTTTTTTTGATTTACATCACGGTAGTCCCGCAAGTTCGACTGATATAACAAGGGGAATTCGGTCACGCACGTAATCAATCTCTCATCCATTTTGCGTTCGCGAAGTTGGTCCATTCAGTACCGCCCACTCTCTAGCTATTGGCTGCGCTTTGAAAGGTCAGCGACTGGAGGGGTCAAAGTTGAATTTGGTTGAACTTTGAGCGCAGCGCAGGCAGTGGATCTTGCGCTGCGCTCACCGCTGACCAGAGCGCAAAGCGGAAAACGACTCTCCATTGATGTCAATGGCACTTGCCGATTATGCGGCCAATGTGAAACCAGGGTAACTAGGATTCCCCTGGTCTTTCCGACATTGTTGGTTCGAATCCGACCTTTCCTCTTGTCTCTACACTGTGCTGTCCAATAAAGCTCAAAGGCTATTACACCTATTTTAAGAAAGTATAGTCAATTTTAGTAGCCTACTTATAAACTTTTGTAGCCACAATTTCCTCTATATTCTCAGCTACCTTGAATTGAGAGAAAATGCTGTTAGCTATAAGTTAGAGTGAAGGAAATGTAGAGACCTAGCTAGCTACTCACTCCAAAAGTCTCTGGGACCTCAGATGGATATCTGGCTTCTCTGTCGAACATGAGGTAGAATTGTTTGTGCTTGGTGGTGATCTGTACTTTGGTGCGCAAGCCAACCATGGCTGCACTGAGGTCCCAGTTCCAAGGATTCTCATCCACCAATTTGGTGAGAGTTTTGAAACATATTGACATTGTTATGAAATACTATTTCGATTGTAAAGCATAGCTTATGATTGCGATGTGTGACCCAAATCACACTGCTTAATACAATACCAAAATAGAATACTTAACACAGTGACTATAGTAGGCTACCATTTAGTGGTGTAAATGGGTCAAGGTCAGTTTAGTGTCAAGTCCACATTACTTTGTCACTGTCCCATTCATTCTTTCAACCAATCCACTGGTCTGTGGATGGTAAGGTGCGCAGAAGCTCCTCTCGATGTCCAGCTTCTGGCAGAGAGCCATATTCAGCTGAGTTTAATGGACAACAGCCAGTTAGTACAAAAGAAAACTGAGTGAAGTGAGCCTCAGCCATGTTTTTGGGTAATGAGACATATTGGACAGCACAGTGTAGAGACAAGAGGAAAGGTCGGATTCGAACCGACAAAGTCGCAAAGAGTAGGCCTACGGAAATCGAAGTTAGGCCGCGCTACAGACTGCGAGACACGCCAGGAAGGCATACTTCGGCTCATACTTAAATAAATAAATCAAATTTAAAAAAAAATTTTTTTTAAATAGTTCAGTTTATACTTACAAATAAATGCTGCAAAAAAAGTAAACTAGTTATGTATGCCACTTGTGCTCACTGGATATCTAAATTAGCTTACTTGAGTTTTATTAGGCTAACTAAAAAAATTTCAAAGGGTTTCCGTGCTGTTATAGTTTTGACAGCTCCGCGTTATCATAGCTATGATGCAGCTTTAGCAAAAACATGTATGCAGTAACAGACTAACCTTTTTATATTCATTCGTTTTTTGTTTTCAAAGAGGGCATTTCCCGGTATAATTGCTGACTTGTGGCGAAAGTGCCGCTGTGGTGATAGATTTACCTTAACATCTGTCCGATGTCGTCGTTTTTCACGGTAAGAAGAAATTTTATGACAACGTTACCACTAACCTAACCCATTTTTTTTTTTTTTTAAATGCATTGGCTACTTTACAAACTGTAGACGGTTGGCTGACAAAGAATTTGAGCTTTTAACAACAAACCTACTTTTCTTGTATGACTGCATTTTAGCAATTAGTGTAGGCTAGTTTACGTTCAATTAACGTAGTTTCAGCTTGTTGCCCCCGCACGCCAGTCTTACCTGTCTGTTATTAAAAGAAGAAAAAGCTCTTTGGATGCGTGATTGGATGCCTTGTAAATTTGGAGTTGTCCCGCCCATTTGAAGCTCGCTCCGGTACCCTTCTCGAAACCCTGTATTTGGAAGAACATAGGTGGCAGCCTGAGCCGTGGGTCGGCACCATAGACTGTATAAAAATATGTCGGAACGGTTGGCAATCTCGGCACTCGTCCCCGTGCAGTGGGGTTCGCCCATGAATGCGGTTGAAAAGGGAAATCGGCAGAGTGGAAAATGTAGCCTATAGGCCTACATCTCCAAAAAAAATTTACTACAATATAGTCCCTCGAATTATGTGTAAAATACGGTAGGCCTACGTACGGACGATACAATAGCCTACATTGCATTCTTTATGCATAAGTTCTTAAAAACAGTAGCCTAACACTGGCATGCTCATACCTTTAATAATCCTTCCGTTTCCACCGTGCCTAAAAATCCAAGGCCTAAAATGGAATTTGCTGTGAAATGTGAAATCTATTCAAGTGGCATTTACCAATTGCCCACATTAAAACTGCACTGTTAAAAATGATTTGTTGACTCAACTTGGCTAAGCCAAGTCATCTTGTTGCTTTGACTGAGTTAAGTTGAGTCAAGTTCAGTCAACATATAGTGTCAAGGTTATTACACTTCAATAAATTAGTTGATACAATATGTAGTCTGTTGACTCAACTTAACTCAGTCAAAGCAACAAGATGACTTGACTTAGTCAAGTCATAGTTGAGTTAACAAATCATTTTTAACAGTGTGGCTCATGACACTCATTCATGACAGTGTTGTGTGCTTAACCAACTGGTGAAAAATAGCTGCCATCCCGGTGGTGCACTGTTTATGCCATGACGTGACCCAACTAACCATTCCCTTCCCAGTACTCAAAATGTATTACCCAAATCAAAAGGTGGTCCTGGTCTAGCTGTAATGTAGCCTATTACATAATATCCAGTTCAAAGAAAAACAAAAAAAAAGTGGTCCTGGACTAACTGTAAAGTAGCCTATTTCAAAACAAAGAACTTTCATCCATGTAATCCGTGTATGTTTAATTCACATACAGCATACAACAACAATGGCAATAATTGGGAATAGAAATAGCATAAATGCCATTTGTTCCTCTCTAGCTCCTTTTTTTTTAACTCTAAAATGTCAGTAGCAAAGTACCCTCGCTACAGTATTACCTCCCCCCTCCACCCCCATCTTTCTGGTCCAACGCTCAGGATGCGTCCCAATCCTCAAAAAATGTACTATCCTTTCCTCCACTACTACCTCCTCTCCTTCTTTCCCCCGAAACGATCTTTGTGTCCTAATCTAATGTTGCTGATTACATATTAATTGTTCCAAATTAATTAATGTCTCGACGCAAACCGCAATATCAGGTACATTGTACGCTGTACATGCAACTACTTGTACTTGAAACGTACAATGTTGCATACTTCCGGGTAGGAGGTGAGTAGAGGAAAGGAGGTGAGGAGTGAAGATTATTGGGACGCACAGTCTCTCCCCACCTCTCCTGCATCAGCATTCCCCTTTTACTCTTCCTTGGTTTTGCCGCCAGACACTGCAGTGTCTGTGACTGACTGTGCCGCAGAAAGCTGGCACCAGGAGTCCCAGATCAGGAGCAGAGGGATGACAATCCACAGTGTGTTCATGAACATAAAGTAGAACCAGAAGTACAAAGGGTGTCCCAGCTGGCTGTGGACATAACCATCCCGGTGTTCAGTGTAGAAGTACAGTACTGCACCATATAGCTGACCTGAGGGGAAGAAAGGAGGAGAGTGGTTAACCGCGGTTCATCTTCAGAAACGAGAACAGGAAGCAGGTAGAGGGAAATGATCCTCAGTGGATGTACAGTGAGGTCTCTCGAGTGTCGGGCAGTGCCAAGATGGGGTACAGGGAAGTGGTAAGCTGGGGTACAGGGAAGCGGGCTGAAAAGGTGGATGGAGCCCCTCACCGAGGGAGACAATCAACTGTAGGATGAAGCGGTTGGGCCGATTGTAGAGAAACGCCAGGACAGTCCACACACTGAGCGGGCCCCACAACAGAGCTGTCACCGTCTCCATACACACTGTGAAGTTGTCAGCTCTAGAGGTTAAGGAGGAGAGAGAGAGGTTTAGCCCCAAAAACAAGCATCCACAACCCTGAGACTGGATACCTGCAGGATATGCTGGCTTTTTTGTTTCTCATCACTTGGTGAATAAGGTACCAGGGCTCGCCACCCCTGTCCTATGCAAGTGTAGAACTGTAGCTGGTACACTTGCCTAACTGACGACTACTTGACATTAAACTCAAGGCAGAAGATATTTTGTCCATATAACCAAAAGGCCTAGGACTCTGCCATGAGAAATGTATAAACCATTACTGACTCCATCACAATAATAAATAGGTTGACAATACTGATAATTTCATTGCATGATTACATCAGGTGACATCACAATGAGGAAAAAAATAAACCTGTACTTACATAACATATCTGCTGTCTCCTTTTGAATATTCTTTCCCTGTTAATAAAATGCATTAAATGAATTCCCTTCAGACAAAAGTACCCATGCTTATGTTTTGAAATTACACAACCATTTAATATTTTCAGTTGATGGTGACTGTTTCTATTTTGCATGTTTCTGAATATTGGGTATTTGCCAGTATAAAAGAGGAATCATTTTTATCTCTTATTCCATTTTATCTGGCAAGTTATGGAAACCTGCTGTGCTTCTTGTACTATCCCCACCTGTACAATAGTGGGGATAATAATATAAGGAGTGGACGGTGCTGAGACAGCTCCACCAAGATAATGGCCAGCACCTGGCCTTTGGACTCTTTATCTATGCCGTGCTCATTTGTGAATGAGGGACACATGCAAGGAAAATGCCATTTTCTCCAATTCTGCAATATTAACAGTGCTGCCACAAATGATATTCAAACCAAGGCCCTGCAAAAGTGAAGTATTTCTTATTTAAAAAATTACAGATATCTATAAAATAAGATTAATTTGCAAATATACCAGAAGTATATTACCAATACTAGTCTAATTTTCACTTTTAATATTTTTCTCTCATAAAGGGCCACATGATCTGGTATCAAATCTGGACCTTGCCAGTGCTGCCTTTGGCCTTTAGCCTCACAGATAGATGCACAGTTGGCTCTAGCATTGCCAAGGGATTAGAGGGTTTCAGTTGGATGGGATGATGGCATTTTATGTAACACCGTCCCCCATTGGTTGATTATCTGCCCGCAAGTTCATCTGTTGCACTGTGCATGAAGCAGATTCCTTCGATTCACGTCTGTGTTAGCCCTTGTAAACTGTGGTGTGATAAGAAGCAACAATTGACATCAACTGCTTGTCTACGCTCTACTGAATCGACAATAGAGGTTGCAATGAGCATTGCCACATGGTGGCAGTGTAGTATAATGGTTAGGAAACTAACCCAAAGGTTGCTAATTCAATCCCTGGTAAAACACTGCTTTTGTACCCTTGTGAAAGGTACTTACCCCATTCAGTGTTTGACCTCTCTTAAAAACCAGTTACCACCCCCACCCCCACCCCCCCATCTTGTCTGACTTTTCCTAACTTGGTGGGATAAAATAGGAAACATGCAAAAAACATAATGCTGTTTTCAAAAAATCCTGTACCAACTTTGCATACAGAGGTGATATGTGGGGTCATTTTGACCACAGGCACTGTAGCTGTATAAAACATAAGAAAATACACAACTTTCTTATTTTTTATCACTGATTTTTTTTGTGGGTGATTCTGGGTACTTACTACTTTTCCATACAGATAAACTTCACAAACATTCACTTACATCCGGCTCTAAAATGAAAAGTTTCTCAGATTTTTAACATTTGTTACAGTGGTAGGAAAATGGCAAGTGTTGTTGAATGGCCTGTTCTCACCATTAAGTTATGTTATGTTATTTAGGGATAAAAGGCTAGTCAATTGGGAGACAATAAGAAAGCTACACACAAAGTGTCAAATTTCTTATATTACAATGATTTTGTGTCGGTTTAAACTGTTGGGGTCAATTTGACCCCAAACATGAAAGGTGTCATAAAACGTCAACATAAGTAAGTAAATATCCAGCTGTATAAATAAAAGCACATTTAAAAAAAAGTTGCAGTCAAGTGCAGTTGCAAAAGATTCAACTCCAGACCATGATTCTGACCTTCCTGTGCCAAAGCAGTACACCATCTGCCAGAGATGGAAGCTGGATCCCACAGCCTTGGTCTCAAGAGGGTCCTGAGACCAAGGCTGTGAGTTTCAGCCCCCACGTCTACTACTTGCACCAAAACACTGTCAGTGGTGACAAGGACATAATAACCAATAACATGACTGAGACTCACAAAGCTGAGAGAGGAAGCTCTGGTCAGACGGGATTATGGGGTAGTAGAGGGAAAACCACCCCTCGATGACGCCATGGATGAACCCGCACACAGTAAACCAGCACAGAGCCAGCCTTCGTGCCGCTGAAAGCCTTCCACCGGCCACCTCCTGCCCAGTCAGTGCCCAGGTCCCCACCAACAGCAATCCCGACACAGAGAACAGGAAGGTCAGAATTTCCGCCATGGAACGGTCATTTGCGACATAGCCTGGGATGGACAGGTCTTGAGGCCAGAAAGGGTGCTGGTTCTCAGCCACTGAAGGCATTTCCTCCATCTGCAAACAAAAGAATGAACAAGGAAAAAATACATGGCCAGAGGAGAGATTTTTTTACAAGCCTTTTTTTCAGATGAAACAAACTGAGGATCACAGCTCAAATGGAGGGAATTGGTGTGTCTTTCACAGCTCCCGGCACAAACACTTATGTTTTCTATTACACTTGACACATAGTAAATGCAACCTCACACAATTCATTATTATTCATGGTCAATCATTTTACCAGTAGGCTACATCCATTAGATCATCTACACTGTAGCCAATTCTTCAGTCTACATACCACCTTGCATGCGACCCTAATTCACAATTTCCTCAGTCTTCATTCCTTCCTTGATTTGTATCTCAAAGTCATCTACTCGTTGCAACTTCACCAGATCTCTAATTTCCAGTTGTGTTCATGTCAGTAGTCCATTACGTTTTCTAGATTTTGCCCCTGTTTTATTGAAATTACTTATATATTGTATGGTGCTAAAGGGCGTCTGCTAAATTAGAAATATTGTTCCTATCAATAAAAATAATGGAGCCATTCTATGCAGGTTGTTTCAAATATTTAACTATTTTTGAAACGCACTCAAGTTTTAATTATTATGGTTGCTTCAGCAACATATTACCTGTTCCGTTGCATAGGCTAGTTATTAAACTTCTTATTCATATTTTCCTTCCGCCTAAATTTCTGCACTATACTCTTCCTACAGCTTGTAGCCTAAGCTAGACCTGTCATTCCAAATTTATTCACAGCTATTAAACAACTGCTGAAGCAACCACATTTTATTCATAAACTTTACATTCTATTTAGCCTACACTGTGTTCTTTTCTATAAGTATAATCATTTTAAATACCGCATTGATATGTTAATCTAGCTCGAAATTAAAAAGTTGCCACACTAGAAATAGCTGCTATCAGTAGCTATGTAGGCTACGCTGCTATGTAACACCGAGGTAGCCTGCTATGTAACGTTCGCTCTAGATAACACGTATTTATTCTTCCTGGAATTCCGGGTACTTGTGGCTTTAATCGAATAGCGGCATAATCACTTACCTCTGTGTGTTAGTCTTTAACTGGGCGAATTATTAATTTTTTTAAAATAAGATATTTTCCCAACTTGCAATCCTGTGGCAAGATAGATAGCTGAGGAGATGTCTCGCAGTATTGAAAGTTGTTTGAGGAGTGTCTTGCCAACTCGCAGTAAGTTTTCCACTTGTGCAAGTGGAAAACGTGCACAAGTAGCCTAAATTTATTTAAGAACGAAAAGTAATTTAATTCAAACACATACTTCTTGTTAGCTGCTGCAGAGTGTTACGCCTAGATATTTAGGTTGCTGTTTCGCAAACCTCCCACTACTATGTGGGCTGCTCCAATCACAAAGGTGAACGCATGAGACATCCGCCAATGTACACTTAAGTGTGGGAGGGGTCCTAATCTCTGCAATTGCATTGGTTAGAAGTGTGAATGTAACGCTACATAATATCCTATCGGAGTGTGAATTTAGATACACGCGAGGCTTTTCAACTTAATAATTGGCCAGTCATCTCGGAACATATATGTCGTCAAACGGGCTGTAATTTTCTATCTGATATGGGATTATTGGAGAAAAAATGTTATATAGAATTATTGGGGTTAGGTAGCATTTGACTAGCTTAGCAGCGTTTAGGACGGGCTTCAGCTAAACCGTGCTTCCAGGGGTTTAGCACGCAGGTAAATCGGATATAGCCTACTATCAAATGACCTTAAGATCAGCCCAACAGGTGCGATTTACCCTAAAGGAACGTCACATAATAATGATCCGTGTAATTGATAAAAAATCTATTTTATCACGTCCCTCAGCAAATGTGAAATAGAATCTGGTCTCAGTTTGTCAGTTTCACGGCAAGCTAATACTGGCGGACTTGTAAATACATCCGTAGTAAGATTAATCAACGTTCTGTTAATCAAACAGAAATTCGTGTTGCGTTCGGTGTCGTGTTATGTTCTTATTTTTGTTGTAGGCCTATTGAAATGAAAAGTGCTGAACTCGGTGCGAGTTGGCGTATGGCATAGCCTACCTGGCATCCAAATATGTCAGCAAGCTAGAGCTCTGCATGCCCTCAACACAGAAATAGGCTATTTGGTAAATATCACTGGCAGTAGGCTACAACTGGGTTGATGCATCAGCCGGAACTATTTCGCAGGCTATACTGTAAGTGTAAGCAACGTTAATGTGTGTTTATTAGGCTATAAGACATATTTCTCAACTAGTACTAGGCTATAACCAGTCCCATATGGTCTAGCGGTTAGGATTCCTGGTTTTCACCCAGGCGGCCCGGGTTCGACTCCCGGTAATGGGAAGGAGTATTTTATTGACGATAAGGTGAACGCGATTCATGACTGAGATAGTAGGCTAATTATATGTTTCAATTGTGCATGCAGCATTTCCACGTGGGGATAACAGTCAATAAACTTTGCCAGAATCACATTTTCATTTCCAGAAAGTTTACCCAGATATAATGAATTGTAGCCTTCTAGACACAAATAGCTGGAAAAGGTCATTATTTTAAGTAAAGTATCTAGGTAGTCCATAGAACAGTAGCAATCGATCTGTGCTAGTGAGACTGCTATATACTGTAGTAACCAGGGCTGTGCCAGCAATAACTTAATATACCACCCTGAGGAGGTAGGTCTAGCTATTTGTCAGAACACCAGCAGACATCAGGGGCAAGAGACAATGAGAAAGTGTTCAAAGTTATTATAAAATTCAAACAAGATGAGCAGCTTCTGAGCAAATGTCTTGCTTCTGAGCAATTAAATTGTCGGAATTAAATTGGCTGAATGGTTGAGGGATAGCAAAATGGTTACATCGGCAAAATGGTTGAGGGATCTTGATTTTTTTGTATTACTAATCAGAAACAAGAAACAATCATAATAATATATAGAGTACACACAGTATTTTAACAGAAAAATATACTGATATTTACAACAAGTGTGTAAGTATGTCAGTGTGCAAGAGAGAAAGAGAGAGAAAGCATCCCTGTGTGAGCGTGTGATGCGTGTGTGTGTGTGTGTGTGTGTGTGTGTGTGTGTGTGTGTGTGTGTGTAATCACAATTCAATTTGATAGACTATTGGGTAGTTTGGTTATTTTGGCTTTGCTTAAGTTTCAGTTTGATACTTTAGCAATATGAAGGTGAGAATTCCATGATATGGGACCTCTGTATATAATTTGCTATGAGTGGTATGGCAATGTGGAAGGTGAAGGTTATCGGAATGTTGTATGCATGAATTTGGGAGTTAATTTGAAGAAGAACATTACAGGACTTGGGTAAAGTGTTCGGCATATACATACATTTATCAATGAAAATACAGATTTGGTGAATATTAATGTTGTAAATTGATAGAACATTGAGTCTCCTGAACAGAGGATCAGATGGAGCCAGGTAGTTACAGGAAGTAGCTAACCTTACAATTTTTTTCTGAATTAGATGCATTTTATAAAGGTGGGAGGTATAGGTGCTTCCCCAAGCAATATTACAGTAAATGAGATAAGGGTATATTAAACTATAATATAAAGTAAGAAAACAAGCCTGACTAACCAAGCCACAAATCTTCCTGATGATATCAAGTGATTTAGTCACTTTGCTGCACACCATTTGGATATGATTTTCCAGCTCAGATTTTCGTCAAGAAGTAGCCTACCCCAAGAAATCTGGTGGATGCTACTTGATTAATTTCACCATTACCGATACAGATTTTGACACTGTCTTTAGAGTATCTCTTTCTCTTTCTAGTGAAAATGATAAAATTTGATTTTTTTACATTCAGAGACTGAAACTGGAAGCCATTGATAAAACCTGCCTAAGGCAGTGTTAGCTTGGTGGATGAGTGTGTCCAAGTTTTTATGAGACAAAATCAAACTGGTATCATCAGCAGAGAGTATTGGAAAAACAGAAGAAGAAACAGCAGCAAAGTCATTTATATACTGTAGATCAAGAATAGCAGAGGACCAAGAATAGACCCCTGAGGGACTCCACAGGATAACTGTCTGATAACCATCTATTTGCACGTACAAACTGTTCTCTATCATTAATGTAATTATGAAACCATTTATATGTGAGATCATGAATACCATATCGACACAGTTTCAAAAATAATATATCAAAGTCAACAGTGTCAAATACTTTGGATAAGTCTAAAAAAATTCCTAGGGCATATTCATTATTATTCTGGGCTGTAAAATTTTATCTATCAGTTGGAATAGAGCCATATCAGTGGAGTATTTTTTTCTAAATCTGGTGCATTCATACTGGTATTTATACAAAATAGTATGTTAATTTAGATGATTAAGGATTCTTTTACCAGTTTTTTTTTAAATTTCAGAAAAACAAGGGAGAATTGATACTGGCATATAATTAGTAAAAGATCTTTCATTCCCAGATTTAAAGAGAGGGATAACTTTGGCAACTTTCAAATCTCAAGGAATAAGACCAGTTTGTATGAATTTAGATATACATTAGTGGCTCACTGATAGAATAACCTACATGTTTGATATAAGATGCACTCATTTCATCATGAGCTAAATTATTAATTATCTCCATCACTTCCTGAACATCAGGCGGATCAAAATGTGTCAGAGAAGGGTAATATCCCTTAATGTAATCTAAGGGATTGCTATCAGTTTTATTGATTTTCTTTGACAGAGAGGAACCCACATTCATAAAAAAGTTGTTAAATTCACATGCAGTTGAAAGGGGATCATTGATAGTCCTACTGTCATTGAATTGAGATAGTAGAGCCACAGAAACCTTTTTTCTATTTAACAGTTTATTGATAATTTTCCATGTGGATTTAATGTTATTTGACGATTCTTGGAATTTCAAGTTTTTTTTTAGATATACGAATTAGATGAGTAAATTTATTCTTGTATTTTTTTTATAGTTTAGCAGCATTAAGAGCATTGGGATTTGAGTGAAATTTCCTATAAAGGATGTTTTGTTTTAATTGAGGATTTTTGGAGACCAGATGTAAACCATGGTTTACATAGCCCATCTGCTGCTCTCTTACGTAGTCTGACTATTTGAAAACAGTTATTAAGAATGGATTTGAATAATGTAATAAAAGTCTGGTAAGCAGTCTCCACATCAGAACAATGATAGACATTTTCCCATGAGACTTCATTAATCAACTTTTTGAAGCTCAGTATTTCTGTTGTTAATTTAATGTTATTGGCTATTTCCTTCTACACTTAATACTCAATTAATACTGAGAAGTAAAATATAGGGAAGAGATCTGAAATGTCCGTATATAGAAGACCAGTATTAGTTATATTACTCAGAGCATTTATAAAAATACCATCAATCAGAGTAGCAGATGAAGAGGTCACCCTTGTGGGTTTATATATCAGAGGATATACTGTAGGTAACTAGAGTACAAAAATGTTTAAAAAAAGTGAGATGTTTGAGTGTGAAGACTGAAAGCAGGTGGGAGAATTAATTTTAAAACTTATTTTTCGGGGGTAGGGAAATGGGAATAGTAGCCGTATAGTACTACTCAACTCCCTTCATTGACCACTCCACACTCCGTTACAGTAGGTGGCAGTATGCACGTATGAAGCTGGCGTAGCCGACCAAAAAAAATAAATAATAATAATAGAAAACGGAAGAAGATGACGTAGTTTATCACATGACCAGGAAAAGTGAGCAAAACACAGTTCTGCTTTAGGTAGTGTTACAAACCTGCACCAATTTTTATTTTGTGCAAACTGAGAAATTGTTCGGTCACGAATAAATGTAAGTTTGGGTAATACAGTGGTATATTGATGTATTTAGCTAGCTAACAAAGGAAACACAGTTGTATTTTAATGCACAATAGCCGCTAATGCAGGCAATTTTGTTTGGTCCCTCCTCATAACATCTAACGTTAACAGTTAACTTTAGTAGGATCAGCCACATAGGGTGAGCTAACGTCACCTTTATAATTAAATAACTAGACTAGTTACCTGTCTACTTAGCTACGATCTATCAGTCGTCTTAAATATTTGTTTTGTCTTTATATAAACGACGTTGCGCATTTGTCTAGTAAAGTCCATGGGATGCTAACTGACGTTACTGAAGAAATGGGTGTCGAAATGAACGAAGCCTCACAACGCTTAGACGAATGTCTTCTGCGTTTCATGGACCAGCTGGAACTACTCGAAGAGAAAAGGGAACGGTTGAACTCCCTCATCGAGCAGGTATGAACATATTTATGGTTAGCCAACAGAAGAAATATAAAAAAATATTAGCAGGATGTCCTTCTGTGGCACACATGTAGTGGGCATTGCAGGCTGCTTTGTGATTGAAATGACAATGCTTCACCTATGAATGCTTGCCTTTCCCTCTGGATAGCTACTGCTCTATCAACAGTTGAAACTCAAGACTGCCCACATTGGCTTTGAAAGTAATTGAATATTTTTTCTGACATGGCCCTGAACTTTCTCATAGAGATTAGGGCTGCTGAAGTGGGATAATTGCACTTTAACTGTATCCATGTCTCCATGAAGCAGACCGACAGCTCTTTTTAGTAAAGAAAATCAAAGGTGCCTTTATTACCGAACCACTAATTTGGTTCGCTTAGGTATGCCATTAAAAGGTTGTGTGTGTGTGTGTGTGTGCGTGTGTGTGTGCGCGTGCGTGCGCATCCACAGGGCTGGTTCTCAATCTCCAAAGCTCGATATTCCATGGGAAACAAGCAAGTCTCAACACTGCAGTATGGTAGCGAGATTGAACCACGAGTTCAAATTAATGTCAGGTACAGTATTTTAATTTTTGGTCACAAATTCAGCAAAGAGAAACCTTTTCTGTTAAGTTACATGGCTAGGAAGTAGCTGTTCTTGTGTGAAAGTAAAATGAATGTGGGGTTTGCAGAGCAACTGGAGTGAGAAAGCAGACCCTGCTTTTGACATCACAGCTGTCTGTTCCTCAGGGTCCTGGAGAATGGAGAGGCGGAGTTTGACACACAGAGAGTGGAGCGCTTGAGATCGGAAGATTTAGAAAAGGACCCCAGGCAAGTGGAAGACATTGGTCCCAAAGACGAAGGTAGAAACCTTTTTTCCTCATATGGTCTGATGCTTTTTTTAATCATGTGGAACCGCTTTGCCAGGTTGTGTAGTAAAGGCAGAGAGCCTAGGGGTGTTCAAGTCAAGGTTAATGCAGTGCTGGCTAGTCTCTAGTTTGGAGTTAAATGATGAGCCTAGATGGGCTGATTGGCCTGTTCTCGTAATTGCCTAATCTTATGTTTTTGAAGCATTTCCATTTTTTAAAGTCACACAAAGAGTGGCTGCTGGGCATCTTGTCATGCTAAATGAGGCCGTATAGTGATGTGCCCCGTGACCAAGTGTCCATTCAGCAGTGGGGAGAATGATTGGCTGGAGCTCTCTGAGTGCTGGAGTCCCCAAAATGCCAGGATGAAATATGGCAGCCAAACCAAGTGTGATTCAGTTCCAATTTAAGAAAGGGAAGGGAGTAATTGTATTCCCTCACTCCCTCGTTTATCCTTCCTTCCACCAAGGGTATAAAATGCAAGCTTCCAGCAAGAAGGGAATCCTACAATGCAATGCTCCACACAGAAAAAGTAGGCAGTCACATTTCAGCTCTATGGGGTTCCACTTCCTATATCGTTTGCGGGGGCTGTTCAGTTACGTTTAGGTTTCTTTCTGGTCTTCCATTCCTTCTCGTCTACCCTTCCTTGCAGAGTACAGCCTCAGCCTCACCTATTAAGCTTGCTTGCTGTACAATGCACAAATGTTGCCACAAAATAGCTCACTTGAGGGAAGAGAGCGGGGGAAGGGAATGCGTTAAATTGGATCTGAATGCAGCCCAGGTTTAAGCAGTGCTGGATGCTGTCTTGGCAAAATGGTGAAACTAGATAAGCTGAATTCCTTTTTTTCCCATATTGCACATTCTTAAGTTCAGCTTTGTACCACCCCCTCATTTAAAGTGTCTAATTAATTAAAGGTGTCAGGAGAAGAGGAGTCACTAAAGAGGAGGATCCCAAGGACCAGTCGGTGGCCCCCCGGGCATACGTTTCCAAAGAAACTAGCCCACCAAGCCGAGAATTGCCCCAGCACCAGGATCCTCTGAAGTGGTTTGGCATCTTGGTTCCTCAGAGTCTAAAACAAGCCCAGGTCTCTTTCAAGAAAGGTGAGTCCGTCAGCAGTACGAGGGTGAGGCCACTCCACAAATCCGGGCTGTTTGCTGGGACTGTTTTTCTCTGAGGATTGTGGCTTTATGGTTCTATGGGACTCCTCCTGGCACAAATCTGGGTTAGACAATCCTTACTGTAGAGGCAACATTCACCAGGGCTGTGTCCGAATCAACACACCTTCCATACTATTGAGTATGCTTGTTGAGTACAACGTTTGTATGACTCATGGGTCTGCTGTGGAATCTGGGCTGTGCCAGTGCTGACTGTAGCCAGCAGCCCCAGAGGGTGTGATCCATAGTTGGCTGTAGTGTTTCCCAGAGAGGGAGGGATTCAGGTGATGGGACAAGCATATCGAGTCATACCAGCACCCCCTCTGGTCTATTAGGCCCCTGCAGTTTAGCTGTGCGTGAAGTGTACCCCTCTGATGCAATGACTTTCATGCATCTCAGCTTCTAGACTGCAGAGTGAGTGACTGCGCTGCTCAGCTGGTGGACTGAATGGGGAAAAGCAGTGACCGAGAGCAGCATGTGTTTCAGGGAGGGTTAGACAGTGAATGTCCGCAGCTTCATTGAGATATTGGAGCTGTCTGTTTGCACAAATCTAGGCTTCATTAAAAATACTTCAACGCGCTGTGCACGCTAATTAATGAAGCAAACGGTTAAAAATGGAACAGAGCTCTGTGAAGAAAGCAAAACTGCTTCTCTGTCCCCAGTGATCGAGCTGTCAGCGGAGGTGGCCACACTGCAGAGCACGGTTTTGGCGACCAGGAAAGAGCTGCAGGTGCTGATGGGGAACAAACATGAGAAGACTCCACCCAGACACACGGACAGACAGACTGACACAAGATGCATAAACGGCGGACAGACAGATGAGGAAAGCACCTCTGACTCCTGATCCTTGCTGTGACACACGGTGGATGAAAGGGAAAGCCGAACGGTGTAATGAGGGGAGGAAAGATTGCATTCAATCTTCTCGTGATTTGTAGTTGGTTTATTCGCCAATTTATAGTTTCAGGATTTTTTTTGGGGGTGTGTGTGGGGGGGGGGGGGGGGGTTGTTTTAATGTACATTGCTGTTTTGTCATTAGTTAATCCCTAAAAGTATGATTTTATGATTTAATGTCAATGTGCATTTGATTTGGTGTTTATTTTCCCATAATTATAAAAGCCAGAAATTCACGAGTTTACAAATGCGTGGTTTTTAATCCAGTGGAAATGATGAACCAAAAACAAAAGTGAAAATGTTTATTTATATATGCATCCCTCATGCAATTTTGAAGTAGTGACTTTTATTAATTGTACTACATCCTAGGACTGCCCCCAAATAGTTGACTAAACCATTAGTTGATCAAAATTTTAATTGGTTGAATCGTCGCAGTATGAAAAAATGCGAGAGTGGAACTACAGGTCGACTAAGCAAATCTTTGGTCGCAGCCCTACTACATCCCACTTGCTTAAATATTCATTTATCCAGGAAAAAGCCCATCGAGATTGAGTAGCATACATGCATATACGTACGTGCGTAATAATGCTTGCTTTATGCTTTCCATGGTTTCCTGCAGGAGCCTAGTCGGCTTTATTAACCTCAGCCAATCCAAGGCTAGTCTGCTGTCTGACATCAGCTGTTCCTATGCCCAGCATGCTCTAGGGAGAAGTTGGCTCTAAGTGCTGATCTAGGATCAGGTCTCTAGTACAGCCTCAGATATTGAGTTAAATGGCAAAACTGATCCAACCTAGACCTGTTTTTGGCGCAATTTCAACCTCTTCATAGCTACACTATTACCTGATGCTGTTCTTGATATGTTGTTTCTCAGCCAAAAGTGTAGCTGTTGAATACTGTTTTGAACCTTAATTCCAGGTTTGCGTAAGGGACGGATCGGTATGAAAATGCATTTTCACACTTTTCATACTGATTTACATTTGTTGTCTCTGCAGCTCATTCTTTTCATTTGGTCACCATGGAGAGAGATAAGGCCAGGAACAGAGCAGGGAAATACCGCATGCCAGCTGAACCGAACTCGTACCATAAAGCCTTAAACGGCACAAACACTTTAACTCAGGGTCAAGATTTTGATTTCTGCTTAAAAGGGAAGCTCAATGGTCAAATTTTTTCACTACTTATCTGAAGGTCCCAAAAGTGACCCTGTTCTTGTAGACTATCAGTTACCAGAGGGAACTTCCAAATGAAGTAGCCAGTTTACTGGAAATTAAATAAGAAATGTACATGAATTACATTAGGAAGTAAAATTAAAAGTTACATTTAGAGATTCCTAAATGACATTACTATTATTACAAATTAGAATTTAAGAATTCTATTAAGGAAATTCTACTAAACTGCCATGCATAAATTACATAGAACTTTGGGGGAGTGGGAGATAAAATATATACATATATACATATACAGTGAGCACCATAATTCATTGGACAGTGTCACATTTTTTGTTCTTTTGGTTCTGTACTCTAGCACTTTGAGTTTGAAAGGATACAATGAGGTTGAAGGGCAGACTGTCAGCTTTCATTTTCATCCATATCGGATGAACAGTTTAAAAATTATAGAACCTTTTGTACGTAGTCCCCCCCATTTTCAGGCATCAAAAAATATTGGACAGTTTAACATAATGTAGAATAAGTCATAATTTTTTATATTTGGTTGCATATCCTTTGCATGCCATGACTTCCTGATGCCTGTGAGCCAACAATATCAAAAGACTCTTGATATCTTATTTTCTCGTACTCCTACAAGCGATACTATAACCTCTCTGCATTTGAATTGATCTCTATGGGAATTGCGGGAATTGTAAGAGTACCAGAAAATAAGATATCAAGAGTCGTTTAATGTTGTTGGGTCACAGACATCAGGAAGTCATGGCATACAAAGCCAAAGGATATGTGACCAAATATTAAAAAATGTAAAGGCACAGTCAACTTAGTGTACGTAAACTTGTGACCCATTGTAATTGTGATATAGTGAATAATTAAAAGTGAAATAATCTGTCTGTAAACAATTGTTGGAAAAATTACTTGTGTCATGCACAAAGTAGATGTCCTAACTGACTTGCCAACACTATAGTTTGCTAAAATGAAATCTGTGGAGTGGTTAAAAATTAGTTTTAATGACTTCAACCTAAGTGTATGTAAACATCCGACTTCAACTGTGTGTATATATGTATATATATACAGTCAAGCCGGAAAGTCTCCCCACCCCTTTCACCTTCTCCACGTTTTATTACGTTACAAACATATTCTACAATAGATTGAGTTAATTTTTTGTCTCAAAATTCTACACAAAATAGCCCATAATGACAAAGTGAAAACAGGTTTTTAGACATTTGTGCTAATTTATAAAAAATCTAAATGTAAAATATGTGTACACAAGTGAGCAGGAACCCGAGGGTCACTGACAGAGCTCCAGCGTATCCTTGTGGAGATGGGAGAACCTTTCAGAAGATCAACCATCCAGGCAGCACTCCACCAATCAGGCCTTTATGGTAGTGGCCAGACGGAAGCCCCTCCTTAGTAAAAGGCACATCACAGCCCGCTTGGAGTTTGCCAAAAGGCACCTAGAGGACTCTCAAACCATGAGAATCAAGATTCTCTGGTCTGATGAAACCAAAATGGAACTTTTTGGCCTGAATACCAAGCGTCACGTCTGGAAGAAACCAGGTACCGCTCATCACCTGGCGAATACCATCCCTACAGTGAAGCATGGCGGTGGCAGCATCATGATGTGGGGATGTTTTTCAGCAGCGGGAACGGGGCGACTAGTCCTGATAGAGGGAAAGATGAATGCAGCTAAGTACACCGAGATCCTTGAAGAAAACCTGCTCCAGAGCGCTCTGGACCTCAGACTGGGGCGAAGGTTTACCTTCCAACATGACAACGACCTGAAGCACACAGCCAAGAGAACAAAGGAGTGGCTTCGGAGAAAGTCTGTGCATGTCCTTGAGTGGCCCAGCCAGAGCCCAGACCTGAATCCAATTGAACATCTGTGGAAAGAGCTGAAAATGGCTGTGTACCGACGCTCCCCATCCAACCTGACGGAGCTTGCAAGGATATGCCAAGAGGAATGGGCAAAAATGTCCAGAAACAAGTGTGCCAAGCTCGTAGCTTCTTTACCAAGATGCCTTGAAGCTGTAATCACCGACAAGTATAAGGTGCAGCAACCAAGTATTAGGCTAAGGGTGTGTATAGATATGTAACCCCTAAATAACCTATTTTTGTCAGTAAAATAAAATTGCATATTTTCTAAAAACCTGTTTTCACTTTGACATTATTGGCTATTGTGTGTAGATGTTTGAGGCAAAAAATGAACTCAATCTATTGTAGTATAAGTCTGTAACGTAATAAAACGTGGAGAAGGTGAAAGGGGTGGGGAGACTTTCCGGCTTGACTGTATATATATATATATATATATATATATATATATATATATATATATATATATATATTAGATGTGATTTATAACATTATTGCTTAATCTCCTTGTCTCTTGGAACTGGACACAGTCAATATGGCAAAACAGGTCATCATTGTCATATTTCAGCTAGTTTGTGTGGTGAACAGTTTTTTTGTATTGCAGAAGCGCTAATGATCATCCACTATTGTAAAATATGGTAAATATTACAGTATTGCATTAAGTATATTATTTTATAGTAATATGCCATTTTTAAATGATGTATTACAAACGAATTGGTTTGTGCAACATTCCAGGAAAAGTTACAAGTTGCCTTTTAAATGCCATGTTCTTCATGAGCAATTTATTTAACCTTTATTTATCCAGGAGAGACCTCTTGAGATTAAAAAAATCTAATTTCCAAGAGTGTCCTGACCAGACCTGGCAGCAGCAGTCACTACAAAGTTACAGACATACAACATTTTAACAAATTACAGCATAAGAAAAACTAGATCATCAAATAATAGGCAAATGCAATTACATTTGCCTATTAGCAAATCCATCGCTTTTAATTTTTTTTATCGCTTTCAACTGTATGATCATGCATAGCAATTATAAATCATCTCCCAATTTATTTATCTGAACCCCTCCAATTCATGAATTCGTATCGTTTTCAACACCCCGAGATATGCACACATCTCACCTTTCCTCATCTCTCTTAAATGGCTATTGATTGCAGCCCTTTCCATCTTAAAGGACCCAACGTTGTCTTATTGTGCAGTCAGGAACGGTTCTCATCATCCTGCAGTAACTTGTTGCAGGACTTAATTTATATTTCACAACTTGGATTTAGAATGTAACTATCACTAGGTCCCTATTTATTAATTAAAAAAGGTTTGACGTATACGCTAGCCTATGAATTAAAAGGCATATCGCTAAAATAGATTCAATTTGTGCATAGCCTAGGTTATGCAACAATACAAGCTGTGTAATAGCCTACGATTCTACACGAATGTCAAATTCAAAAGAATTTTTGACACTATTAATTGTAGGCCTAGGCTACTTCCAATAAAACTGACTGCTTACAGCTTGTCGGGCAATTACAATATTCCGTTGGCCTTTAGGGTAACACTTGCATAATAGACAAAAAATAAATACATAATTGAACTAAAAATTATTAAAATTTAGGCTACTTAAACAGCCTACCAGTGGACATTTTTCATCAGAATTCTTCCCGTTTTTCAGATTAACCGGGGGTAATGACGTTACAAAGGCGACCTGATCAAAACAGTCGAATCGCGACGGAAATGGTCGAACTGAGAGAGAAATTCCCGAACACGTTTGCACTCTACTTCCTGGTCTCAAATCAGAGGCAGGCAGCCAGCGGATGGGGCGACGGTCTACAACAGTCGCGTAGAATAAATACATAATAACAGCTACAGATGTGGAAACGGTGAGGACGAAACGTGCTAAACCTGTTTCGGCTCCCGGACTTGCATATCACCGCCCACCACGAGAGGTAGCCTAGTGACAATACAGCGAATTTCAAGTATGAAAGCAACATCGCGGTAGAGCAACTGCATTTCCAATATTCTATTGTTGCGCCCAATTAGCCTGCTATATCCCCGTATGAAATAAAAAAATATCCTCTCTGCTTTCATGTTGAGAAAGGAAGAGGAAAGGAATTGTGGACCGCACAAATTGTAGTCGACAGAAAGTTGTTTTTACTTCCGAGTAAAGGTTGAAAACTCCGTCGATGGCGTCAAATTCGAGGGTGTCTATTCTGGATTACTTCAATATTGTCTTTGAGGGAGAAAATGGCAAGATCGAATCAAACTGCAAGGCATGCGGAACAAGGATTCAGGCGAAGCGGACAGTAACGTCCAACTTCGTCACACATCTGAAGGTAAGATTTTTTGATATGACTAGGATTATAATTGCTGAATTGATGGACACTAGCCCCATCAAAGCGGTAAAACCCTTGCGGGAATCTGATACATTGTTCCAAAATGATACCCGTATGGGAATTCAGAATACGATAAGAGAAAATAAAGCATTCTAGGTGTGGGGGGTCGACTGTGGTTGTAAATAGATTGATATTGATTTTTCCCTCAAGCCTGAGCAATGGTCGAACCGTCATCTCATCATTAAGCAATGCATTCAACTTAATTTTACGTATTCATCTTCTGCACCCAAATCAAGGAAATGCGATGGCAATGTTGGCTACCCGAAACCTGAATCGGACGCATTTCGATAGCCTAAATTAAATGAAAGGATATGCATACAGTACCAGGTAGCCTATCGATTTCAGAGACTGAGTTTAGAATTTTATTAAGTAATTATAATAAGTAATGTTTAACAAGTAACGTTAGCCTAAATTGGTCAATTAGGATGGACTTACAACTGGCTTATAGGTTCTGCGCAAACAAGCAGTCTTATTTATTTTCTCTTATCACAGTAGTTTATGAAGCTTTCACCGGCTAGGACTGTTTGCTGTAATGCCTCGAGTATTTTTGGAAATTTTGCAAATTTGGAATCAATCTCTTCGACTTGAATTATTTCGATAAATACATTTATTACCGTTTTCTAAATAAAGCCTATACCAACACATGTAAACACGTTAAAAACAAACAAAAATAATAACCTTCGTCAATGTGACAGAAATGGAAATAGAAGATGTCTACACAAAGTCAAAAGTGGTCATTCAAATAACAATGGCACGTGAAGCTCATGTTCCCCATCTGTTCTGTCAAAGCATTCCAGCCCAATGCTTCCATTCTTTAGAAACTGATGTGCGTTCACCTCAGACAGTGATCCGAAGGGTCAGTCATAGGGTAGAAATAGGACACACAGACTCTTCAAGAACCAGGAGCAGAAAATGTTTTCACCTCTCATGGTTAACCTAGTTAACCTGTTTCTTATGAAAGCCTAATGTATTTTTATTTTTCTCTCCTTTATCTCTCTCACTTCCCTCTGAATTGGTCTCATTTTGTTCCTCTTCTTTCTTTCTGGATCTTCCTATCTTCCCTGCAGCGTAAGCACCAGGCAATGTACGATGAGTTTGTGAAGAAGAAAGATGTAAAGAGAGAGGCATACTCGTCCGGGGGGGGTGCAGCAGCACATGGCGGGTCGCTCCGAACCAGCTCGCTCCTCGCACGCCGCCAGCGCTGCCATCGCCAAGTTTGACCGCAACGACCCACGCCAGGTGCTGATCTCCGAGGCCATCGCTAAGATGATCATCCGCGACCTGCAGACGGTGCAGATTGTCGAGAACGAGGGCTTCCGGGACCTCCTGCAGCTGCTGGAGCCGCGCTACACGCCAGAGCCGCGCCACTACATTCAGCAGCAGCTGCTGCCAGGCTATGCCTACCAGGTGCAGCTGGCCACCAAGCAGGCGCTGAGCACAGCTGAGTCCTGCAGTGTCACACTGGACCTGTGGAGGAGCGCTGTGGCCACCGGTGGGGCAGGCGGGGCCGGGGGGTACTTGGGGGTCACCTGCCACTTCCTCACAGCGGACTGGCAGATAAAGTCAGCGCTGCTGGCCTGCTTGCCCCTGTCAGGCCACGGGACGGCTCAGCGTGTACTCTCGGAGTTCGACGAGATCTCTCACGCCCACGGGATCACGGGAAAAGTGTTCCGTGTGGTGGCAGACCCCTTCCCCTGCGAGGGCCGCGCTGCATTTCGGCTGCCGGGGTTCTGTCTGCATGGGGCGGAGGAGGAGGTGGACGAGGAGGAGGACAGCAGCGACGAGGAGGTGGTGACGGGGGAAGCGGAGGAGGCACAAGGTGCGGGACCAGGAGGCGGGGTGGAGGCGGGGGATAACTCCCTGGACCTGTGTTTGGGACCTTGCCGGATTGACTGCTTTGCGCGCTCCCTCGCCATGTGCGTGAGGGAAGGGCTGCGCTCATCACCCCAGCTCTCAATCGCACTCACCAAGGCCGCCTGCTTCTACAACTACGTCACCGCCACTGTTGCGCCAGAGAAACTGGGCCAGGTGTTTGGCACGGGCATGGTGGGTGTGGCCAGGTGCCCCGGCCCCGCCCACGGCAAGCAGCACTGGAACTGGCAGCTGAAGGCGGTGCGACGCATGCTGGAGTCTGCCGAGTTCCTGGAGGACATTGTGGATAGGCACGACCTGACGCTCAGCAGCTTTGAGAAGGCGGTGCTGAGGGAGCTGGTGGAGGTGCTAGAGCCATTCGAGGAGGCGACGGACATGGTGCAGGGCGACAAGCACGTCTCCATCAGCCTGGCTCTGCCCTGTGTGCTGGGCCTGCGGAAACACCTGTCGGAAACAGCCACACGCCAGTGCACCGGCATCCTGGTGGGGCTAGCACAGTCCCTGGACCGCCGGCTGGCTGCCATATTGGAGGACCCCCTGCATGTGACCGCCACCGCCCTAGATCCTCAGTTCAAGCTGTCCTGGAGCAGCGACACCGAGTGGCACCGGCAGGTGCTGCTGAAGGAGGTGGCCAAGCACACGCAGGGCGGGGCTAGCCCACAGGTGCCCAGCGCTGAGCCCCAGCCGCCGCCGTCCAAACGCTGTAAGCTCTTCTCCTTTATGAAGCAGCGGCCTGCCTCGCAGGCCAAGAGCATTGAGCAGGAACTGGCCACCTACCTGCACGAGGAGCCGCGTGACGAAGACCCGCTGCACTACTGGAAACGCAAGGCCACTGACTTCCCCCAGCTCTCCCAGGTTGCCAAGAAGGTGTTCACAGTACCGGCCACCACCACGCCAGTAGAACGGATATTCAACACCGTCAGCAAGAATCTGCGGCCAGAGAGGTGCAGGCCCTTACCAAAGAACCTGGAGACTCTTATTTACCTAAAGGCCAACTACCGCTTCCTCTGGACTTAAACGTGCAGGACCCAGGGGTCGCTTTTATGGTGACTGATCTTACGGCTGTATCACAGGTCCTTCCTCCACCCCATCCCTCCTTTTAACGTTTAAAAATATATTTTCATTGGCTGAAATGCAGAGGTACATTATTTCCTCTTCCCACAGCTTATGATTGCAACATCAGTCAACATAGAATTGTCCCAAGATATACACAAGAAAGTCTTTTCTGTTAATGTGTGTGTATGTGTGTGTATATATATATATATATATATATATATTCACACACAAATACATCATATATATTTATATATATATATATATATAAAACTATAAACAACTAAACTAACACTTTGATAGTTTAGATTTCTTTTTTTGATTGTTGTAACTGTAAACCTAGTTAACTGCTTTGGAGACTTTACTGCAAACCTCTTTATTAATGAACTCCTTCAGACACATGTCTTTTTGTCCCATAGTTCTCTCCATCATCATCATTGATAAAAAAAAACAATGGTGAAATAAATTAAGAACACCATTGGATGGGAAGGCATTTCTGCAGCCACAGCCTTTTTGAGTGTTTGGCCCACATGCTGATGAATATATAAATAACCAGTGTAAACCAGTGATGGGAGATGAGTTTTTTTATCAAAAGCAGCGATCATGTACTGTCAGTGACATGCTGATTTCAACCTCATGGACCTTACATGCACGGAGTTCTGAATAAGCTGTTTACATGTTGCATCATGAAATACAGCTAATATTCCCATAACACAACCTTCAGAGCATCCCTATAGTAATCCTATAAAGGACATGCATGAAATTCCCCATTAATCGTATTGTGTGTGATGCTCACTTTTAGAATAGAATAGAGTCACAATATTTTTCCTTGGGGAAACGTCAGGCAAAGTAGCTGGCTTAAAAGAAATTAAATAAACAATTTACACAAATTACATTATTGAATAAAATTACAGAAATTGCCTTTAGAGATTCCTAAATGACATTACTATTATTACAAATTAGAAATTAAGAATTCTATTAAGAAAAATTCTAGTAACAACCTCCACACGTAAATTGCATATAACTTTTATAAATTACTTAAAATCAGGAAACACTATAATAGATTTTGGACTATGCTAAGTCAGAAAAGTGCCGTGTCATTTATGAGGTGAACAGGTGTTGGCACAAAGCTGATGAGTGTCTCCTTGTTTTAAAGGATAGGGCTAATTAGCATTATCTTTTGTTATTTTTTCACATTTGCAACATAGCTATTGCAAACAGTCATTCTCTTTCCTAAGCATTTTCTCAGTAATTTAAAGACGTAACTTTTATAATGTTTTCTGTTGTCCAGAATTCACATTATATTAATGCCTTTCATAACAGAGACAAAGGTGTGTACTCCAAATAAAGTGTTTACATGACTCAATATTCTGTTTAACAGATCACTATCCACATATGTTATATCGGATACTTATAATGGGTATCCTGGCTTATTTGGGTCATGGTTTTTTGAATAAGGTGTTTACATGACTCATGTCATAGTCAGAATACTTTCATATGTGGGTTTACTGAAGTATTTACTACTGAAGTTTACTATTAGTAAGCACGTAATAATTGAAACTGAATTGAAAGTGTGTTGCTGAGGAGTATCTTTTGGTCTAAGCAAGTCACACAAGTGCACAACTGACAGAAATTTGCAGCTCCAACCATCACAGGCTTCATGAAAGTTCACCATCCCAGCTCTAATATAGACCAGTCCACCTGTCTAGAACTGCTTCCACAGCTCAGAGGTGGTCAGACTGAGTTGGCTTGTGGATCTCTGATATGAAGTGTGTTATCCTGTTCCCCTGCCCTCTAATCCCATTAGCCTGCAGTCAGAATCTCTGCTCAGCCTAGGAATACCAGTAAATAATGGATATGTGAATACCCGTTTATAAAACTACAAACGCTGAAAGTTTTCAAATAGAAGACAAACTCCACATGGTCCAGAGCTAATCAGCATTTCCATACCTTTGAATTTCTGGTGCAAGGCTGTATCTGCAGAAAGTTAACTCCGCTATATCAAGCTTTAAGTTTTCAGCTGTATCAAGCTTTAAGCTTGAAGTTTTCACATGCCAGATCTTAGCGCTGTTTAATTGTGGATTTCTCTATTAACACTCAATTTGTTAATAACCTGAAATGTACTAAGCCTCAAGGTTTCAAGGACTTTGGTCAAATGTACGTTTGGATATACAAGGGTGCACATACAGTGAGCACTATAATGATACATAATACAATGACAATGAGGTTGAACTGCAGACAGTGACAAATATTTTGTTATTTTGGTTCTGTACTCTAGCACTTTGAGTTTGAAAGGATACAATGAGGTTGAACTGCAGACTGTCAGCTTTAATTTGAGGGTATTTTCATCCATATCAGATGAACCATTTAGAAATTATACATTTGTACATAGCCCCCCCCCCATTTTTGGGCATCAAAAAATATTGGACAGTTTAACATAATGTAGAATAAAGTAATAATTCTTAATATTTGGTTGCATATCCTTTGCATGCCATGACTTCCTGATGTCTGTGACCCAACAATATCAAAATATCATCTTATTTTCTGGTACAAGAAAACGGAAATTTTCTTCTTACAAGCAATACTGTAACTTCTCTGCATTTGAATGGATCTCTATGGGAATTGGGGAGTGGGACTAGATTTAGCTGTAAATTACACTGGAACAGTATGGAACACATGGGTGGCTAAATGGCTCTAAGTCGTCAAGGGTCTGAGGTATCAAACAAGCCTTAAACCATCACTCTGCTGCCAGATATGCAGTAGATATGGATGGATAACTTGAAGGGTTTCTTCTCCTGACTTATTTTTCCTTAGAGTTCAATAGGAAAATTTGTCAGGAGAAACGACCTTTAAAGTGATCCATCCTTATCTACTGCATATCTGGCAGCAGAGTGATGGTTTGAGGCTTGTTTGATACCTCAGACCCTTGATGACCTGCAGCCATTTCACCAACCATGTATTCCATACTGTTCCAGCATAATTTACAGTTATAGTATCGCTTGTAAGAGTACCAGAAAATAAGATATCAAGAGTCTTTTGATGTTGTTGGGTCACAGACATCAGGAAGTTATGGCATGCAAAGGATATGCGACCAAATATTAAAAATTATTTTTATTCTACATTATGTTAAACTGTCCAATATTTTTTGATTCCTGAAAATGGGGGGGACTACATACAAAAGGTTGTATAATTTCTAAACGGTTCATCCTATATGAATGAAAATACCCTCAAATTAAAGCTGGCAGTCTGCACTTCAACCACATTGTCATTGTATCCTTTCAAACTCAAAGTGCTAGAGTACGGAACCAAAATAGCAAAAAATGTGTCACTGTCCAATGAATTATGCTGCTCAATATACAACCTTAGAACTTCAAAAACGGTCACAGAGATTTGCTGTTGCAAAACCAAATTTTTTACAATGATATCAGCCTTATAAGTCTGTCTCGACCTTTCCTGAAGTTTGACTTAAATTAAAGTGCTTGTTGGCTGACCTGCTGCAATCACCAAAATGAATGCGGTGAAAAATGCGTTTGCATTGTGAGTCAACGTTAAGGACAAACGTTGATAGACTTGCCCCATGTCTCGCCCAGAACGAACACATTTCAAATGTATTCCTCACATATGAAACATCATATATCTTCCAGGTGTTCATCTGATCATTGATCATTCTTCAGTTTTCTCTCTGAGCATGTTGATCCTGTATGTTTTGCTTTCTGCAATACAGCAACAGCAGGACCACTGTTCTATAAACCTTTTTTTGTGTACTGAAATGAAAACCAAAATGTTAAATGCAGCACCCTTTACCCCCCACTTGTGTCATGTTTGCTCACCATTAACACTCATTGTAAGTCACTTTGGCTAAAAGCTTATACCAAATTGTAAAATACAGACAAATACAGTACAGAAATACATTTCTTGATTTGTCTGAGGAGTGTCTGAGATACTCCTGCCTGTGTTAGATGGCTACTGTAGGATGAGATTACTGACTGACTAGGCTATATGCCAGATGAGCAGCAGGAGAAGGCTTGTGACAATAAGCAGATCAGGTTTAATGCTATAAACTCAACGTTGATGAGTGAAAGAACACGACTGGTTACTTACTGTTCTCTCTCAAATGCAAACAGAAATGCGCATCAGCTAGTAAATGAACTGCATTACATCCATGTACCGATTAGTTAATTTGGTTTTTATTACACTCCATCTGCAATTGCTAGCAGGCAGGTTGCCTTTGAAAATTTCTGATTGCCAATACAAACAGGAAAGAGGAAAATAGCCTGTGTGTGGTGGGCTATGTTTATTTAAAATCTCATTGGTAAGGACTCACTGAATGTAGGCCTATATTCCCCCAAACGAACGACAGTAAACAAATCACACACTCCAAACGGATGTGTTTATAATACACATAACATGTCATTTTTAATACACCTCCATTTCTAGTTAAGGACAACACATTTTCTGTTACTTTCAACAGTCTACTGGATGTGATTCCCAGCATCTCAATAAGCTCTGCCAGGCTTCTGACAGTCAGCTGCCCAAGGCTGCAGTACATGTCCTCTGCTGCCCCCAGTGACTCGGGGGAGATGTTGCGAGTGGTTGACATCATGGTGCACAGGGCTAGTGCTCAGGCCCAAGCTCCGGGGCATTCCATGGTCTTGGTCATTCAGACACGTCGCCAGATGTTGCTGTCCCAGTATTGTCTGGCGGACCAGGACTGCATAGCAGTCCTTTCGGCCCCGGTGATCCTTGGGGAGGCTGCGCTGGAGCAGTCTCACAGGATGGAGGAGCTAACACGCTCTGTGAGGCAGGCTCCAACCCGAAGGCCCCCAGAATGCAGTGTGTTCAAAGATTGCGCTGGTCGAAGAGCACTTCCATCTTCTGGCCCCACCCACTCTGGTGGACACCAGGGCTGTGGTCCAATCCGTTAAATGTTATGCCCTCCTGCACTTCCCCTCGCCACTTACACTTGGGAGGAGGTGACGCAGCACCAAAACAACACGAGTAGACACTCGAACCGACGGGGAGGAGCAAGGGAGGGAGCGGAATTATTTTTGAATTGGACCTCACTTGCACTCGGAAATTCGCCAGAGCCAGTGACGCCAGCAGACCATTGACAAATGAGTTTGTGCAAAACTTTCCAATAAATTGCACAGCAAGCTCCACCCAACATCTAAATTTTTATTCTGGCAAAAGGGCAAACTAGAAAATGATTGACAATCAATTTATTGATAGACGGCACTTTAAAATACCTCATAAGCAGGAATGGGGAATAATACACTTGTATGTTACAAAATACCTCCGAATCAAATACATGAATAAACTGCAATAAAAACGGTGGATGCATAGCCTAGATTGCTTTGCAGGTAGCACGGACGTATAAAACATAAAAGAGGCGAGCAACCTGTATTGAATATGAAATCCAAGCAAAATGTATTGCTAATAGGCTATTGCCCATAAGCTTGCACTGGGCTCATTTGCTGGATACTCGCTGAACGGCAACGAGCTGATTATGTAGCTAGTTATCGTTAGCTGGCCTGAAATAGTCATTCTAATACTCCTAGTAGGATAACATTAAACGTTTTGCTGGAGATACGTTTTAAAGCGATTTCATCAAACTACTAAATCAATGTTATTTCCTAATTTATTCAAAATTTGAGTCGTGCAATAAAAAAACGTTTAAAATATTGCTTAATCGCTTGTACTTGAGAACCGCTTTCTCTATTTTTAGGATTTGTCCCGGGAAATATGTAAAGGCATTAAATTTAAACTTCCAAACCAGAAAGCTTGGGGTTACAGTAAAGCATTCTGGGCAATTTCACTGCCCAAAGTCTGCAGTCTTGCGGACTCGTTCCCTCGAGCCAAATCAAGGGTCCCGGGACGAATTGCATGTACTTCACTTGCATTTCTAACAGATTGGACCGGCCTTGGCAACGCCCAACTTCCGATTTATAAAGGGATTCCCCCAAGTGGAAGTGGCAAGTGAAAGTGCAGGAGGGCAGAACATTTAACGGATTGGACCGCAGCCCGGGTCTTTAGGGGGGTCTTCGTCCAGCTCCTCAGCCCTGGTCCTTAGCGTTCCTTTCTGGAGCAGGGCTGATCCCGCAGCCCTCCCAGAAAGCTAGCAACCGGTAGAACACCTATGTACCGGGTGCCCTTAGCTGCTCAGCAACTTAAATTAGGGTACAGGTTCCAGTTCAACTACTTTAAACTAAAATACCTGCCTTTCTGCATGCTCCGCCTTTCCTGTCCCCTATTTGTGAGGAATGGCGACTGGTTCACTTTGGTGGACCTGTGGGATGCGTACTTCTGCATCCTCATACATTGGGATCACTGGAAGTACCTGTTTCCTTTCTAGGCAGGAAGTAAGAGTACTTGGTCCTCCCTTTGACCTGGCTCCACGCACCTTTACAAAGGACCACACTGATTCTGCTCCATCATCGAGGAACTCACCTTGCGAATTACCCTTACGATTGGCTAATCTGTGCCCGAACAGAAACACAAGCTAGAAGGGACACCAAGTCCGTGCTGGCCCATTTAGTCAGCCTGGGCCTGACCCTAAACAGGGAAAGAGCCACTTCACCTCCAGAGAGAGGGTTTTCTAGGCTTGGTCTTGGACTCTGTATCCATGTGGGCTAAGAGGTAGCATGTTTTGAGGGACAGCCTGTCACAGTTTGCTGCAGAGCGGCAGGTGGCAGTGCGGCATTGCCAGGAGCTGCTCAGCCTGTTAGCCGCAGCTGCCCAGGTTGTGCCACTTTGGCTTCAGCGCATGCACCCATTACAGCGGTGGCTGGTGGCTCACGGGGTGCGTCTAGTCTGCCTACACAAGGACAGGCTGTGAATCCTTCCCTTGCGGACAGTGTGTTCAAGAGTGGACATCACCACAGATGCCTCCGAGACTGGCTGGGCAGCCATATGGGAGGGTCGGCCCCTGCAAGGGTTGTGAAGGCCCTCGTGGTTGGGGAAGTGCATCAACCTTCTAGAAATGAAGTCAGTGCTTCAGGCATTAGCCCATTTCCTCCCAGTGGTCCGAGGCAGACACATCCTGGTTCGGACAGACAGCTCCACCGTTGTTTCCTACATTAACCAGAAGGGTGATGCTTGGTCTCCAACCCTACATGCTAAGACATGCTAACTCCTGCTCTGGGCCCATGCCTGAGGTGTGTCCCTGAGGCCAGTCCTCATGTCAGGCACTGCCAATGTGGCAGCCTATCTGCTCTCCAGGGGGGGCCTTAGACCAGGGGAATGGTGTCTGCACTCAGACATTGTGCAGGCTATTTAGCCTCACTTCGGGATGGTACAGAGGGACATTTTGCATCAGCGGAGAATGCTCATTGTCCCCCGTGGTACTCCATGGTGGGTCCAGTGCGGACCGTATGCCTTAGCGAATCAGTGGCCTCAAGTTCTGCTTTATGTTTTTCCACTTTTCCTCTTCTCTCGGTGGTTCTGGCAAGGATCAGGGACTCAAAAGCACGAGTTGTGCTGATGGCCCCCAACTGGCCCCATTAGACCTGGATGATAGAATTTAGGGATTGCTAGTGGGTGCCCTGTGGTGCCTCCTGACCAGAACAGATATGCTGTCGCAGACCCAGGACCTGCTATGGCATCCAAACCTGTGGATTTAGAGCCTGCACGATTCAGCGCCTGGACAGAGGTCGCCACAGCGCCTAGATCCAGCATGCTTGGGATGCTTCAGGTATTGAAAGCCCCCTCTACAAGGGCGCCATATACTAGGAAGTGGGGCAGCTTCAGCTGCTGGTGCCGCGTTAAGCGCTCTGACCCAATCTTATGTGGCATTCCAGTCACATTAGCGTTCTTTCAATCCCTCTTGGAAGAGGGGTTGGCGGAGTCTATGCCGAGAGGTTACTTAGCAGCCATCTCTGACTGCCCTGAGCATATGGATAGCCTGATGGTGGGATCACACCCCCTTGCCAGGTAGTTCTTCTGGGGAGTCAGGTGGCTTCACCTGCCTAGGTCTAAAGCCCTCACTGAGCGTCCCTTCGAGCCCTTAGCTAGTCTCAGTCTGAAGCTCCTCTCCCTAAATACTGCTTTTCTGCTTGCCATTGCCTCTGCAAGGAGTGTAAGTGAGCTGCATGCACTGTCAGTACAGCCCTCCTGTATATCTGCGGCTTCTCTACTCCCTAATCCCGCTTTTCGGCCTAAGGTCCTCTCGTGGTCATCTGCCTTTAGTGTGGGAGGCTTTTCATCCTCCCCCTCATGAATCCCTGAGGACGCCAGACTTCACTCACTGTGCCCTGTCCGGGTGCTGTGGTCTTATGTTTCCCACACAGGGGCTGTGAGAGAAAACCGACAATCTTTTTATTTGTTATGGAGGGCCTATGCAGGGCCAGGCCTTATCTAAATGGTGTTTGGCCCACTGGATCGTAGATGCGATTTCCATGGTCTACAGCAGCACCAGCACAGGTGTGGTGGCTCACTCCACTCGGGGTGTAGCTGCCCTGTGGGCTTTATTTCACGGTGCTCTGCTTTTGGGGGTGGTTAGGCTTCATCCCTCACATGACCTGGACATGGTGTCATCCAAATCGATTGCCTCCTCTGTTCTCAGGGCAGTGGAGCAAGTATGACTTGCGTTACAATTTTAGGGTGTTTTTTTTATCACCCATTGGTTTCGTCCAAAAAACAAGCATCTAATAACATGAATTATATTTTGGAACTGCATGTTTGTAACTTCACTGAAGAGCTCATCATTGCTCAAACTAGTAACGTTAGTGGCGGCAGGATTTAAATCAAACAAGTTGCAATGGACACGTTCGCTCCGCCGCCGTACTTCCACAGAGAATATAGGTCAGCACAAAGTAAAGGATTCAACGATAGTTTGACTTCAAAAATGATGGTATAAACACTCGAAATAACCCCGATAGACTGTTGTCGTATTTTATTTGCTTTGGGTGCACTGTGGAGTGTTTAAGTGCGTTTGGTAATGGATGCTACCGTTACCTTAGAGTTGCGCTAGCATTAGCAACGTGTGTATGTCCAAAAGAAGGGACAGCATGGAATTAGCTGAAAATGGTTTCCATCAATCAACTACATCATGGGTAAGTCGTAATTGAGACATTATGTCCAAAATTCCGAACTATCCCTTTAAGTAGGCTACACTATATTGAGGCTGTGTCTGAATACAACTCCTGTTCCCTGTCCACTGTCCACTGTCCCCTGTCCACTCAGACCCCTGTCTACTATGTGCTCTGTCCCCTCACTTTGCAAGCAGTCTGCAAAAGAAATCCCGCAAAAATCTCTTCAAACTAGTGAGGAAGTAGTTTGTAATATTTATTTAAATTTTTTTATTTTTATTGAGAATATCAATCAGTTAACATATGACGATTGTTACAAAGTGTAGATTATGAATGAAGATGGAGTTAACAAAAATAAAAAAGTGTAGTTTGTAATATGAACTTATCTTGTACCATAAATATGAATATACGCTCAATGTCTTTTACGTTTTTACTTCCGGGTTACTTACTGAAATTGTCGCCCTCAAAAGGGTGTAGGGGTCGTATTTGATTTTGCCTACTTAACTTTCTCATCCAACTTCATTTCAACAGGTCAGAAATATTCACATAGCCTACGCTTATGCTAACATTTTAGCAAGTGCTTTCTAAGTCAAATTTTTATCAACTTTTAGGGGCCCCCCAGACCCCCCCAACATACCTCCACGTAATTACTTCTCAAACATATTTCTGTCCCCACACCTGCCAGCCATCACGGCTAGCCAGGCCTACAGAACACCCATGAAAAAAACAAGCCCTTTTAGTTGGCGAACCAACCAAAATATCTGAGTGCCCCCCCAGTCAAAGTCTAGAACTGGGCCTGCTTTTATCTATCAGTGAATCTGATCAATTTCGAACCTTCCAACATTAGCATATAGACATGCAGCTGGAATTAACCACCACTGACGTAAATCAGTGCGACGCAGCGCGTCTGGAAACATGCTGGAAACAAGGCAACCGAGAGGCACAGTTCTAGTGCGGTAAGCTTCAAGACTCACATTAAACATATAAAATCGATATTAGAAGTTTAAGAAATAACCCGGTGTTCCCCTTTAACGTGAGTTTTGAAAATGACGTCATTGCTGACCTTTTATTCACGTTATATTATGCAATCAAACTGAGCATTGTACCTCGGATATTAATGTGGTAGGCTTATAGGCTATCAGGATTTATTATTAAACACGGAGCCTACAGTAACTTTTCATTCAATTAACACAATATTTCACAGTATCAGGCAAGTTCAGGTATGAACTGATAACTATCTTCGATTCAAATGTGTAGATCCTGAACATTTAATGTCTTACAGATAACCCCACGGCGGGGAGAGAGAGGTTGTCAGATTTGATGTCCAACAAGCAGCATAGTTACATCCAATAAGATTTCAAATTTTATGAAATAAGACATCCTGTGTTGACATGGAAGCATAAACCTGACAAAATGTAAATGCTGATGTCAGTTGAATTAAACTCCCCCTTCCTCTCTGAGTTGGAGGGGTACCCACAGAAGAAATTAAATAGGCTAATCCTAATCCCAAAAGAACTTCCATTTCGCTTTTGCAGCGTAGCACACTATGAAGGTAAAGAAAACGCATTGTCAAACCAAATAAAGCATTTCAGTTTGAATCTTGGCACAGCATTTGTGGTCACAAGAAGGAAATGTCAGTCATATATAGAATTAACAAGAAAAATGTATTTGTATCATGGCAGCCTTGCACTAAGATGAATAAAAATAAACGTTAAATGAATTATTGCATTTCCATTCACATGTTGGCATTCCATTTACATTATTGACCCATAAACATTAAAATTTTTGCAGGTTTATGCTCCCATAGATATCGGACGATACCTTCCTCCGGGGACAATTCATGTCTTAAAAATCCTCTAGTGGGCTAGCCTATATAGGAAAACACTTTTAACTGGACATTGTTTTACCCTGATGTTTCAAGTTTTTCCAGATAATAGGCTACTTGTGTACGTGATTTCCGCAGTTTAAGGTCAAATCATAATGCAGCCCTGAGATGTTGGGCTAAAGTTGTGGCAAGGTCACAGCATTATAACATTATTCACTCTCACCATAGATGAGATGTACATGGATATCACATTGACCAAACTCTCACATAGTATGATGGTTTACGGTAACCATCTTTCTCAGGGACTAAAAATGGGCTGCAGGAGGCAAATTGTTGTGTGTGCACAATTTGAATGCTGTGCTATAATTAAACACGTATTATCCAGATATGGATGAAAATAGTCATTTGCTCAAAAGTGCAATACTCAAACTGTCCTTTGTATTTTGATTTGGTGACATCCACATCTCTGGCCATGACTACGATCACACTCAGAATACTGAGCACCTAAACTGTGAGTCAGATATGGGCAAACGTCCAAAACACAGTCAATACACTTTAAGTCACTGGAAAGGCAGCATTCACTCTGATTAAAAGACCAACTCCACTCTTCAGTCTGTAACACTTCTTTATTAAAATGTGTTTACTTTGTAGATGAGACAGAACCGTGTGAGTGCTGACTACGGCTAATCCAAGACCCCACTGAATATTGTGAATCAACAGCAAAAGGAGTGTTATCCATTAGTAGATTGTTTTTTAGGAGTGTGTAGGAAATATTACCTAATACGGATTCTACTTTGTTTTTTACATCTGCGCCACCTCACTGTTCATCAAGACCTTATAAGACTGTAAAATGTTTTTAAAAAAACAAACCAGAGAGAAATCTTGTACTGTATCAAAATGGTGCAGTACACAGATCGTTTTTCAGGAAGTGAAAAATCCATATATGATCATTTATATTAGCTTTTTTTCCCTTCTGTCTTAGGCCAAAAAATGTGGCTATGTTGTACATACAAAACAGTACATATGACATGCATCATACAAATATGTAGTATGAACATATAGTTATATCCACACACACACACACATATATATATATATATATATATATATATATATATAGACGGGTGGCAAATTAAAGAAAAAAACAACATAAAGTGTCTTAGTAAGGTGTTGGGCCACCATGAGCCGCCAGAACAGCTTCAATGTCCCTTGGCATAGATTCTACCTCTAGTCTTGCATAAATTCTGAGGGGATGGAACACCAAGAATAGGGCCGATAAGCTGCAGTGTGCCAGGATCTTTGACATTCACCCAGTCTGCTTAAAAATAAAGTGAATATACAGTGGACCTTCTACACTTTAAGAGGGTTTTTGATGACCTACACTAACATAATTAATTGTCAACAGATTCTGAGACAATGAGAGCATTTCAGGTGTCCACGTACAGTACAGTTCAGTACAGTACATATAGTAACCTCAGTAAGGGCCAAAACAGCCACAGGCCTCCATTGACAGCCATTTCAGCAATACATCTGCTTTAAAATTCTGAAATGATTCTGAAAAATCTAAATGATTAAAACCATTGTTCAGTACAAAAACCATTTCAACCTATGTAAATTAAGAGAAAATCATAAACATACAGACAATTAGGTCATATTGCATGTATCTTCTGTATTTTCTATCATTAAGTTGAGCGTGTCCATTTACAGGTAAGAAGCTCATGTTTTGAGCTGGAATTAAACTGTGTGCCTGAATAATCTAACTTTGTGATGGCAATACTGAATAAAGTACACCAGCACCAGTCTCCCTGCAAGCATCTGAGCTCTTAAACACAGAACAAACATGGCTTTTACAATATGAATGAGTACTGTGTTCTGAATTAGGAAAGAATCAATTGATTGATTAACATTAACCATAGACAGTGAACATGGCTAGCATTCTAAGTTTACTCACTAAACTATAAAGCTAGCTATCCTTTGAAAACTTGGCTAGGTGGTTGGTACAGCTGGCAGAACAGAAACTTTTTATTTTATTTTTTAAATTTTTATTTTTTTAAATCAATGTATATATATAATATAGCTAGTGAACAATTGAGGCAAGGAATGTTTTTTTTGGCAACATTTTGTGAAATTCTAATTCCAGACTTTTAACACACAAGGCTGCTTTAACAGTCACAGGTAGTAAGAGAGGTGAGAGAGATTAACATAGGCAAGGGAGTGTAAAATACTGTAAGCCAGAGAACTGCAGGTGTGACCACAGCACAAGAACAGCAAGCCGGTCACCCCTCCCCAGCCCATCCCACCCTTGTATTTTAAAGAAGGTAATTGATTGGACGAGAAATTACTCTTTTAAAAGGCATGTGGAAACTTCCCTCTCCAAAGCAAGACTAAATTAAACTGACACTCGACCCATTCCCACCTCCGTTTTTTGAGGAGTGGGATTTTCCACTTTTTCAGTGTCTTGGCCCTCAGGGATCGCAGGGCTGTTCTATGAGGCCATCCAGGAGTCTTTCGCACATATACAGGCAACGGGGCACGTGGAAAAAACCTGGGAGAGAACCATACATTAGGGGACCTTTTTTATTGATCTATTTACAGATGTTTAATCACAGAGTTAATACACGCATGGGCTTTTTGGGTGACATTCTAATAAAGAGGGGAGCTTCATGTGTATGTCAATATGAAGCGGAGTTAATTACTTAAGAATACATGTTGTCTGCATGTATTCTGTTTTTTAGGGTTACCTGCCCAGGGATAACAGATGTTATTTAGCTTGACAGCTAATTCTGGGACAGCCCAGTGGCTGTACCGCTGTCCCTGTCAAATAAACAAATAAAAACATCAGAGGTTTCTTCCTGTGGCCTTGCCTCACTCTCTAGGGTGAGGAAGTCAGCTTGGGTCGCCAAAGCCAGATGGCTGGTTTATCACACATTTCATATTTCTGCCAATCTGGCTTCGGTCTGCAAGGACGAAAAGCCCATGGAAGGTGCTTGGTAGTCCATAATAAAGCCACGCTAACATGCCAATGCCTTCATGCAGGGACCAGGAAGAAGGCGTATTCCACATAGCCCTGTGACCTCCATGGGGCCACACTACTCACCTTTAAACGGCCCTCCTTTGAAGTCAAGCACCACGCTGCCCTGCTGACTGAGGTACCCAAACCATTCTCCGTGCTCTGCATCAGGAAACTGTCCACAAACAGAAAGAGGAAGAGGCAGTTACAGAGAGCCTGATAACTGCCTTGGCAGCCAACATCCGAGACAATTTTTGACCTTTACAAATATCCAAGAGTGGAGTGTTTTATATATGTATTCAAACTGCCATTGTAAATGTCTTTTCCCCTCGCCAGTCAGGACTAACTGGAGTTCTGAGAGTGCTGGAGAAAGTTGAGGGAGACCTCAAAGTAATGTAGCCTACCTTGGAATATTTTTGGCAAAGGGAGACCAGACTCCGCTCGATAACTGCTTAATATACAAGTCATTATCACCTTCTGAAATCCCAGTACTCCAAGCACTTAATTTGTGTGTCCAGAAGTCAGATATGAAAATTTCTTTCATGGTGCACATAAGAGGCATTTTCAGCTAATATTATATACTTTTGGATTTCAAGAGAGAAACATTACTTTAGAGTGTTGACTATTTATCAGGCACAAACACTTTACAGTAGGCTTGAGGGTTTTGGCTGGCTAGCTAGTTACCAAGTTATGATGGTTTTTAATTAAAAATAGTATGATTCTAGCCAGCTAACAATTTAGTATTGAAAAGAACTAAATAACCCCACTCATTGCCTGTAGATTGAAACAACTGAAATGTTTAATAAAACATTAAATATTATTGGTCTCCGTTTATTTGACAACACTGTCATTCTTGTTATAAGATGCCAATAGTCAGGCACACACCGCTAAGCTTAAAGAAGATAACCAAGTAACTTGTCTAGTATATGCTTTGGCATGTACCCTAGTTTAAAATGTTTGTGGTTTATAACAGTGACAGTGTATAAACAGTTTATGACAGTGTATAAAATGTCAATAAAAACAAAAAGCAATGATTTGCAAATCTTTTTTGACCTGTATTCAATTGAAAACAGTACAAAGACGAGATATTTAATGTTTTAACTAATCAACTTTATCGCTCATTCTAAATTTGATGCCTGCAACACGTCCCAAGAAAGTTGGGACGGGGCATGTTTACTACTGTGTTACATCACCTTTCCTTTTAACAACATTAATTGTTGACACTAATTGTTGTAGTTTTGAAAGCAAAATTTTTTCCCATTCTTGCTTGATATAAGACTTCAGCTGCTCAACAGTCCGGGGTCTCCGTTGTCGTATTTTGCACTTCATAATGCACCACACGTTTTCAATGGGAGACAGGTCTGGACTGCAGACAGGCCAGTCTAGCACCAGCACTCTCTGACTACAAAGCCACACTGTTGTAACAAGTGCAGAATGTGGCTTGGCATTGTCTTGCTGAAATAATCAGGGATGTCCCTGAAAAAGACGTCGTCTAGATGGCAGCATGTTGCTCCAAAATGCATATGTACCCTTCAGCGTTAATGGTGCCTTCACAGATGTGCAAGTTACCCATGCCATGGGCACTAACACCAAATCCTTTTGGCAGAACTTCATGGGAGATTAGTAGTACATTGTAAAACATATTCAGTTATTGCCTTGCTGGATATCTGTTAGCCACAATGGTGTGACTTTGTCTTTACACTAATGAGAAAGAAGATTATATGAACTCATCACCCCTATGGAAAAAGAATATGCTGCAGTATATTGCAAATATATCAAAATTATCTTCACAATACATTTAAAATATACTGCTGTAGGATATCTAATATTTCCCCCCTTCTCTCTATCTCTGTCTCTCTCTCTCATTCTCAACCCCCCATCAAAGATAAGCCAGTCTGTCATAAATGACCCCTCTCCCCCCCCCCTCCCCCACACCTTAACCCAATCAGGACAGGGATGGTCTTCCTGTGGAGGTATTTTATGAGTGTACCGCAGAAAAAGAAGTTAGTCAATTGTGGAGTTTGTTTGGAGAAGTCATTCTTTTTGGTTCCTCGTGCGTTTCCTTTTGTTCCTGTTCAGCTGGAGGGTAAATAATTTGGCAATTTTTGGCTTATCTCTCTCTTTACTGGTATTTCCTAATTAATGTCTGGTTTAATGTCTTCCATTTTGTAAATTATAAGTAGTCAGCCTACATTCCTTAGTGAATGTATGATTTCAACTCATTATTCCAATTGAATGTTTTTCATTTAATAAAATTATTTAATCTCAAGACCTGATTTAGACTTTGTTTTGGCTTGTTGGTTGATCCACCAGGTTACTGTTCGACTTACCTATCAAAGAATTCGGCGATTTAATTGATGATTGTCATTTTTAATAATAATAATAAAATTAAATCACGTAAAGCTTATTTTGAATGTAGGTTAAGTGAGGGGTTCTAGCACGCAATATCGCTTGTGTTCAGTATTCAGAGTGCTGAACGTTTTAACAAGGGCATTGACTGTTGGAACCGCTGGATTCAGAAAATACACATTTTACCTAGTCCTCACTTACCCGACATAATTGGAGGTTCCACCGAGATAGGTTGTCCTATAGCATACTAAATTTTGCTATTGAGTAAACTGCGGTAAACTCTGAGACAAGTTCAAATCTTTTTCTAATCGACTGGTCTTAGATTTATTGATTTTATTTTATTTTATTTTTTATTTTTTAAATATTATTATGGCATACCAGACAAAGAGAGAGATGCCTCATTTACCCTCCACTGCTAACCTACCAGCATTCCCTGGCCAGTCAAGGCTGGATCAGCAGTGGTATCTCATGTTATCAGAACGGCAATATTTGATAGCCCAGTGCCCAAAATTTGCAGAACAGCTCAAGGCAATGGACCAGCTGAAGGAGGAGGCCCTTTACAACCTGCGGACTGAGTATTTGCACTATCTGATTTCTCCAGATAGTGATGAAACCGAGCGCAAGATTGTCCAAGGGATAAGGTCGTACCTAGAGAAAAGACAACATTTTCTCTACCTCTGGCGGTCAAAGCAGGCATGGGAGGAGGTAAACCAGATGTGGAAACTGGCTTGGGAAAAGCACCACTCTAAGTCAGGAGTTACTGCCAAACCAGTTTCTTCTGTGGCAGTCCAGCATGCGCTGGAAGGTGCAGTGCATGGCGCCATTCCAGCCATAACCCAGGCACCACCCCCCACCGAGGACAATACAGCACTCTCCATTGACTCATCCCCACCCCCTTCAGGCTTGGACAATTCTGTGGATTTTGTCACCTCCACAGACAATGTAGCCGCCCCCCTGGTGAGCCCCCCTTCCCTGGAGGAATTTGGGGGAAATAGCTGTGTGTCTTGTATCACACCAGCCACCACAGAGGATGTGACCCCACAGGACGTGGAATCCGCTGCTGCAGTCCTCTCAGCTGAGCCAGGTGAGGAGACCGTCGAACCCCTGGAGGCAGAACCTGCTACTGCAGACACAGCAGCCCAGCCTGGTGAGGAGACCGTCAAACCCCTGGAGGCAGAACCTGCTACTGCAGACACAGCAGCCCAGCCTGGGGAGGAGACCGTCGAACCCCTGGAGGCAGAACCTGCTACTGCAAACACAGCAGCCCAGCCTGGTGAGGAGACTGTGAAACCCCTGGAGGCAGAACCTGCTACTGCAGACACAGCAGCCCAGCCTGGTGAGGAGACCGTCGAACCCCTGGAGGCAGAACCTGCTACTGCAGACACAGCAGCCCAGCCTGGTGAGGAGACCATCAAACCCCTAGAGGCAGAACCTGCTACTGCAGACACAGCAGCCCAGCCTGGTGAGGAGACCGTCAAACCCCTGGAGGCAGAACCTGCTACTGCAAACACAGCAGCCCAGCCTGGTGAGGAGACTGTGAAACCCCTGGAGGCAGAACCTGCTACTGCAAACACAGCAGCCCAGCCTGGTGAGGAGACCGTCAAACCCCTGGAGGCAGAACCTGCTACTGCAGACACAGCAGCCCAGCCTGGTGAGGAGACCGTCGAACCCCTGGGGGCAGAACCTGCTACTGCAGACGCAGCAGCCCAGCCTGGTGAGGAGACCGTTGAACCGCAGGACGCGGAACCGGCTTCTACAGGCCCATCAGCCCTGCCAGGTGGAGAGGTCTACGCACCCCAACAGGTGGAGTCAGCCCCCACAGAAAAGTCCACCCAGGCCGAGGACCCCACCCCACCCCTTGTGGACTTTTCTTCCCCTCCTGCTGCTTCCCCTCCTGCTGAATCCGGGGAACCTCTGTCTGCTGCACAGACAGAAGGGGTGTGCTCTGTGGACTCTCCCACTTCCACAGTTCCTGTGATGGAGGAGATAGGGGGACTTCTGCGAAAGTCTCGCTCCCCTATCAGAGCTGTAAAGAGACCCCGAGAGAAACGGAGCAGGAAGCCAACCCCCGGCCGTTTTACGACTCCTCTGGCCCTCAAAGTCTCCGCCAGAGTGTTGTCTTGCAATCCAAAGCAAGATGAAAGCAGCCAATTTAGCACAACAGTTTCCCCCACCCTCGTCTCTCCACCCCCGAGCCACACCTGCAAACTTCGCACACACACGTCATCCAGGGAGAGTGCAAGAGCCCTTTTCCAACATCAGAAGTGTTCGGAGAGCAGTGATGGACTGCATGCCTACGAGCAACGATCAGCCCAGCTGCCCAGAGAGGGAACCAAAGCCAAAACTGGCATAGACCCCTGGACAGAGATGAGACGGGCGTGGTTAAGGGGCATCCACGTGCGGAAGAAGCAAGATGACAGGATGCCTCCTGTCATCCCGGTTTGCTGAACGCTGTGGCCCTCCGCAGCCAAAGGACTGCCAGTAACCACACTGGGGTTCTAGGAGGTAAAACTGGCACTCTGCCTGCCCCTGCCCCCCCCCCCCCCTCACCACCCCCCCACATCCCTACCACCACCTTTTAACATAAGACAATGCCCATGTTTTTAAGTCCCTTTTCTAAAGTATAGGTGCCCCCTCCAATGCTGTTCCTGGGCACTTGTGGACAAGTCTGCCCTATTCAGGTGATTATTTGGACTGGCAATCTTGTGGATAGTAAATCCTGTCCGTAAGGTTCCCCTGAATGGACTAAGTGCTTATAACATGCAGTGTTCTCCTCTTCACATGTTGCTGTGAGTGATAAGGCCTAAACCCTCAAGTCCCACAGTCTTCTCCTGCCACTCCCCGAAGGACCCCCAGAGGCACAAGTGCATCCGGACCCATACCCTGCCGCGGGAAGCTAACCTAAGCGACTGCCGTCAGCAGTCCCCCCAACTGGACCCGAGCTCAAGGAGCCAAAACGGATTCCGACAGGGAAAGAGGTGCTTCCCCGCCCGTCAGTAGAGAGGTCTTGACCGCACTTTTCCGCCTGTGGATCGTCCAGCTGCCTGTCACAGGAGACAGAGCCCCCCGCACGCTGTGCAGAATTGGTAGAGACACTGTCAAATTAGGCCGCCTTTCACTCACACAGTTACAACATTAAGGGGAATAAGCACTGCATGTTATCCAAGGAAGTCCAGGGAGCCTCTTCCCTTGCCAGTCCAGATACCCTGACACTGGAGAAGGAATTGACTGAACCAAGGTGCCATGACAGCAGTGAAAAAAAATAAATAAATGTCTGCACCACACCGGATCATCACAATGGGACTAGTAAACTGGACATGGACTAATTGTTTTAAAGATGGTTAGTGAACCATTAGGACACTTGTTTTCATGCAGCTATCATTGTACAATGATATAATGTCCAAATGTGTGGTTGTTATGATGATGGAACGATAGGCTCTTAGCAGCTGCATGCACCTATCGTTCCAAGAGAGGGAATGACGGGATGTTGCCTAATGTCTTTTGCTCTTTCTCTCTCTCTCTCCCTCTCTCTGTCTCTCTCTCTCGGCCTCTCTCTCTCGGCCTCTCTCTGCCCCCCCCATCCATCCCTACCACCACCTTTTAACCTAATACCATGCCCATGTTGTGTTTAAGTCCCTTTTATAGAGTGTAGGTGCCCCGCCAAATACTGTTCATAGACACTTCTGGACAAGTCAGCCCTATTCATGTGATTATTTAGACTGGCAATCCCGTGGAAGGTAAACCCTGTCCGTAAGGTTCCCCGGCATGGACTGACAGTGGTCATAACATGCAGTGCTATCATTAATTGTTCCGGTCTTCGCTATGAGTGTTAATGCCTAAGCCCTCAACTCCCACAGTCTTCTCCTGCCATTCCCTAAAGGACACCCACAGACACAAGTGCAAACAAGTGCAACCGGTCCCACACCCTGCCGCGGGAAGCTAGCCTAAGCAACTGCCGTCAGCAGTCCACCCAATTGGATCCAGGCTAAAGGAGCCAAAATGGATTCCGACAGGGAAAGAGGAGCTTCCCCGCCCGTCAGAAGAGAGGCCCTGACTGCACTTTGCCACCTGTGGATCGTCCAGCTTCCTGTCACAGGAGACAGAGCCCCCGCACGCCGTGCACAACTGGTAGAGACACTGTGGAGTAGGTTGCATTTCACTCACGCAATTGCAACACTAATGGAAAAAGCACTGCATGTTACCCAAGTCC